>CAJVRN010000210.1:2932500-3060000 GCA_911728415.1 Lagocephalus sceleratus | reverse complement strand
AAGGTTTTTGACTTGCGTCCCACAATGGATCCTAAAATGTGGGCCAGGAGTATTTGATGGAGTGTTTGGGCCGGATATACTCAAGCATTGATGTAGTGTGTGTAAACCTCATATCAGTAAGAACACACACATAAACGTACAACCCGATTTATTAAACTGAGGACCGTCTTTCTGTAGTGGACGTTATATTGTGTTGTTTATAGGTCGCCATGACAATGAGAACAATGATTACGATGTTGCCTTTATTCGTTTCATGATATGGTTGTTTGGAGCGACGGCAAAGTGTATTTTGAGATGTTAATTTTATGTGTAAAATTTATATGCAAAGTTTAAAAAGAAAATAATAAGTTATGTGATTGCGTGATCCGGAAGTGCCTGTGACTGGTAGCGCCATCTATTGGGGAAACGTGGGCACTGCGGGAAAGGGGAACATGAACAAGGTTTTTACGATAATTTGGACGAGTTCGGTGGGCCGGATTGGAAAGCCTAACGGGCCGTACGTGGCCCGCGGGCCGTAGTTTGCCCACCCCTGGATTAAGGGACTGACCTCCAGGCGTCCGTACAGCGCGGCCAGGTCCAGGGGCGTCTCCTGCCGGCTGTTCCTCATGGTGGGGTCGGTCAGCTCGTGGAGCAGCACGGACACCACGTCGGAGTGTCCATACTGGGCCGCGCAGTGGAGCGCCGTCTCCTTCTCGTGGTTCTGTCGGAAGGACGAAAGGAGGGAGTGAGTGACAGCGAGGAGGAGGCGGCGGAGGTGGGAGTCGCGGAAAATCTGGAGCGACCCTCCCCGCTTATTTTTGCAACAAGTTAATTTACCGCATGCAGTTTTCTGCTCTGAAACGTCCCGGAGAAGATGGGAAGAGCTCTTTTTTATGACTATCTGATTCTCTAGGGGGCCCAGTCAGGCTTCTCAAGGACAGTGCTGGTGGTCTCTGGGGGTCCGTGGAGCTCTAGACCAGTGATAGGAATTTAAAGTCCTGGGTCGAGGGACACCCAAGAAGAAGACACACATGACCGATCATCCCATCGGGGAGAGATTTGAAGAAGTGAGCCCAGGAGGAAGTCAGTCTGCGCATTTGTATTCACCGATGGATTCGCATGGAAAAGTTGGAGCTGATGCAAAGAGCATATTGGCAAAAACACCTTGAAAAACATTTCTCTGTATTATACCGCATGTTTATTTATGTATACACACACACACAGCTTCTACCTTCCCTTATCACACTTCCTGCTTCCAATGTATATCTCACACCCGCCCCCCCTCCCTCTTCTTTTTTCCACACGTGCCCGTGAGCGCTGAATGAGAGTAGCGCAGCTACGCTGAGAATAACAAGCGAGAAACAGCCTCCACGCCAAGACGCGCGCGGTCTTGCAACAGTCACACCACAGGCAGGGCTCTGCCTTTTCCCTCAGCCAACCAGATCCGGCCCCCGCCCCCCCCACGGGCTGCACACCCCTTCATTGATAGCGGAGTGGAACCTTCCAGTGCAGGTCTGATTGCAGGCCAATTGCAAACTAAGAACAATAATCACACACAGTCGCTGGATGGGATTCTCATTCATCACAGTTTACTGGTGTAATTACTGGGATGCATTTAGTTTAATGTCCATTTGCTGCACTCCTGCGCGGATACGCTTCCCCGGAGGGTTTATTTTTGTCTCACCGGATCAAATTTACTGTATGTAAGGTCTGCGCAGTGCAGAGCAGCAATGCAGTCTGGAGAATAGGTCATCTTCCACAGCAGCAACCGGGGGGAAAAGAGCCCATTTGGAAATTTGTTTTCATCATGGTGTAATTGCGAGCGATGAAGCGGAAGGAGTGCGGCGCACACTGGCTGAAGTATACTCACAGGTTCAATGACAATCAAAGCTTCACAGGAAAATCCATAAGTCCAAAAAGAAAAAAGAAAAGAGGAGGAAAAACGCTCGCACAAGAAGACACAGCAACGCTGAAAAGCTGAGCCAGACAAATGCTGCTCAGGTGAAACCTATCAGTCACAGCAGGGGGCATCAATGAGACAAAGGTCTGCAAAGGAACCAGGAACCAGGAACCAGCCACAGACACAAACACGTGAAGGAGCAACAAGCCAGGGCCATTTGTATGATGAAGTCAGAGGAGCACAAAGAGCACTGCTGAGGTTCCCCTGATGTCTGTTTTGACTGTCTGAATCAGGAAGGATTCAAAGGTGACGCAGAGCAGCGGAACACGACGGACACCTGCTCCAACGTGGACATGGACATGATGACCACAGGGAGGGACACCACCAGCGCTGCTGCTGACGCGCCTCTGCAGCTCACGCCAACCATGAAGCTTTGTCAGAGCAATCAGCCGTGTGAGGGGCAATGGAGGGGAGCGACAGAGATACAGATAGGGGACGGATGGACGGAGGACAGGACAGGAGAGGACAGAGGACTAGAGAGGAGAGGACAGAGGAGAGGAGAGGAGATGAGAGGACAGAGGAGAGGAGAGGACAGAGGGCTAGAGAGGAGAGGACAGAGGAGAGGAGAGGAGATGAGAGGACAGAGGGCAGAGGAGAGGACAGAGGAGTAGAGAGGAGAGGACAGGAGAGGAGAGGAGAGGACAGAGGAGGAGAGAGGAGAGGACAGAGGAGAGGAGAGGACAGAGGAGAGGAGGGGACAGAGGGCAGAGGAGAGGACAGAGGAGAGGACAGAGGAGAGGAGAGGACAGAGGAGAGGAGGGGACAGGAGAAGAGAGGACAAAGGAGAGGACAGAGGACAGAGGAGAGGACAGAGGACAGAGGAGAGGACAGAGGAGAGGAGGGGACAGGAGAAGAGAGGACAGAGGAGAGGAGGGGACAGAGGACAGAGGAGGGGACAGGAGAAGAGAGGACAGAGGAGAGGAGAGGACAGAGGAGAGGAGAGGACAGAGGACTAGAGAGGAGAGGACAGAGGAGAGGAGAGGACAGAGGAGAGGAGAGGACAGAGGAGAGGAGGGGACAGGAGAAGAGAGGACAGAGGGAGAGGAGGGGACAGAGGACAGGAGGGGAGAGGAGAAGAGAGGACAGAGGAGAGGAGAGGACAGAGGAGAGGAGGGGACAGAGGGCAGAGGAGAGGACAGAGGAGAGGAGAGGACAGAGGAGAGGAGGGGACAGGAGAAGAGGAGGGGAGAGGAGAGGACAGAGGACAGAGGAGAGGACAGAGGAGAGGAGAGGACAGAGGAGAGGACAGAGGAGAGGACAGAGGACAGAGGAGAGGACAGAGGAGAGGAGAGGAAGAGGACAGAGGAGAGGACAGAGGAGAGAGGAGAGGAGAGAGGACAGAGGAGAGGACAGAGGAGGGGAGAGGAGAGTGGCGGTGTGACAGGACAACAGAGGGGAGAGGAGAAGACCCCTGTCCCGGTCCCTGCGTGGGGGTGTACGTTCCCATTACGCCGACTCTGACAGCTTTCCGATATCACCCAGCTCCACTCTGGCCGATCGAGCGCTGACCGACACGCGTGTGCTAATGATCCATCAACAGGCGGAGCACACTCTATAGACGGCTCAAGGCCACGCCCCCGCCGCGCAGTCCCTCTATTCCCGCTCTGTTCCTCGGGTCCTTTGCGGTCCTTCACTAAATCTGCATCCCTGCAGCCCCCCAACACACACACACACACACACACACACACACACACACACACACACACACACACACACACACACACACACACACACGTGAGCGCGCGCGTCCCATCGGTCTTATCTAAATTCACCAAACAAACAGCTCCATCCATACAAATGAGGCCTTATCTGGGAGGGCTGCAATGGAACCGGAGCAACCGGAGCGCCGAGGTGTTTGTTCGAACGTCGGCGGCGTTAATGATGATGGACCGATATGGGCGCGCCGCGGCTACATTACAGCATCGTAATCCCCCGCAGGGGCGAGCGGCGGGCAAACAGAGGGGAGCGCAAAGCATTTCACTTAACGCCTCGCGTACTTTGACACGAGGTAAGACGGATCAGGCCTCGATTATCGCGCCAGCTCCGCCCGCACCTTCGGCGAATGTAATTAAGCAAGCCCCCCCCCTCTCCAACGCCGGGGCATCGGGATGGAGGGAAGCATGTGGAAGGTCCTTCCAAAGCATGACTCATCAGAAAACATCCCATGACTCAGCGTGGCTGGTTGCGGTAGGCGATGTTTGGGAAAAGGGTTTTCCCAGAGCGGTTTCTCGGGGCCAGCGATCTGAAAAACGCGCGGTTTCTTTCCGCGGCAACGCGGTTTCGTGTCGGAGTCACGTCGGTTCGGGAGAGCGCGAGCGACGCGTGTCGGGACGCTCGGAGAAGTCGCGCGGCCCGGGGAGCGACCCCCGTGACCTTTCGGCTTTGTCTTGGGTCAACACAGCCTCTGAGCTCCCAGAAGGCCTCGCTGCACCCAAATACCACGAGGCGTTTCGTGCCTTAAAATGTCATCGTATCCCGACGCATTATGTTTGGAAAGAAAGAGAGAGAGAGAGAGAGAGAGAGAGAGAGAAGAGAGAGAAAACATCTACCCTGTTGTTTAAAAAGAAAACATTCCTGGAATGCATCACGAGAGGGGACATACTTGACCTACTCAGTCAACCACAGACTGAATAAACTTTGAAGGGAGCCGAGCGGAGGAAGCAGCAGAAGCCCAGGGGCTTGAGCGCTGGTTCCCACGTGCGCAGCCGCCCGCTGGAAACGGGCATGCGGGGAGCGCGACCGTCCCAGCGTCGGGCCAACGCTCCGCCGTCTTTCTCGAGCGCCGCAAGCTAAAAGGTCCCAGCATCGGTCGGTGAAGGGACTCGGCCTGCTTGAGTGTGACCTCTCTGCTGATGTGAGAGCTGGTGTGTGTGTGTGTGTGTGTGTGTGTGTGTGTGTGTGTGTGTGTGTGTGTGTGTGTGTGTGTGTGTGTGTATTGGGGTGGTCAAACACTCACCATCACTCATACTTGTGTCACCCAGAACCCCAGAGTGACCGATCAATCTACTAAATTCACATGTACCCGCTGCTAATTAAAACATGAAAACAGGCTGTCCTAAATCAAAGCGCCCGTCGAACAATCTCCATCTTCTCCGGAGACATGCATATACATGCGGCTCGCCCCGTTGTAAAGTTCACCATCGACGACACTTTAACCATCTGGGCACACCGGTGTGCACGCAACAATATGAAAAATAATTTCCCCAGTCGGCCGATCTGCATCGGCACACACACACACACACACACGTGTACACTGGTCCCATTGAGTAGAAAACAGATGTGAACAAGAACCACTGGGACCAATTATGGAGCAAACAGTCCCAGTAACCTTGAATAATCCTCCACTGGCTAACCCACATACACACTCCCACCTTTTCCTTTAAGGTGTCACACACCTGAGTCTTATCCTTGCACGTTGCATTTCCTGACATTTGGTCACTATTTGTCATCGAAGGACAGCAGCGCTGACGCATTTCATTCAAACACTGGATAAAGAAAAAAAAGAAACCACACGAATGTGTCAGTCACGCTACGGATATGCGGTGTACCTCCGGGATGAGGAAAAGCGCGCGTGGGCAGGGTAATGTCCTGACAGTGGGGGTGATGTGCAGCCAGCGGCGTGCTTCTTCGATGGGTGTGAGGCTGCGCGGGGACTCCATGCATCGCCCCGGCTAATGCGCGCAGGCCGCCGCTCTCCGCCGCAGACCAGACGGGCGGAGGGAGCGGTTGGAGAGCGGACGTCGTAAACGCTCCGTAAATCTCGCGGCCTGAGTTATGCCTACGACCTGGGCGACGGCTGCGCCCCCACGCCGACTCCGTTATCACGGAAGGATTATACGACGTTGTTTAATATTGCGCTAAAATTTATGTCCAAATAGAGACACGCTGCAGAGGTCGGCGTCTGACAGACAGCTGGCCCCATGCAGCGCTCCCATGGATGGCGAACAAGCCTCAAGCATGTAAAGAAGGGCCAATCCTATTATTTATTACCGTATTTTCCGGACTATAAGTCGCTCCGGAGTATCAGTCGTACCGACCAAAAAGTGCAGACCAAAGAAGGAAAAAAAAACATATATAAGTCGCACTGGAGTATAAGTCGCATCTTTCTGAGGAAATGTATTTGATGAAATCCAACACCAAGAGCAGACATTTCATCTTGAAAGGCAATTTAAAATAAAAATAGAATAGAGAACAACGGGCTGAATAGGTGTACAGTATGTCTACAGTATGCTAACGTAGCACCTTCAGCTAACGTTACATGAAGAACTGAGAAAGTGAAAGTATGTTTACGTAACATATTAACAGTTATTCAGATAACGACAGCATAAAGAACACGCTAACAAGTTTACCGAACCATCAGAGCCACTCCAACTGACTAAACCCAATGAAATCTTCACCCTCGGTGTCACTTCTAAACAACTCCGCCAACTCCAGAGGTAGACAATGCGTCACTTCCTCTTCTACGGTGCTTTTGTGTTAATCATTTCACATATAAGTCGCTCCGGAGTAAAAGTCGCACCCCCGGCCAAACAATGAAAAAAACTGTGACTTATCGTCCGAAAACTACGGTCCTCATTCAACCATTATGAGTAACCCGACATCCTCCTCCCAGGATCAAGTCATGAGCTGCTCCTTGAACTGTTGCCTGTGTGATTGACAGACAAGCCGTCACCTGGGATTGACCCCCGCCTCCCTTGACCCTCGAGGATAAGATCATCGGCAAATGGACTCTTGCCTGTAATTTTTTTTCTCCCCCAATTCATTTTCAGCGACCTTGAGATCCCCGTCGGGAGTGGACGGGCGCCGCCGCCGAGGGCTGGGACGCTGCCGACGGCTTCGCAGCTCGCTGACGGATGTGTTTCCCAGCATCCCAAACGGAGAGGAGGGAGAATTAAAGCGTCTTAAGGAAAGATAAATGATGACGACCCAACGTAATAACTGCCAGGTTTCCGGGCACGCAACAAACCAAACTACTGACCACGCTAATCTGCTTCCACATGGACCGCATTAGGAATCCAACACCCCCCCCAAAAAAAAAAAAAAAAACGAGAAAAATCAGTCAACAAAACACTCGGCGGCTGCACTTTTAGAGCGCACTGAATGTGCACTCGGGTCAGCGTCGGTGTTTTTCACTGTCGTGCAGAGAACCCCGCTCAGCTCCACAAATCACCGATGGGTGAGAGGAATAAATAAGGAAATTACCCACATCTACTTGCTGACAAACCTCTTCATTTCAGGGGCAAGGGGACGTCATTTATCACGGGAAACAATTAGCCGGTAACAAGTCCTAGAGGGAAGTGTTATTGGCTCGTCGTGACAGAGGAAAATGTGTTTATTAGGCAGGAGTAAATAAAGCTCAGAGCATCCAATAACCAGGGCGGTCCATTATTTCCCCACCAACAGGAGTGTAGGAAAATGAAAGCTCTTATCTATTTTATTTAGGCCAGGGTGCTTCACTGCAGAGCCGGAGAGGCGTGACAACACCAATATGCCGTCATCAGTGTTTAGCAGCGAGAACTCAGCCTTAATTTAGGTGCTAGACAACATTTCCTGTTCTGGATGCGTGACAGCGGGGTCTTTCCCTTAAATACCACAGGCTTTTTTCAGATGAAAGATATGTAACCGGGGGCTCTAGTTCATGGGAAAATGAAGTTATTTACGTAGTATTCCTTTCATAGGAGGCAGTAATGCAGAAATAGTACGAGATCTGGGCAACAAGTCCAGGCAGGATGTTGTTTGTGGTTGGCTGTTCCCAGAGTCGGGCCCGCTGCGCCCCTAGCGGCCAAACCAAGAACTGACTCCTGTTTGAGAAACGACGGCGATCTTGCCTGTTGGTTGACCCGGCAGTGCGAGGGCCCCTGGTGGATGAGGATGCGGACGATGTCCACGTCTCCGCGCCAGGCGGCGAGGTGAAGCGGGAAGCATCCCTTGTTGTCCGCGACGTTCGTGGACGCCTCGAACTGCAGCAGCTTCAGCACCACGTCCCTGCGACAGACACACACTTAGCACGCTGCTCCCGGACCGGCCGCATGTTTGATAACCGCTCTTGACTGTCCGTGTTGCTCCTCCGGATGATCGAAGGCAACAGAACGTAACGGAATGCCTCCCGATCCAGGGGTGATGGGCAGCCGGGAGTTCAACTGGAAACACCAGCAAATTGAAAGATGACCACCGTGTCCGTGTTCCCCCTCTAATAAGCTAACTTCCATTACACAAGCTGATAAAGTGACAGATAATACAGCATGGGATTGTGCTGGGAATCAATTTAGCCGCCGCTCAACAGGGCCGAGAGGGAGATCTGTCCACATTAGGAAATCTGCAGCTGAAGCTGTCGTCTGTCTCTCTCTCCGAAGAGGAAAGGTGAAGAGCCTCATTTGCATTCGAAAATGTCAGAGGGAAAAATTGAGGAGGGAGAAGGGCAAAGCCTCTCAGGGGGAGAGGTGAAAGCAGCACAGAGATGCTTAATGAACTGCTTTGTTAATTATTCATTAATCACAGCGTTCCTCACGTGCAATTGGCAGCCGTGCATGAATCACGTGCGGGGACTGGAGGTCGGACGCGAGGAAATTCCTGTTGATTACTGGTGCCACCGTTTGTCATAAAAAAGCCTTTTCAGCAGTTTAAAAGGATCGATATGATCTGAAATGTCTTAATTGGCAGTTCGGTCTCTCCCACCCAAACGTTCGACTGCTCCTCCGCAGCCTTTTGTTACTGGCCTAATTTTCCCTCCCGGGCTGCTTCTCCTTCCCTCCCATTCTGTTGTTCCTCCGCTGTTGATCTGAGGGAGGAAATCCACATAATTGCACCCAAAACACAGCTCTAATCCTTCAGTTCCACCAGGCTCGGGGTAGAGGCCGGGCAAGCGGCTGATTCGCGCTGTAAAAAGCGATTTCTCAGCAGCTCCGGGGTGAAGACGGAACCCTGCACGGCGGCTCCGACAGAGCGTGTATAGATTTATGCTCGCATTGTTGCGCCACAACCGACAGTTCGCATTAAACCAGGCCCGGAGTTTCCTCTGGGCCGCCAGCATCAATTCGATAAAGGCCTCCAAAGGGTCCCAGCTTACCTGTGTCCGTTCAGCGAAGCGTGATGTAAAGGCGTGTAACCTGAGGTGTCCGTGCAGTTGACGTTGAGGCCCTTCCACATGCTGGAAAGAAAGGAAACACACACACTTTGAGCCATCAAATCAAAGGCACGGCTCATGTTTGAATGCTTGTGAAGACACGCGAGACCACGTCCAGTTTCACCGTCCTGCCGGTGAGGTCGGATTTCACCGCTGCAAAAAAAAAAAAAAAAAAAAGCTGAGGGTGCAAATAAAATCGCGCTTAATGGGCTCTCGTAATCCAGACCCAGCACCAACACCCAGGGCACACATTAGTGCTCAAACAGCGCTCAGGGCTTTCCGAGGGCTATAATTTAACGACCTCTCTTTCTCACATGAAGCCCTCCGAGCTTGTCGGAGCAAAGTAGTGTTTGGATGCGTTCCAACTTGACCAGTCCCGAGCGAGGGCACTCAAACCACCTCCCGCCCTCGTTCGATATTCGGAGAAGTCCGCGCTTGTTTGTCGGGAAAAAAAAAAAACACCCAGAATCCACTTTTCAAACGCCAACAATCCTCCTTCCCCCATCGAGGGGGTTTTCGCCATCAGGCTGAGGGCCGACACGAGCGCGACGATCGAGGTCAGCGGTGTTGAGTAGCAATGCACTATGTAAGCTAATTTGGAGATATTAAAGCCTGGCTGAACACACACACACACACACACACACACACACACACACACACAAACACACACACACACACAAACACACACACAAAGAGAGCATCAATCAATAGAGACTGCCTCTACTAAAGGCTACCGGCCATTTTACAGCTGAAATTCAATGTTGAGCTCCATAATTACTGTAAAAGACCCCCCCGACCCCCCCCCGATGGATCCTGACACAAAAGCTGTATTTCCACTGAAGTGTTGCAAGAGATGAATGGCATAGGCAATCTGACCCTACACAATCAATCAAAGGCACACCCTCATCACAACACACACACACACACACACACAAAAACTATAACACAGGCTCGCTTCTGTCCAGCTGATCTCTCCAAACTGTGTGTGTGTGTGTGTGTTCCCATCGATCTTGCCGCTGTGCTGACCTCATTCAGAACTGACCTATAGAAGGTTGCCTGATTGACAGAAGGGGGGGCAAAAATGTGGAGCAGAGAAGTAGAAACAACAATAACCACTACGACTTTACCCTTCTGGTGCCACAGACGCAGCGCGTGGATTTGAGCGTTCTTGATTTGAACAGTCTTTGATGCCTCTGTGGGCATTATTGCACCGAACAACAAAGGAAGTTGCAGAATACTCTAATTTATGCGGCTTTTTCCCCCAGCAGCTCCTGAAGAAACATTGTTGTCCAAACTGCAATACGTAAGTGAAATCGGTTATGAGACAAAGCTGCCAGCAACAGCAGCAACGTTCAGCCTTCGCCAGAATAAGCAAAAGATCAACGGCGCAAATTCATTCATTAGTCGCAAAGACCTCTTGGATGTAAACACGGCTAATATTCCACGCGCTCGCAGCCGTAAGCTGTTTTCTGTCACAAACAAATGCGCGCATTCAAACGCCCACGCGCGCGCGCAAAACCCCTTCGCCGTTACCTTCCGACTAATCTGTGCGCCGATTCATTAGGAAAGCGCCGCACAAAGGGCCTTTCAAAGCGAGGCAGCGGTCGGCGGAGTTCCGACGACAGTCCTCCGACACACGCACACACACACACGCCCCCAAATGCAACATACGGATGCTTAAACGCTGCAGCTAATTTTATAAGCGTTGTGTGTTCTTTCCTCAATTACATATGTGTTTCTGAAGGATCGCAGAGTCTCAGCAAGCAGATGCGGGGTTTAGTTTTAAGTGTAAAAACAACAGTGCTTTAGCGCACTTACACAAATAAAGCTTATAGGAACTACGTAAATGCTCCAGTTTGTTGAGCACGCAGCTCTAATAAAGACAAATAAACCCATTATACACAAAGCCAGCACCAATCCTCTAGAAAGGAACTAAACCAGCAACCAGCCTGGTGAGCTAGAGAAAAACACCTCATATAAATTCATGAATGCACTTTTAAACAGGTTCTATGACGTTACAGTTGATGAGGATGGCTCAAGTATTATTTTTTTTACGCACAATGCTTTGATGCTTGAAACTGCGTTTTCTTGCGAAATCACTGAACAAGAGCGGTTTTCTTATCTCAGCTGTTCTGTTCTGCCACCGTCCAACCTCAAAATTCCCAAAGCCGAGTCCCTCGCAAATGGAATTACTGGGTAACTTGAGATTAGATAACAGGAGAGGTTCCACTGCTGCAGGAATGCAGACGCTTTGGTGGATTAGTCAAATATGCAGACCGCTGTCGTCCTACCTAATTAACCTCGGGTGCCGCTGCAGAGAGGGGAGCAAATCTGTCTCCATGCGTCTCTCCGCGCTGTCAAAGCTCAGGTTTACATTAAGCTTTAAGCTGTTGTCTGCTCGGCGGTGTGGAAGCACCGTGAAATCAATACAAGGTTGTTTTAAAATGAAAATATTGCATATTAAAGAGGTCAAACACCACGAGAGGCAAAGCAACCCTGCCCTCCATTTGAACCCGTGTTCATTCGTTTTCCCTCACCTTTTATTCCATCATAATACATTCTTAAATTATTAGTAATCACCTATTCCTTGGTGTTAGTCTTTAATTTGATAAATGTATCAAGCCATTCACAATCAGTCATTCTCAGTCATCAAGAGTAGACGTGTGTTTTCTGTCAGGGCACAGGAAGTGGACTTGCTTCATATCCTGTTCTAGTGCTGACTGATATGAATAACGGGGCGACAAATATTCGGCTGCGGCGAGGACACGTTTTTCTTTAGAACCTGCCTTTGAAGATTAAACCCCAGCCAGCTCAGAGAAACAGTCCATCCTCCATGATGCTCCGGGGCAAGAATTCTGTTTAACATTCGCCGCCGCAGGTATGGATGAGGCTTATATGCGGGTGCCCGTGCACGTGTCATGTGCAAGGTGAGCCTGACCCCAGAGAGGCTATTACACCGAGGAGTGTGTGTAGACTCTTTAAAGACGTAATGTTTCAGTCTTTCTCACTCACAAGAGATCATGGGCTCACCTCTCCAGTAAATTGACTGTATATCGATGTGAAATGCAGAGAAAATCGAATTGTCTTTGAAAAACAATCAGTTTTACAGCAGCAATAATCTACCAGGAAATTACCCCCAATAACCAGTCTGTTTACCACCCTAACCCTCTATAACCAGTCTGTTTACCCCTCTAGCCCTCTATAACCAGTCTGTTTACCACCCTAACCCTCTATAACCAGTCTGTTTACCCCTCTAACCCTCTATAACCAGTCTGTTTACCACCCTAACCCTCTATAACCAGTCTGTTTACCACCCCCTCTATAACCAGTCTGTTTACCCCTCTTACCCTCTAAACAGTTTACACCAACCCTCTATAACCAGTCTTTACCACCCTAACTCTCTATAACCAGTCTGTTTACCCCCTAACCCTCTATAACCCCCTCTATAACCAGTCTGTTTACCACCCTAACCCTCTATAACCAGTCTGTTTACCACCTTAACCTTCTATAACCAGTCTGTTTACCACCTTAACCTTCTATAACCAGTCTGTTTACCACCTTAACCTTCTATAACCAGTCTGTTTACCACCTTAACCTTCTATAACCGGTCTGTTTACCACCCTAACCCTCTATAACCAGTCTGTTTACCCCTCTAACCCTCTATAACCAGTCTGTTTACCCCTCTAACCCTCTATAACCAGTCTGTTTACCACCCTAACCCTCTATAACCAGTCTGTTTACCCCTCTATAACCAGTCTGTTTACCACCCTAACCCTCTATAACCAGTCTGTTTACCACCTTAACCCTCTATAACCAGTCTGTTTACCACCCTAACCCTCTATAACCAGTCTGTTTACCACCCTAACCCTCTATAACCAGTCTGTTTACCCCTCTAACCCTCTATAACCAGTCTGTTTACCACCCTAACCTTCTATAACCAGTCTGTTTACCCACTCTGTTTGACCATCACACATGCACACTAAAAATCACTGTATGTTTTTAATGCTAAAGAATTATCATCAATGTCTTTCTCTCAGTGACTAGCTTTCTGTGTGGTAAATTCACACTTTACACAAGTATATTTAGTATCTACAGTTAAAAGCCAGTTACTGATTGAGCTCCACATTAATTAGGAAGCTACTCTGCCTGTGAGTCAATCACAAGTACAACAGTTGATGTTTACAGGTATTCATTTTGTATTTATATCAAGTTAAACAAAGAAGGTCAAGCATCATTATTAAATACTGTATATAGTGTATGTTATTCTTCCTGATGGTGCTAATCCTGTAGATATATAATCGCTCTCTAAGAGGATTCCCACAGGTTACACTGTGACCTCCAAACCTCAGCAATCCCATTTTCCCACGAGATCCTAAAAATGAATCCAATTCACGCCCCGGCGCTCTCACGTGCGATCCTGTGCCGCTTTCACGGGGTGTTTCCTGCTCTGCCACTTCTCCTGCACACCTGTCGGTGTTTTCTGATTCACATCCAGACCAATTACAGCAGCGTGTGAATCAGGCCATTCTGCACCGCCACAAAAAAACCCTTTAATTAACTGGATATGACACGTTGGAACTTCCTGGATGTCCTCTCCTCCACACCAACGGCTGACACATCTCCAATATGCAGAGTGAAATCTTCCACATTTGCATATACTGTGTGGAGAAACTGTGGACAGGGCTGGCGGCATGAATTGCAACTCAATAAATGGATACGCAATGAGGCAGGTCAATGAAAAATGCTCTAAAAAGGAAAACACATCATTAAGCAGCATGTGCAAAAGGTCAGGAGGTCACCGCTGCCATCGCAGGAAGTCATCTATCCTTGTGTCAAAGTGACAACTGAGGCCCGCCGCCGAGACAGCGGGTCAAGCACGCAGAGGGAGCGCCCCCGCTGTTTCAGACACACTCGACGATAATTAAAACAAGACACGAGCAGTCGATAGCCGCACGGCCCTCTGCAGGGATTCGTGGGGTGTGCTGGTAGGGTTTGTGTACAGATTATTGGTTGTCTGAAGGACGCTCAGCAACAAAACTCTGATGTTGTGCTTTGCTGTAAATGCTTACAGATGTGTGTGAGTGTGTGTTGGGGGGTTCGTGTATCAAGGCCTCGTATTTGGAGCCATAAACCAGTTGTTTGTCAGTCCAACTAAGCTGTATTTGCTCGACATTCGTTGACTACTGCTGCTCTGTCTGCTCTCCAGCCTTCATCTATGTGTCCATCTCAAACAGCAAGCAGCTCTGGAGGAGAAGGAGAACATCACAGGGAACCCTCCGCCCTTTGACCTCGGTCGCAAGCTAAAGCATCACTTGATCAGGGTGAAAGGGCATCGGGGGGGGGGTGGGAGAAGCAGCAGAGAAAGGAAGGAGGGGAAGGGGAAAGGTGTTTTAGTGAAATGTCCAAAGACAGAGGGGGGGTTAAGAGAAGACAGAAAGAGAGGAGGCAGCAGCCCGTCTTCAGAACAGCACCTTAAATAGAGATGGAAACATCCCTGGTCTCTCCTGACTCCCTGAAGGAAATCATCTGGAAGCAACACCGGGAGGAAGGTGGCAGCGTCCCGGAAGAGGCGCGCTTCTTCATAAAACTCTCCATAAAAACAGCTTTTCATCGCAGCTTATCGCCCACATCTATTCGGGGGGGGGGCTTATAACTGCCGAGGAGGAATGAGGTTTTTGTTTCAGTTGAACTGGGGGGGGGGCTCTTGTTGAACAAACAGAGAAAAGACACGTTCACCACAGCCGATCGGCGAGAGATTAGACCTGACAGTCAACAGGAAGCGGCTGAAACATCCCACGAAGCCTCTGTGCAAGTGCAGCGTCTTCTGATTAACCCGCAGACAAGAAGAAAAAAAAAATCGCCCGAGCTCCCGCTCTCCTCGTGCACGTGGCTGGCCAGGCTGGCAGCATGCGACGAAAGCGGGCGACAGCTCATCGACGCTTCACCGTCGCTTTTCCGAGAAGAGAGGAAGAGAACCGCACGAGTCACTGGGTCGGAACAGCCCGCCACACTTCCCCCTTCGACGGCTTCGGCCGCGGGTCGCAGGATCGGTATCTACGGTTGATCACGCAGCAGGCTCAAACACCTGCTTTGTTTCTGAGAATAAGAAAAGCTAGCTGGTGTAAGCAGGACTGGGGTGTGTGTGTGTGTGTGTGGGGGGGGGGGGTCAGAGTGGCAGATCATCCACTTCCTTTAATCAAACGGCGAGAAGCGGTGGGAAGGAGAGCGCCGGCCTTTTTTTCTTCCACCGCTGCCTGCATTGATTTACGCCGCGGCCTTTCCATTTAGTCCAACGTGGAGCTGCAGACGATCAATTTGTCCACGCGTGGACCGCGCACGCGCCTCGCCGAGGCTGCTCGGAAAGCAGGAGAAAGCCTCCGACCGCCTCTTAGCAGCGGCGGCCGGCCACAAATCCATCCGGGCGACCATTGATCCCGCCTCGATCCGGAGCGTGATGGATGGGAAAATCAGCTCCGGCTCGTTATCCGCGCGGAATAACTTCATCCGGAGAAGACCGGAATCACCTCAGAGCGCACTTTGAATCAAGAGGTGGGCCGCCCTTTTATTTTAACCCACCGATTCGGCCAACGCGTGGTCGTTCAAACACGACCGCGGCGGATGCGACCGCTTCCTTTTTTTGAAAGCAGAACTTTGCGGGCCGCCCCCGCCACCCGCCGACTCATCGGGTCAGCGGCAGGCGCAGCGCCGTCCGTCTTCATTACCCACTCCGCTAATTAGCCGCGCGCTCGCGATCGAAAAACCACGATGGAGTGCGATCGGGGCGGACGTCGGCGTGGCGACGGGAAGCAGGCGAAGGCCACGCTGCTCGGGGGGGGACAAAGAGACTAAACATTTATAAAGCCGTCCTCTGTTGAAGTTACACACTCTCTGTGCTGAACAGAGCCACGGTTGTGTGTGTGTGTGTGAGTGTGTGTGTGTGCAGGGCAGTAACAGCGGCCCATGGCTATATAAGGCCTGACTTAGAGACTGTTCCACAGTCTCCAAAGTTCTAAACAATGAGCGACTCAAAAAGCGCGACTGTGGCCCACAGTCTCAGGTTTATCTCCCGCGTGCAGCTCGTGTTTGCCTTTACACCAGGAATAGCGTGGAAGCGTCGTTAAAAGTCCCTCGGCTGCACTTTTGAACCGTCTGTCCTTCTTTCGCCATGGCAACCGACCTACCTGCCACCACTGCGAGCCCAGCCTGCTCACCACCAGCTGACCCGTTTCCCTTTTTTTTTTTTTTTTTTTTGCGATAAATAATGAAACAAAAGCGTCCGTGCGCTGAACGGCTGCGTTTTCTTTTTATTTTCCCCGCTCCCCTGTCGAGGGGGGGGGTACGATTCCCAGCCGTGGGGATCCGTGGCCTTTACACGGCTCAGCTTTAAATAGAGAGCAAAGAACAGATCGGCCGTGCCAGGCAGCAGATTGGTGTTCTGAGATGTTGTTCAACACCAGCGTTCGCCGAGTTAATTCTTTCAGAAAGATTTTAGCATCTCCAAGTTTAGCAAAACGAAAAAAAAGGGGTCCATTTTTGTGCACATGAAACAACTAAAAGCAAATAAAGTGGTAATATTGCTTTATTGACACTGCTGGGGAGTGTAAGTGTGAATCTCAGCTGTCACCGGGCACTGATCCCATTTGTGACGTGGGTCTGTTTGTGTGTGTGTGGGTTTTTTTTAGAAAATGATAGGAGGTGTTGAGCTCGTCTGCCAAGGCATTTTTGAATTCCTCCCAAGAAGCGTGAAAAACAAGCTCTGCTCAGCTGGAAAATGCTCAAGAGATAATGGCTCAGGTGGGGCATCAAACTGTGCTAAACCAGGGATTTCATCAGCTCCATTCCAACACGCAACCGGGCTGCGCAACAGCTCAAACATCTTCAACACAAACAAATATTTTTGTTTTTTTCAACTATGTCTATTTAGACTTTACTTATCATGATCATAAAACACGGGGAGGGGGCCCACTTCCTTTCTTCATTTCAAGACTGAGATGCTTCCACGTTAACGTTAGTCAATATCACAAGAAAACAAGTCAGCTGGGCAGATGAAATCGTCTATATCGCCTCTGTCCAGGGCTGAAACAATACCTCCAATGTTTACCGAAACTTCCACCAAAAGAGTAGGAAGCTGCTCAGGCGGTTCCCCAGTAAACCGCCACGTTTAAAACAATGAAAGGGCTCACGTCTGTGGCTCCAATTATGAAACAACCCTTCATGTTTACACATTTTTTTCTGGCCCTGACTTGATTGAGAGCGCTCTTTTTTTTTTTAAACCTCATTTCCATAATAAATACAGTTGCGTCCTGCGGATGCTCAGCACGTCTCTCGCGATCTGTCTGCCTGCATCGCTGTCGTTGCCCCCTCCGTCTGCTCCACTCTCCGACCCGAAAGTAAATAATGCAATTGCTTTCCAAGTTTTCCTTCCATCTTAGTTGTTCTCTGTACTAACTTGCCAATCACAGGCACTGCAGAATACACACACACACACACACACACACACGCACACACGCACACACACCCGTGCAGGCCAGCCAGCGTTCACTGACAGCTGCATGCAATTACCCGCCGCAAGAAGCTATTTAAAAACATCATTCAGATCAGATCTATCAAAAGGGCTCCTCGTGAAACTCTATAAACCCGCCAAACGTTGCAACTGTACACAGAAAAGTGGCGCTTTGGGGGGGGGGGTCAAAATCTGTCTCCCGTTGATGACTGAGCGTGTTGTCTTCGGGGATGACAAGATTCTTGTCGAGGCGCGTTATTCGGAACAGGTGAGCGCGACGAGCGACACCGTCTACTTTCCCCGCCTACTGCAGGAAATACAGATGCAGGGGAAAGTGATGTTGGGGGGGGTTGAAGGCAGGAGCCAATTAAATCATCACAGCCCCAACACAGAACTGGGAAGAGAGTGGCTCATTTAATAGAAGGTTATTGCGTTAGAGAGCATTCATTTACCTCAATTATGCCCACAGGGAATAAATCTCCAGTGCTTTTCAGGCTTCCCTCGGTGCCTCAGAGCCTATCTTCCAAAACTAATCATCTGAAAAGCACCTCTGGCTTCCAGTCAGTCAGAAATGTCTCACCCATCTGTTAGCTGTGAATGAACCTGGCTGCGCCCATCACTTCCTCTCTTCTTTTTAAGCTAAAAAACAAGAGCTCATTAAATAAAATGCATAAATTCTTGCTGCCAGTCCACCCGAGACTCTCAAACGTGAGATGTTTTTTTTGGAAGAAGCTGAAATGGCGAGCGAATCAACTTTTATGTTACCTCGCACAACGATAATGGATGAAGTTTCAGGGGTTGGAAGAACAGTCGTGACTTCATCATGGCTGTGGAGTCATGGATGTTTACAATATCCAGTCAGCAGGGGGCGTTTTATTCTCAGAGAGCTGACTTTACGGTCACATCTGGTCCGCTACAATCGCCCATGTACGCCGTTCCTTCTCCACGGGAGGCTGACCCGACCTGCTCCTGTGCCAAACCCAACATGCATCGTGGTGCCGTCAGCCAGGGAGCACCAGTCTAATTGGGAATTAGCATATGTGCTCCGTCTCTCCCCCAAACCCAGTGGGGAAAAGACGGAAGACCCTCGGTTGAACCCGTATCAGGCTTCAGCTCTCTTCACACCAGCTTAAAAGGAACCCGAGGAGCCGCGGGCGTGGAAGAAAAAGGTCCTTTGAAAAACCCTCAAATGTACCAGGCCCAGCCGGCCGTCGGAGGTGCAATATGAAGACTGTTGGGACGTTTGAAGACACCCACCCACCCACACACACACACACACACACACACACACACACACACACACACACACACACACACCTTTGGCGGGTCGCATCGATGGAGTCATGCGGCACACCCCCAGTGAGCGCTGCCGTGCGTCAGCTGCGTTGTCGTAAATGTAAACCAGCGCCGCGGACCTGACTCCGCCAGCTAATTTACTGCGGCGGAAGAGCGCAGAGGCCAGCGCTAACGCGGGGGGAAGCGCGCCCCGACGCCACAGAGTTCACAAAACAGCACAGCTCCGCTCGCACAACGGGTCACTGGAGCGGCAATTAGGACCGTCGCGTGGATTAAAGGGAAATAATCATAATCATCCCGTTAAGTAAAACACTAAAAGTCAAATGGCGGCGTAAGATTGTCTAGAAAGCAGATTTAGTGAGGAACAGGAGGGGAGCGAAGCGCGATGGGTCAGATTACTCGGGTTTTTATCGGCCCTGCTTCAGTCAGGCTTTGGTAAGAGGAGATGTGTTCAAGGCCTTAAAGCTACGAAGTAATCTGAGTCAAGTTGAGATGGCTGATTATGCTAAACGCTCTCTCGTGGATTTGGAGGGCTCTTAAAGGAGATCGCACCCAAAAAGAGCTCAGCCTCAAACAGTGAAATCAACCGTGCGCATGATGGGAGGGGCGGCTCGGTGACGCAGGCTTGCACTCGTGTCTGTCGGCGACTTGCCGAGCTAAACGCAGAGCGCGTCGTGGGAAATGCCCCGTTGCATCAGGCAGGAGGAGGGCGGCGTGGGAACGCGGGATGGTCGAATAAAAGTAGGACGCAGACCTGGGTAATCCCAGACATCCAGAAACTGGCTGATTGTGCTCCTTTTCTTTTTAGCTCCACATTCTCTAAATCAGCAAATGGGCCAGAGTGATGGAATAAGTGAGTAACAGTTGGGTCTGATATGAGCCCAAACTACCTGATCTTAATCCGTATGAAAATATCTGCAGAGGAAGCATCAGCTAGAACAAAAAAAAAACGATTTTTTCCTGATAACTGCCCACACTGATAACAAGCCTGCGCAGCGTCGTCTTTGTTTTGTCGACGCGCGGCGGAGATCTTTGACCTGATATTCCCAATCGGAACGGACCCCTCCATCAGCGCAAAGCTTGTCGGTTGCGAATCGCACAAACAGGCTCGGTTTACCCTCAGCGTGCCGGCCCGCAAAGACCCATTCGAACCCCCCCTCAAGCCCAGAGCCCGGGAAGTTTAGGGGAATCCGCGGGGGGAACGGGAGCCGGGACCTTTAAAGCAGGCTGCGTTTCCAAAAAGCTGAAATATGCATGCGCTGGGGCGGTTATACAATTATTTATTTATTCATCAACAGACTTCGGGCGCTGGAAATAATCTAAGAGGATCCCTCTCGCGGGTCGTTGTGATTCTCCTCGCCCCCCCCCCCCCCCCCCCCCCCCAGCTGCAGCTGCGCGTGCATCCTCTCCTTCACACCTACCCTCCGACTTTATCTGCCAACATCACGCTTCTCTCCGGGTTCACAGCACCGCCCTGCAGCCCCCCCCCCAACGCCCCCTCCGCTCACTCTCTCCTCCGCCGATGACAAAAGAAAGGGATTTCCAGGAAAGTCGCCCTCGCTCCGCTATAAGTCGAGGGCTGCTCTCACGACACGCGGACCCTCGGCCCTTACGAATGCATGCGCCCAGTCCGGTACTCCACATCGCATGCAGAGCAGAGCGGCTTGAGCACCAGGCCAGGAAGAAAAGAGCCTTAATCCAGAGGGAAAATCCCTCAGTCAGGAAATATTAGTTAAAAGACAAACTCTGGGGGGGATTTGTGACGCAGATTAGCTTCAGCCCACAGGTCTGCGGCGCTGATTGATGCAGGACAGCGGCTCCAAACACCACTAAGTCGCGAACACGATCGATCACAGCCGTGGCTCTGCCGGCCTCCCCAGTGACGACGCGGGTTTGCCGAGGCCGAAAGGCCGGTCGATCCGGGTCTCCGGTCGGCGCCAGGTGAACGGCGGGGGGGGGAGGCGTGGCGCCGCGCGTGAGGCCGCGACTGGCGTGGGAGGGAGGGAGGCGCGCTGTAAAGTCAGCTAAAATGGGACAGGCAGGAGTTATATATAACTGGATTCAATTAAGGACAACACTCACCTGATCCAAATCTAGAAGGGCTTTGCAGCTTCTAAAGGCCTGCGCATGTGGCAGCACCAGTTAGCTGGTGTTACTTGAACCTCTCTTCCACCCCGTCCATCCTAAACTAACCTCTTCCTTTTCAAGCTGGCGCGAGAAAAGAGGGAAATCATCTGAACTCACAATCGTGCCTGAAGTCAGGGTTGCAGAGGGACTTTCCATTCACTCCTACAAGCATAAATAATCCCCTTTTCTGCCAATAACCTGATTCACATGCATCTTAAAGGTTCCATGACAACAAAGCGCGCGCTCTTTAATGTCCCAAGGACCCACCGGACCAAATGGTGAGTCAGCACATACGAGCCTGCAGAGGATCTGCAGCTCTGGACGTTCAGATTTTATGACATGGACTGACTGCGGTGGGAGTTAGAGCGCCGCGCTGACTCCAAAGTTGGAAGACGCGGCGGACGGGGGGGGGGGGGACGACCCGACCGTATGCTTAAACGCAGTCCAACCGCGCGTCACGCTGGGAGGGGGGGGTGGGGGCCTGCGCGGCGTCGAGAGCGCGTCAGGCAAGCGCGCTTCCATCTGCTGCACGTGGCTCTGCAGCAAAAGCCCCGCGTCACGTCTTCGGATTCCTCTTGATTTACGGCGCAAAGGGAAGGTGGGCCGGGAGGGGAGCTGGGGAATGCGAGGGCCATCCCGGCGAACGCGTACGTACGCGCGAGAAAACTGCTGCATCACCATCCCAAAAGAGGCTTATGTAACCCAACACCTGGACGCAATAAAGCGGAGACCTATGAACTCATGAAGGAGGAATATCTATCCGCATCGCTCTCTCAGTCCCTTCAGCTCCTTCTTTTAATGGACGCGTTCGCAGCGGCTCCGGCAGCATTATCACCTGTGGTTGTTAAACAGGAGGGATTAAAAACGCTACACTATATATAGGCATATTAGCAGTCCGATGGGGCTCGGTAAAAGTTGGAAGGGATTAAAAAAAAAAAAGGATTTGGCTGCAGTTCCAAATAAGCAACGAGCAGAAGAAAAAAACTGGACTCAGCATTAAAGGAAAAATCACACCGTTGTTCATTTGTGGGCTGGTTCAAGGGATCCAGAACACTTAGCTGGCCTGGTTCAGCTCAACATTATCAGCGTCCCAGGAATGTAAAGGTTCTTTCTGACTAAGAGCAGGCTGGAGTATGCTTGTCTGCCCCCGCGGGGCATTGGGATGATGTATTTTCACTTCCTGTGACATCTACATGTTGCCAGCAGCCGCACAGAGACGTGGCTGGGCCTGGTCCTGATCGAGGATCCGTCCTTTTAAAAACCTTTCGCCAAGCGTCTTGAGACAACCGTGTTCATCGGCGAGTTTTTTTTTTTTAACTCTCGCGGGTTGCGATATTCTTGCTGGGGAACGAGCCTGTTATTGTCACATCTCAAGAACAAGGCGGGATGTAATCAGCCCAGAATAAGGCAATCTCAGACCTCAGCATCTGTCTCAAAAACAATTAAACACATCACTGAATAAAGCAGTTGGGTTGGTTTGGGTTTTTTTTCCACTTTGTGTCTTTCCTTCAGATTAATTTACGACACCCCGTGGCTTTAAATTATACTGTTTATCACTCCGCCGCAGAAAATAGTACCAAACAATAAGACTTCCCCTGCTGCCAATGTAATATTTTAAACGATATCACCTACTTGTTTGAATCGTTTATCTTTGTAATACACTCCACAGTGAGGTTTCACAAGAGAGCCTCCCTCAGATTAAAGTTTCTCTTCCTCAAAAATCCAAAAAGACCAAAGCAGAAGTGTTCATATTGCTTGGGCTCCATTCTGTCTGTGAACACCTTTACCGTCAGATCACGCGCCGCGCCGCTCCCCTTCTCGCGTTAAACCCCACTGCCCTCACCTCTTGACCCGTTTCGGTTGTCATGGAGACAGGGAGCTTGCCAGCTCGCTCGGTCCGGCGCCGCCGAGAAAATCGCAGCCTGTCTCCTTGTCCCGCCTCCCTCCGACCCGTCGCCTCAGCCCCCGGCAAACACCCTGCATACAAAGCGACGCCCCGCCATCGAGGAGCAACCGAGCACTCGCCGAGGAGGCCCCCGA
Organism: Lagocephalus sceleratus; assembly: GCA_911728415.1. Classification (NCBI taxonomy): domain Eukaryota; kingdom Metazoa; phylum Chordata; class Actinopteri; order Tetraodontiformes; family Tetraodontidae; genus Lagocephalus; species Lagocephalus sceleratus. The sequence continues at coordinate 3,036,972 of CAJVRN010000210.1, read as the reverse complement.
TGTCGCAATCATCAGGCCCCCGGGGCGCGCGTCAGTAATTGAACTGGGATCGATGCAGGTGGCGTGTGGAAGGGATGCGCGGAGCAGAGCCCCGCCCCCCCACCCCCTCTCTGGCCTCCCCCGTGTCTTGTTGACAGGGGTGGTGATTATCACAAACAGGCAGGCGCGTGAGGGCCTCAGACGACGGAGCAGCGGCGGGGCGGGGGGGGCCGAGGTGACATGCTGATGCGCTCAGGTGGGAGGGGATCTCCCAGAAGCCGCACAGAAAGCGATCGTCTTCTTGGGCCCCCCCGCTGGGGTTTATTCAGATTTACCCGCGGTTTCCCCTTCTCCTCTGATTGTGGATGCAAACGCTGAATATAAAATATTCCTCTAAACCGGGGTTAGGACAGAATCGCCTTCACATGCTCCAAGCAGCTACAATCAGAAGCCACAATCAGAAGGACAGAAAGGTCTGATTTCGCTATATTTGTACTTTATTTCAATAAAAATCGTGTTTTTTCCCGCACAAACGCGGTGTTACACCTACAAACTGGGGCGATACGGTTGTCATCGTTGCTTCTTTTCTGCTAAATGACTCTGTTATGCTGCCATTACGCCACCAAACAGAGCCATAATTCACAATTATTGCCATAATGATTTTAAAAAGCTAAGACAGAACCCCAGAAGGGGAGGTGGTGGTGATGGGGGGGGGTGTGAAGCGAAACGGTACATCTCACCGACACACCTCCCAATATATTCCCTTTAATGCATTAGAGTGTCAGGTGGGACGATGCGGCGTGCAGTTACCCCGATGATTCATAGGCAACAGGGGAAGCTGCCAGCGAGGACTCCTCCGTATCAGATCGATAAAACCTGAGCTAGGCAGAGATTCAACTCCCACACGAGCAAAACCACAGTGGGAGGAGGACGGGGGAGCCCTCTGGGTTCTGGGAGAAGGATTGTGGGTACTCAGAATGCTGTATTACATTGTTTTTATGTCGGTTTTTAAGAGGGGGGGCGGATATAAATCTTCTCGCGGCTGGGCCAGGACGAATCAAACATTTATCTGGTTGCACTTCACAGCAACCACCCCCCCCCGGTCTCATATTTGGACCTCTCCATCCGCTGTGATCTCCAGTCAATTACTGGTTATTTGTTTTAAATGCCAGCCCGGACCATGACTGGAGGCACAAATACGAACTCCCCCTGGAGATTGCGCTCATGCTTAATTTAAAGCCGACAAAAGCCTGGAATGACTTCCTTTTAAATCCTGCTCTTCCAGCAGGACAGTATGCAAATACCAGTCAAGATAACGTGAGACCTCAGTATCATAATCCCAATCCTCTGAGATGGAGATTAGCATATTAACAGTTGCATAAAGAGTTGCTGTTTTATTCTATTAAGGGTCTCACTTCCATGCAAAGGCATGACCCAGTGTGGATTGGGTCACATATATTATTCTGCAAACAACAACTTCTAAAAATAGGGACAGCAACCACCAAAGCTCCAGTGCTTTATTAGCATCTGTGCTAGGGCGAAATAGTTTTTTATTTCTGTGACACAAAAATAAAGTCAACATCATTAGGACCCATTATTAAGCTCTTAAACACAAGGTAACTGTTCTACCAACTATTTTGGGGGAGGTGAGCGAACCGTGACGCTTATATAATCTGGACTAGGAACGAGGAAGGGCAGAGGAACGGTTCCGCAAAGGCCAACAAGAAAGGTCGACGCCGGTCTCCAGTCCACAAACAAGCAACTGAAATACGGAGAAGCGGGCGGAGGAGCAGCAGAAGACATTCGGTGCGCAGCTCTAAGACCCATTTCTCCCCGGGTCCTGACACGGCTCTCGGCTGCCGCGGAACACGGAGCGAAAACTGCGGAGTCACGGCCCCGGGGCCGGGGAACGGCTCCTCGCCCGCGCCCGTCAGCTCCGGTGACATAACAGTCCGGGGAACGCAACAGCAAATTAGCTGTTTATTAGAGGGGTCGCAACCTCAAAGCCCCCATTATACTCAGCTTAGACAGAAGGGCATTCAAGGAGAGCTGCATCGATTAGAGCGAGCCAAAGAACACAACATTCTCCCACACAGACACGCGCTGCCCCGCCGCATTCATGCGGGAGGCTGATTGTGAGGTCCTTTTGCAGCTTGGATTTGAATACATGCGTTCCACACGGCTCAACAACACGAAACCTTTGTGTTTTTGCTGCATTTGCCAACATGACTGCGCGTGCACAACCCCTGAAAAGATGTTGTTAGCCACGCCCCCCCCAGGCCCGAGGTGGACTGAACAGTCGAAGTGGTGGGGATGCTTAAATAATGCACTGGCTGCACACGGAGGCGCTACATATCAGGCATATCTGTGACACGCCTGCATGTCCGCGCTGGCCGTCTGGCCTCGGGGGGCGACGCCCACCGGGACGCGCAGGAACAGACGGTCAGGCGACGGCACGCGGAGATCCGGGGCCCGACTGCGCGGATGGCGGATGACAAGTCGGGGGGGCTGCGGAGGCGCGAGGAGCGACGGGCGGGCTGCGAAAGCTGCTGTCGCTCGTGGAAAATAAAAAACGCCATGAGTCGGCGTCGGGGGGGGGCCCTGACAAGGTTCGGGAAGCGTTGAAGCCCGGGTTCAGATTTTAATTCAAAAGGAAAAGAAAGAGCAAGCGAGGGAGCGTGTCGCTCTCGCTACGGTCTCCCCATTCCCGAACCTCCTCTAACAATATCAGCTGTTACCGAAGCTCCTCTATCTCACACACCCTCACACTCCCAGCGCGACTCATTTCACTTCAGCTGCTTCTATTCCATATGAACTTGTTCCAACAATTTGCCTGCCGCGGGTTTTTCCTGTCGTTTTTTTTTTTTTTTCTGAGAACTGCACAACGAGACACAAATAAAAGGCACAAATTAAAGAAGCTTCAACCTCCCGATCGCGTCAAGATTTCTGTTAACAGTTGCTCTTGGTGCTCGGTACTGCCCCCCACGCCAGAGAGTGGTACTGCACTCATCTTCGCAGCGCGCTAATCTACCCTTGAGAATAAATGAGCCTCGGGAGAAGGAGAAAGAACACACATGAATATGCTTATACTTCACAAAAAGAGGAGATTGTGTTGGAGCCATAGAAGAAGCAGCTCACAAGGAATTCACTGACTCTTATGAAAGAGGAGAGACGCAAACTGGCGAGAATAAAAGGATGGGAACTTTACTCAGAAGCCAAATCTCGGAATTGAAAAGAAAAACGTCCTGAAAAGAAGGTGAATGAGTGTTTCTGGGCTTTCCCATGGCTATTTAGAGTCCAGTCAGACACTGGGGACTGTCTGGAGTTCACCCATAGAGCTCTGGCAAGGTTTTCCACATAAAAACATCTTTCTGTAAGGATTGGGTCGGGCTTTTGTTAGACCCGTATATTGTCTGGATATCAGCAGAATTGAATTTTTAAGTTCTTGAAGCTCCTTTCAGGCGCTCGGGTATTAAAAATATAGATGTTTTTTTTTGGGGGGTTTTATACAAACGGTATTCACAGTCCAGAAACGGAAAAAAAAAAAAAACACAAATTCTGCCAGAACACATTGCGTAAGAGCTCATTTAAATTAAAAGGAACAGCTGAGTCAAAATCCACAAGAACAAAAATAAACATATTCATGACTCGCTTGGAATGTTAGCACCTAGCACCCATCAAGCTGGCATTTGAAATGAAACGAATGAGGGGAGGACATCGCTTGGATTAAATTAAAATGACAATATATCATAATGTTCTTGATAACGCACCATCGCAGATAATCCAATCAGCCCACACACGACTGCTTTGATGAGATTTGAGCTGTTTTTTTCCTGGAAATTACGCACCGGCTCCCAGAAATCCTGGAAAATCGGCGTAAAGGGAGGAAGAAGTGCAACAAATCCAGACACTCAAACGGGCGCGCACGGGGCTGAATGGCTTAATGACTGCCATCATCGGAGTCGTCTACGAGCTGATTTACACCCCATCTCGCCACCATGGCGACGATGGATGGATTTTCACTGAGAACCGGAGACTCGACAGTGGGTCTCCTCCTGCCCTGGATGTTTCCATCGACCACACGTCTCTATACATTCAGAATATTCAAACACGTTCAATAAGCGATCCTGCTGTCCACGGCGACGGAGGCAGAGGAGAAGCCGACCGATCCTCGCGGGCCCTCGAAGATGTTCGACGGGCTGAAATATCATCCCGACGCAGCTCAGAACACGAGCACATTAGTGGCCACGTCTGCAAACACCGCGGAGCCAGGAGTGCATGTGCTCAGATGATGATGGGGGGGGGGCGGCGAGGTCGAGCCAGAACCAACACATTACACAGCTTAGAACGCCCGGGTTTTCGATCCTTGTCGTTAACCCCCCCACGGTTTAAACGTGAGAGGGAGAAGCAAAAAATAGAAGAAACAGCGAGGAGGAGAGGGAGAGGAGGCCTGGGAGAAAATCCATAGCCTGCCTGTTATCTGGCTGATAATTGCTTTTCCCCTCTAAGCCCTTCAACCCGTCTCCCACCTACCCTCCCAGCGGCCACCGTCCCCCCCACACACACACCCCCACACACCCCCAAGCCTCTCTCCTCCCCTGCACACACCCATGAACTGGCACATTCCCAAACTCGCCACTGGAAACGCATCCCTCTCTGGATTCGACGCGTCAAACCCGAATGCCTCGCTGCACAACGAGACGCCCCCCCCCCACCCCACCCTACCGCCGAGGTCGAGCTGTCGGCGGATGCCCCTCGCTGTTCGGGAGCGTCAAAAATCAGATGCGCAAACGATGCGCGCGTCGCCACAAAGGGGCTGCACGTGTGCGCAGCCAGACTTCCGCAGATGTGATTAGCATGAAGTGTGTAATCAGTGAATGGCCTGATTAGTGGGTTACACTACAGGGGAAGACAAAGGGATCCATTTACTCATCCACTTCAAAAAAAAAGGGGGGGGGCTCGGGGGGGCTGGGGGTGGAGACATGAGGGGAAGCTATACAAATCATTTTAGCTGTGGGGTGACGCCAAAAAGACAGACAAGGAGCAGAAAGACAGGCGCACATGCACGCTGCCAGAAGCAAGAAAGATTAATGCACGAATCAACAATACAGAAATACAAGACGGCGAGGGGGTGGGGGGGTGGGGGGGGGGGTAAGAAAGACAGAAAAGACACCAGGGGACACACACATCACAGCGCACAAAAGGCTGGTGTGTTGGTGAGGTCTGCAGGGGGGATACGAGCGCTCACGTTGTCATCAGTCTGCAGCGCTGGCTCAGCACAAGTTCCTCCAAAGCAAAGGCCTGGGGGCGGGGGGGGGGGGTCCGCTCTGGCCAGAATGTTCCTGGTCCGAAGCGCGAGCGATGCTGCCGTTTGGTTGGCGCGAGCGACACGAAGGCAGCGCTCAAAAAAGGGGGAGAACGGAGGGGGCGAAGGTGGGGAAACCGGGCGAGGGAGGGCCGGAGCGGAGGTCTGACCCGTCCCTCGGGGGGTTTGCCAGGTGTGTGAACATCCACCGTGGACAGCCTGAAGCCAAAGTCCTGCAACACCCCCCCCCAACACACAAACACACCCTTTGTTCCTTCAAAAACGCCCTTCTTCAAACACATTTGGCTGATTTAGGTTGGAGGGGGGCGCCCTCCCATTTAGTTTGGAGGGGGGGCCCCTCCCTCATTGGAAGACGTGTTCTCTCACTTACAGTTTTCCTTCTTCCCCATCTTGCCAATCTCACTGTAGGAACAGAATAAAACGCTCCAGACGGGCTATTACAGCTTTTTTGGGGGGGGACAGATCGGCCTTTCCCTCAGTGAATGGCGTCTTATATTTAACCATCATGCATAAACAATCAGCACAGAAACCCAACCCCGCCGGCCTTCTCCACCGCCTGTCGGAGATACGCGAGGTCCGGGAGTGGGAAACAAAAACGAGTCCACGCCGAATGAAGCGCTCTTAATTTTTCATTCAGCAGTTTGAGGGCGGATGAATATTTGATCCCTTTTTGAAAAAAAAAGAAAAAGAAAACCCTCATTCGTCACCGTGGGGGCGAGAATGATGGGGTCTGGGATGTGACACACCTTTGGAGGGGGTCCAGTGAGAGGCTCCAGGAGAAGGAGAAGGAGTCATGTGGGAGGAGACCAAGAAGTTTAGGGTCCGCTTTTTTAATTACCGTATTTTCAGGAGCATAAGGGCACCGTATTTTAGGGCGCACCTTCACTTCACAGCCTATTTCAGACCTGTTCTCACATACAGGGCGCACCGCGTTATAAGACACATAGAATAGAAGCTACAGTTGAGGCTGGGGTTGATGATGCGTTCACTAGATCGAGCTGCGCTAAAGGGAACGTCACTAAAACAGTCAGATAAGTCAGTCAAACTTTATTAACAGAACACAAACCGGTTCTCACAACTCCGTTCACTCCCAACATGAACAATTTTATTATTTTTCCCGAGTGATGTCGTGTTTTCACGTAACACAGTTCTTTTAACAACAGCAAGTTAAACCAGGTAGTGCGACATTTCTATCACGTAATGGACAGAAATAATGATCTTTGATTTTTAACACGTAAAAGAATTAGTCTGATACCGTTGCTGTAAATCAAACGTTAGTGCGAGCGCAATATAACTCTCGAACTCTTACTTCTGTCACACCTTCTGACTACGGGAGCCGCAATTAACCAATATTAATCCATACAAAAGGCACACCGTCGATTTTTCAAAAAATTCTAGGTTTTCAGGTGCGCCTTATAGTCCTGGGAATACGGTAACTGTAATGTACCTGCGCTGAAGTGCAGCGGGCTGAGATACAGCTGCGGCCCGGCGGGTTGATGACCGTGAACACGCGGCGTGAGGCCTCACGGGAAGTCAGGATGTTGTTGAGGATGCTCGGCTCAAGGTAAATGACTTCCCCTCGGCCCCCGGGCGAACCGAGGGTCGGGCGTGCGGGGGATTAATCGCACGGGGAGCCGTCGCTGTCGCCGTTACCCGAGGAGCGGGGGGATCCTGAGGTTTAATATTCATGCGGCGAGCACGCGACAAAGCCTGCGCGGGGTCTGTGTTTGCACGACGGATGGAAGCGCAGCGCAACGTGGACACATGCAGCCCGCTCGTACGCCCCTTTGTCGGGGGGGGGCGACTGCGCCAGCTGTGGCGAAGCATGTGGGACAGAGAGAGGAAGGCCCGATCGCCACCCTCAACCCCCCCCCCTAAAAAATGGAGTTATCAACCAAAGGATGTTGAGAAATGAAGCTGCCCTTCATCTTTTTTATGTTCTGAGCTTCTTTATCTGGATGTCTAGGTCAAACGGAGAACAGGTCTTTCATGTGGGGCATTAAAAAAAAAAAAAAAAAAAAAGAATATTCATCCCAAAAAGACCACAAAACGCACACTTGTGTGTGTCGGTGCCGTCCTCCGGGCCTCCCAGCGCCAGCGTTCCCAGCCCCCTCCTCATCCTGCACGTCTTATCTGCTTCAGAAGCAGCGCTTCGTTAACGACAGCCGTCTATTTGGGAGCTGTGGATCGGCACGTTAGCGCCTCTCCCGCTTTTGTCTCCTCCGCTCGGGATCAACATGTTTTTCCTCTTCGGGGAAAAAAAAAAAAAAGCACAACGGGGCGGGGGGGCGAGGAGTGCGCCGCCACTCTTTAAGACAACCGAGGAGGCCTTGGGAAGAATTCCATTAAGGACACGAAAACACCAGCAGCCTTCCGCTCATTTCGTTCGCGCCCGATTTTTTTTCCCGAATTGCCGGAAAGCCGCGTCTCGGCAAGCGGAAACGAGTATAACAAGTCATCCAGCCAAGTGACGCCAAGCTAATTGGTACCAAGCTCGTAATTGATGTAATCCTCGGCGTCCAAAAATAAAGTCCCGCTTTTAATAACAAAGCTGACGCCGTCCTTCTGCCAAGCGCTTTCCAGCCCAGGACGAGTCCACTTTTAGAAGAGCGACGCTGAGGGGAGCCATATTGATTGGGTTATTGCAGGTCCTACCCAAAACACCGCCACGAGTGGAACGGAGAGGGAAGAGAAAACCTTTAGAATCCATCAAAAGCGCCTTTTGCGCCCTGTTAAACCTGCGCTGTGGTGCATTTATGGCTAACAGTTGTGTCGGGCCTATTTTCTGTGAACATTCCCCCTCCTGGAGGTCGCAGGTCATTCCCGTTTTTCCCCCTCTTTCGCTTTCCCCGCCGTGACCCGACCGCCGCTAATAAATCACGGGATATTGGAGACGGAAGCGCTCCTTCCGAGAGCTGCGGATTCCCCAAATTCCCCGTTCGCCGCCATCGGCGCGATGGGTAAAACATGCTCTCGCGTGGTGATAACAGATGTAGCGGCGAGGCGGGGGTGAGGGTGTTCCGTGATAGGTGAGGGGGGGAGGGGGAGTGGGGGGTGACAGGGGAGTGAAGCGGAGAAAGATACAAAGTGAGAATCCAGGACAACAGATGGAAGGAGAGGGACAGGGAGAGACGTTTGAGAGGAGAAAAAACAAAGATCGAGACTGAGAGAAGGACAAAAAGTGACAGAGGCTGGGCGAGAGAGAGAGAGAGAGAGACACTGAGAGACAGAGAGAGAGAGCGGAAGTTCTTGGCGTTGCACGCCAGCAGAGTTTGGCCTGGACCCTAATGGATATGCAGCCTCAGAGATTGATCACACACACACACACACACACACACACACACACGCGCGCGCGCAGGCCCAAGTATGTGCACGTGCACACACACGCTTCATTGGTTCAGCCCCCAATAAACTCGATGCACCGACGCCAAAGCTGACGGCCAAGGAGTCAATAAATTACTCGAGCGGCACCTAATATTTCTTCTGCTCGGAGCGACCCAGGAATCTGTTTTTCCCGACAGCGATCCGAGGAAAAAGGGGGGATGATTAAAACGCTATTTATAGGACTCTATATGGTAATGCTCATAAGTTGCTCAAGGGTTGCGCAATTAATCACACAATGATCTAAATGGCAACTTGGCCGTGTGCAGGATACCCAATTAACGGGAACGTGATTGGAAAAACGGGAAAAATCAGAATTCCATCAAAAGCGCAGCAAACAGTTGTTCCCTTTGGAGTCATCCTGCTCTGCAGCGGCTTCTGGGGAACGCCACCCCACTCACGACCAAACGGGGAGGGGTTTGCATCCATTTTGGTCCGCACCTGGGGCACAGCGTGCCCTCCGCGGTTGACCTTTGACCTCGGGCAGATGCCCCGACCACGCGCCACGCGGTGCTCCTGGACGTCGGGCGCTCAAAACCGAAACCCAGCCAGAAATTCGGCCCTGACGCGGCGCCGCTTTCGGTGTCTTCTTTGTTCCTCGTGGACGAGACCGAAAGCCGGTCGATCGGCAGCGCGCGGCGGGGGGGGGCTCCTCGAGGCACGCGAGGGACGACGTGAGGCCGGAGATGTCAGCGAAGAGCACCTGAGAGGACGCCAATTAAAAAAACGGAGAACGGCGCAGGTCCCCTGGGAGCCTCGCCGCTCCGCCTAAAGGTTGTTTGTCTCCGAGGAGGAGGCGCGTAAACAACTGAAGACGAGGAGGGGGGGTGGGGGTGAGGGTGAGGGGGGGTGGGGGTGGGGGGTGAGGGTGAGGGGGGCGGGGGCGGGGGCGTCAGCGTAGACAGTTCTCGCCACGCTGTCACCTCCCAGGCCGCCGTCAGCTTCCGTTCTCATCTCGGTTTGCTTTTGGTCGCCTTCTTCCTCGCCACCGACGCCACAAAGAAAAAAAAAAAAACCCCGCGTGGAGAGTCGCGCGTTCAAACGCGGATAAACGGAAACAAACCTTCAGATCGTGAGCGCGGCCTCGGCGTAGCGTAGTGGTTAGCGCTTGATTCACGCTAATCGGAACGCTGAAAGCGTGACTTTCCGGCTCTCTGGAACACAGGAAGCGGCGTTCCTCGGCTCAAGGAGAAATAAAAGCATTCGTCCGAGAGATTCGTCCAACAACGGGCCTCGCCCGCGTTTTCCCGACACCGGAGAGCACAAAGCGGGGACGCAACGAGATCATCCGCTATCGATTTCCCCGCTCGCCGCTGAAACGGTGACGACAGCCGCTGTCCGCATCCCGCTTGGCGGTTCGAGGGCGATCCTTTCCCCGAAGGTGGGAGCCTCATGACTTTGGAATGCGACGCGCGGCTCAGAGGCCTTAAGATGGGAAAGAATGCGCCGATCCCCGATCGCTCCCGCGGCGCGGACGCCTCCGCCGAGCGCCGGCCCGATGTGAACCCGATTGAGGAAACCCGTCTTTAATCTGGGAGGAAGTTAAACGACATCCAAATTCCGTTTTTTTTGGGGGTTTTTTTCGCGCAAGCGGGTTGTTTCCTCCTCCGGGGCTCGAGCGACCTTCGGTCACCTGAGGGTCGCTTTCACGCCGCCGCGGCTCCACCCTCCTCCGGGTCACATGACGGCCCGGCTTTGTTGTCAGGCCGCGTGTAACCTTGATCCAGGGCTGCAAACAGCTCCGATTATAGCCGCTCAGGCCCCGGGCGACAGACGGGGGCGGAGCGGGGGGGTGAGGCGTAACGGTGACGCAGCGGTGGTGGGGGGGGGCGTGAAGTCACCGGGGTTCATCCTCCAGACGGCCGGATCACGTTACATTATATCGTAATCAGGATGCAGTCACCGACTGCTCGGAAAAGAGGAAGCGGCAGTGTCACGATGAGTGTGTGTGTGTGTGTGTGTGTGGGGTGTGGGGGGGGTTGGGGGGGTATGGTGGTGGGTGCTAACCTCCGACAGAAACAACTGACAACAGGAAACCACCAGGGAGGTGACACAAGGAAGTGGACCACCACAAGGTCTCAGTGCTCTCTCAGTTCTGCTCCAGAGAACTGGGGGGGGGGGGGGGGCAGTGTGTGTGTGTGTAGGGGGGGGCAAAACTCCCTTTGGCATCTTCCCGCGAGGACGAGACCTCGGGGCAGGACTCCTCCCCCCGTACACCCCCTGGTCTTTGAACTCCTGAACGGATGCCTCAGCCCGGCCTGAGACAGGGAGGAGGATGCCGCAGGGCTGGGGGGGGCTGTGCGGGGGGGGACTGGGCGGGGGGCCGGGGGGGGTAATTATACCCTCAGCAATTGTTCCTGTGGCCTCAGAAGAGGCTCAGGTTCTTGGAGCCTGATCCGCCCCACGAGCAAAAAACCCAGGATTCCTGCACACAGACGTCCAAATCCTGTTTCACCAAACGGGATGAAACCGGGAGGGGGGGGGGTCGGCCCCATTGGCCCCATCGGCCCCATCGGAGCCACTCGGATCCACTTGGATCCACTCGGATCCACTCGGATCCGGAGCTTCAGATAGGCCGCTCGCTCTGGCAGCGTTGTGGAATGCTTCAGAAACACCTGTCTGGAACATTCCAGGGGTTAAGTTGGAACAGGTGATCCTGATATCCACGTAGTGTGTGTGTGTGTGTGTGCATGTGTGTGTGTGTGTGTGTGTGTGTGTGTGTGTGTGTCTTCTGCAGCGTCCTGCTTTCAAAATGCTCAATTTCTTCCGCGTTCATTTCACAACCGGCACCACGGAAACGCAGAGAGGAGAGGAGAGGAGAGGACAGAGGAGAGGAGAGGAGAGGGGAGGGGAGAGGAGAGGAGAGGAGAGGGGAGGGGAGGGGAGGGAGGGGGAGGGGAGGGAGAGGAGAGAGGAGAGGAGAGGAGAGGAGAGGAGAGGAGAGAGAGGGGAGGGGAGGGAGGAGAGGAGAGGGAGGGAGAGGAGAGGAGGAGAGGAGAGGAGAGGAGAGGACAGGAGAAAAGGAGAGGAGGAGGAGAGGAGAGAGGGAGGAGAGGGAGGAGAGGAGAGAGGAGGAGAGGGAGGGAGGAGAGAGGAGAGAGGAGAGAGGAGGAGAGGAGAGAGGGGAGGAGAGAGGAGAGGAGAGGAGAGGAGAGGAGAGGAGAGAGGAGAGAGGAGGAGGAGAGAGGGGAGGAGGAGAGGAGAGGAGAGGAGAGGAGAGAGGGGAGGAGAGCTCCTCGGGCCGACACTGTCCCGGCTGAACTCGCCCGAGCTGCAGCGTTCAAGGTCACGGGGTGAACGTAAAGGGGCGTCCCCGCCGGCCCGTGAACCAGACGAACAAAGACGATCCCCCCTACGCCCGAGCAGGGGAAAATGGAGGAGGCGAGTGGGGGGGGGGGGGGGGGGGGGGGGCAAACAAACGGAGAAAATCAAAAAGATCCATGTTTCTGAATGTTTTCTGGGACAGAAACCAACAAGCGCTGAGCTCTCCTGCAGCCAGAGAGAACATCCTGCACGCCAGATGCCCGCCTGGAGCCCAGCATCATGTGGGCTGACACACACACACACACACACACACACACACACACACACACACAGACACACACACACACACACACCGCCCAGACTGTGCAGGATTTCCTTCTGCCTTTAAGTGCACTTTGCTTCACATCACGCCACACTTTTGACTTTGCATAATAGACTTCCTCGCCCCCCCCCTCCCCGCCCCCCCTGTGTAATGCGCCGTGTTGCAAACGCAGCTCTTTTTTTCCATCACGGGGGGGCCGGGGGGGGCCAAGCCTGCTCACATTGTCGTGAATCTCTTGCGTCTCCCCTGCACCTGGGGCTGGAGCTGCGGCTCCTCCTGCCCGGCTCCTCCGTCACTGAGCCGTGATGGAGCTAAATTATTCCTCATTTTGCGGCATGGAAACTACCCCAGGAACCCCCCCCCAGAACCCCCCCACCACCCCCGCACGTGCCCGGGGTTCTCCCCGAACACCGCTGCGTGCGTGCGAACTCGACGGGAGCGGGCTCATACCTCAGGAGGTTGGGCAGCGGGATGGACCCGGACCCGGAGCCCAGGATCTTCCTCTTCCCGCTCAACAGTTTCTCCACCAGGGCGACGTTCCCGGTCCGGGCGGCTTCCAGGAGCTCCTGCTCCTTCCCCATCCCGGACGCAAGTTTGCAACGACGGGGTGACGCGAATCCAGCAGATCTCCCATAAATCCCCTCCTCCCCTGTGGCCCTGGGCTCAGCGCTGGGGCTGCTGGGGCTACTGGGGCATCCCCCCGGTCCTGGACCTGGTCCTGGTCCCGGTCCTGGTCCTGGTCCTGGTCCTGGTCCCGGTCCCGGGGCGTCACTGATGCTGCAGATGTGCGCCTCTCAGTCCATCCACACCGGTGCGCCCCCCCTCACACACACACACACACACACACACACACACACACACACACACACCCGGACGCTCACGACTCTCCCGGTGGTGAACCTCTGGAAGACGAGCGCCGCAGGAAGGGAAGGCACCCGCGGCGTGGACCTCGCGTCCGGACGCGCGTCGACTCCCCCCGCGCGCCCCGGTGCGCCAACGGCGCGTGCGTAAAAACAGCTGGAGCGTCCAGCAGCGACTCCCCCCCCGGCGCCCAGCAGCTGCTGCCCCCCCCCCTCGCCTCTCCTCTCTCCGCCGAACCTTCCGCTGCGGCCGCCGCGGCTCCTCTGGAGCGACGGCGCTGACACACGGCCGTCAAGCCGCCCCCCCTGCGCGCAGCGGCCGGCTTCCTGTCGCCCGTTTCAAAATAAAGGCGTGTCTCGTCGACCTTTCAAAACAAGGGGGGGGACAAAGAAAGATTTGGTTACATCTATTTATTTTCTTTTTTTTAAAAAAAACGTGACGGTTTTTAAGTTTTTAATGAATGTCTAAAGCGAGTTGGCGCTCCAGCGAGCAGGAGGGAGAAACATGTTGATTAAAAGGATTTGCTTAAGAAAAATTAAGCCGTATTCTGTGTGCAAAACTGCAAAGCGTTGTTGGTTGTTATGGCACCGGGAATTTTTCCTTTAATTTCCCTGGTACATTTAGGCTTGCCCAATTTAATCACTTTGTTTTGTTTGTTTTGTTTTGTTTTTTTAATGTTGTGCCGCACGAGCGCGACCCGCACTTTTAATTTGAAATCCGCGCCACCGTTTTTTCCGCCGTTGATCGTTCCGCCTCGACGTCCAAGCCTGGGTGGGTGTGTGTGTGTGTGTGTGTGTGTGTGTGACGGTGCCACAACCCCACCAGAGAGCATCTCCTTTGTTGGTGTCTGCAGGAAAGAAAAAAAAAAAAAAAAAAAAGAAAGAAAAGCCACACGCAGGAGCCCACCTGCGGGGCTCCTCGCATCACCTTCAAATGTGTCCACGCGTCGCTCCTCTCAACAGGAGAGGAAACAGGTGAGCGACTGTGAATAAAGACTGAAGGTTAAATAAAACAAACCCAAAATAACAAAGGTCTTTTAAATGTCCTAGACCCCATCCCTGGGTGTTAAAGCTGCTCCATCGTGGACACCAAGCAGACAAAGACAAACCCCTCCCCGGCTGATTCATCTGCACCACCGCTCTGACTCCGCACCGTTTCCTCCGTTGGTCATCGTCCCCGCCGCGCTTCCATAAACGGGCCCCCGCTGCGGGGCGGCCGTCGCGGCAGAGGCGTGAAGCTCCAGTATGTAAACAGCCTTGGTTGGAGCAGAACCCTCCTTCACGTCCTTCTGTGACTCACGGCTCCAGCTGGGAAATGACATGACCATTTATGTGCAACCAGCCCCAGTCTTCCCCTCGCAGCGGGGAACGCTGATCCAGTCACTCTTATTTTGTAAATCCTCTTATTTTATCTGATGTTAAAGCTCATTTCCTGGAGGAATCTGACCACTTGTGAGAACGACCGACGTTCTCTTCGGGGCACATTTGAGAAATCATCAATAAAGACGCCATTAGGAGATTGATAAGTTACCTCATCGCCTGAGGCCGGACACCGTTTATTAATTTTCCATCGGTATTTCAGCAGCTTCGACGGACAGAAATCAGATTATGTACCCCCTTCTCTGTCACGAACAAAGGAGGGGGGGGGGTTCGATGACGCTGGTTGGGACGCTGAGAGAAAGATTTGTGCTGGGTGAAGTCGTGCGCCGTTTAAAAAGTCGCTCGTTTCGAACGGAGAAAAAAAAAAAAAAGCATACGTTCGACACTTGTTCCGATTACTCATTTGTATAAAGACGCAAACACACGCTGCCCCCCCCCGACCCCCCCACCCACACTCGTTTTTAGTAGGTCACAGACAGAACACTCACAGCTCCGGTGATATTTACAGTGTCTCATTTCAAAAGTGCTCAACGCTAATATTTACACGTAGAAAAATAAGAAAGGAGGGAGACCCCGACAGGATCGTCTGTTTTGTTCGCCTCGACAAGAAAAAAAAAAAAAAAAAGGGGGGTTTGATCTTAGAAACTTTGTCCTGGGCTCGAACAGAAAAGGGGGAGTGAACACATTCAATACAAACGCAGCAGAAGCATCGAGGAACAGAACCACGCTCACATTCGTGTACGATTTTACACCGCGCGCGCACGGGCGAGGCCGCGCCTTCAGCGCCAGCGCGGTGAAAAACGTGATGCTGCTGTTGCGTTTTCCGTTTTCAGACATTCCTGTTACATTCGTTATTCCTTCAGACCGGCGAGAAGATTCAGCAAAGACGGGTGATCTTTCTTTGTTTTTTTGGGGGTTTTTTGGGTCTTTTGGGGTATTGAGGGATGGAGAATGTGCAGGCACGGCCATGTATGTTAGATCAGACACGCAGACGCACGCAGCATCCCGCGTGACGCCGTTCCTCCCTTTTCTGACTCAAAAAGACGGAGCGTGTAAAAACGTGCGTTCACAGTCTGTGCGTTGCTTCATCGAGGAATTATTTTGAAGTTTGAGTCACTCGCTCGCCAAATGAGCAGGGGGGAGGGGGGCTGCTGTCGTCAGAAATCCCCACTTCTGTTGATTGCGGTGCCAATCCCGGGGCGCCGGCGGCGGCTGGATCAGTCCGGCGGGTCGGACGGCGGCGGGGGCGGGCGGGGCGGGCCTAACTGGCGTTCACTTTGAGGCTCTTCATGCGGTGCAGCAGCGAGTCCTTCTCCATCTGGGCCTCCGCCAGCGCCATCTTGGCCCGGGACAGCTCCAGCTTCAAACATTCGTTCTCCTCCTCCAGCATCTGAAAGCGCACGAGCGACGGGTGCCGCCAGGGGGCGCCGCTGAGCTCAAGCGTGTGATCGTAAAGGGACGAGTTTGTGTTCTGAGCCACAAAAGATCGGACGCTCACCTTCTGTCTGGTGGGCAGAGTGGGGCTGGGGGGCGCTTGGGTTTGCGTTGCCTTGGAAACCCGGCAGATGCTGCCCGTGGCCTCGGGGACGGGGCTCAGGGCGCCGTCGCTCGCCGCCGCCTCCTTCCTGGCTCGCCTCTCCGCCGACGTGTCGACTGCGACGCCGCAAAGGGGAAAAAATAAAAACCTTTAGAAACGCCGCTGCTCGAGCAGGAGCGCCCGTGACTCCGACCGCCGAATCAATCGCCACCTCCGACGCAGAAGGAGCCGTCGTCCCGCCGGTGGATGACCAGGCTGTCCACGTGCAGCCCGATGGGCATGGCCTCGGAATCGCCCGAACTCTCCTGGCGGCCGGTGTCCTGGGGCGAAACAGACGCAGGTTCTCACACCAGTCCCATCAAACATTCAGAACACAGAGACCAATTAGACCAGAGCTCCTCAATTATTCTCGGCCACGCCCCCCAACAGAGAAGAAACTATATATATATATATATATATATATATATATATATATATATATATATATGTGTGTATATATATATAGGTGTATATATACATATATATATACGTATATATATATATATATATATATATATATATATATATGTATATATATATATATATATATATACGTATATATATATACGTATATATATACATATAAGAAAAAAGAAAGAGATAACTTTATAACATTGTTTTTTAGTCTGTAACTAAAACGCTGTTAGCACTTTCGACACCGTAAACACGCCGGTCTTTCCTCGTCTCCCCACAGTGAAGCGCTACGTGTGCTTCGTCACATTTCCTCGTCTTGGCTTTGTGACTTTCTTTTGTCTCGCTACCTCCGTCTCTCTCTCTCCGCCTCTCTTTTCATCCCTGTTAAACATCTTCATGTCGTCTCTTAAGGGTTGTTCACTTCGTATCGCCATAGCGATACTCCCTGCGCGCACGCTGACAATGGGGGCGCCACCGCCACCTACTGGAGTGGATGTGCAACTGGAGTGGATGTGCAACCCGCTAGTTGAGAAGCACTGAATTAGGCGGTGGTTCAAAGTCTTTAACGCGGTTCTGGAAACGTGCTCAGCTGGAGGACGGAGATTTACGAGGTCCATTACAGCGACGCGACTGGGGGGACTGGGACAAGAGCCGCAGGTGAACACGCCGCAACAGCCGCCTCGGGGGTAAAAGGAAGGCTTCTCACCTTCAGGTGGACGTGGGTGTCCCTCACGCTGATCTCCATGGGCAGCACCTGCGGCGTGGTGTCGTCCTCCAGGAAGTGGGCCAGGCTCCTCAGCGTGGACATCAGGAAGCTGGCCCGGTAGCCGCACAGCTGCAGCCGCAGGAAGCCGTTGCGCTCGGCCAGCGGGGAGTGGGCGGCGGCGCGGGGCCCGCTCTCCAGGAGGGCGCGCACCACGGGCCCCTGGGGGCCGTCGGCCGGGTCGGGGGCGGAGTCAGCACCTGCGGGGGGGAGGGGCCAGAGAGGACAGGGGGGGTCAGAGACGCGGCGGCGTCCGCGGAGGGCGCGTGGAGGTGACTCAGCTCAAGAGGAGAGGGGATTTCTGCCCCGTTCAAGAATAATTACAGCTTCATAAATCTTAATCTGACAGTAATATCCTCTTCCCTCCTCTAATCCAAACCAATCCTGCCTGACGCGCTGTGTCGCCCGAGTCAGACCGTCAGAGAACTTGTTAAATTAAGGCGGATAAAAGCGGGAACCTGCAGAGACGTCCTTGAGCGACGCGCCAAAGCGCCGAATTAAATATTTCATGAATTTCAAAGGTCTCCAAACTTTAAAAGGACGGAGCCGAATCGTGAATTTTTACGCTTCGGAGTTCAAGACCTGGAAAAAAAATAAAAATGCTCCCAGGTCGAAAAACAACTGTGAAATCATCCTGAAATGAGCCGCGTGCCTCGCTTTGTGAGATTAGACTTTAAAACAAAAAGTCGCTAAAGTGGAGAAAAAAAAAATAATAAAAGTTGCGATCTGCTCATTCCTGCTACCTGTGAGATATGCGAGTCCAGACCGGACGGGTCTGGACTCGTGTCTGAAATCAGCACCAGACAACAGCGGAGGCCAACAGAGGGGACAAGAGCACGAGCACCTCCCGCCACCAAGCTCTTCGCCTTTTTTAAGGGCGGCGACAAAGAGAAGCGCGAGCAAGGGCGTCTGAAAAGAGCCGGAGCTCCGAAGGACGGGAGGGAGAGGTAAGTCTACCGGCCCGGTAATAACGTTCACACACGCACAAACGATGTCAAGCCTCGCTCACATTCAATGACATATTCACTGTCAATCCTGGAGGTCGAGAGAGAGAGAGACAGAGAGAGAGAGAGAGAGAGAGAGAGAGAGAGAGAGAGAGACACACAGAGCGAGAGAGACACAGAGAGAGAGAGACACAGAGAGAGAGAGAGAGAGAGAGAGAGAGAGAGAGAGACACAGAGCGAGAGAGACACAGAGAGAGAGAGAGAGAGACACGGAGTGAGAGAGAGAGAGACACAGAGAGAGAGAGAGAGACACGGAGTGAGAGAGAGAGACACACAGAGCGAGAGAGAGAGAGAGAGAGAGAGAGAGAGCACGGAGTGAGAGAGAGAGAGACAGAGAGAGAGAGAGAGACAGAGAGAGAGAGAGAGAGAGAGAGAGACACGGAGTGAGAGAGAGAGAGACAGAGAGAGAGAGACACACACAGAGCGAGAGACACACACAGAGCGAGAGAGACACACACACACACACACACACACACACACACACACACACACACACACGAGTGAGAGAGAGGGTGGGTGTGGGTGAGGAGGAAAAGAGGGGGAAGCAGCCAGGAATGAAATACTGAGTGACTGTGATAAGACGGAGACTGAAGGAAAAAAAGATTGCCTAGAGAAGGACAGAGATGAAAGGTAGAGAGAGGATCGGGGGAGGAGGAGGGGGAGGGGGGGGTTAAATGACAGAGGATTAGGATGAAGATGGAGTAGGAGCTGGAGGGAAGAGTGAGGAGGAAGATAGGTGGAGGAGAGGAGGATGAGGACGAGGGGAGGTAGTGAGGGGGAAAACTGGTGTTTCTCTCATTGCCTGGATCGCTGGACTGAAACGGCAAAGTCTGGTGTGGCGGGGATGGGGGGGGAGTGGGGGGGTGAGGAGGGAGGGGAAGACGGGAAGAGGAGGGTTAACACCCATCAGAACAATGAGCTGTGCTTCGTTCTCATGTGGCTGACACACACTTGCACATTTAAGTATCTAATGCTGCAAATAATGGTCACTCTCACTCCAGTACAGTCAAATGTACCCTCTCTGAAGCCTGTCACACACACACACACACACGCACGCACACACACACACAAACCCAATATAAACACCCACTGCTGTCAGGGTGGGGGCTCGTTTGCACGCTTGCTTGCATCGTGACACATCTGTGCATCTTCAGAACATGCCAGAGTGGAAATGAGACTTGACACGAGACACACGCGCGCGCGCGCACGCACACACACACACACGCACTTGCAGTCACAGACGGTGAACAACACAGAGCCGTTACCTTGGCTGCGTTGTGCAGGTGTTGGTACTGAACACACCACACCTGTGGGGAGTTATCGCAGGGTGAAGAAAAGGCGAGGGAACGAAAACATGCCAGCAGGACACGACCGGAGGACCCCAGATTAGACCCTTACGCTGGTCCTCAGAATGTTCTAGAAACCATGCCCTTAAAGCGCGCTCGTCTCGTGTGTGAGATCAGGCGACATCTAGAGGCGACAGACAGACGGACGATGTTTGTTGTTGCGGATATATTTCGGAACCGGGGCCCAATCTTTAATTTAAATGCACCGACTCAGCATTTCGGCTCCCACGGAGGAGGAACCGTGTCGACATTGATGCAAATGTCCCACTCAGAAGTGGAGAAATAAAACCGCATTGGCAGGTGGCCTTGAAGATAAATGCCCCTACAAACTTCCCTTTTCCCAGAACACACATGCATGATGGAGCTTTGTACTACAAATGTATCCACTTATTACACTTTAGTGAAGATGAACCAAAGAAAATACAAACTGGGGGGGGCGTGCTGATCGCCATCTTACCCAGGCTGCGGTTGCTGAGGTACTGCCTCAGGCATACGTTGCCCAGCTGGTTGGGCGTGACCTGGGCCACCTCCACAGCCACGGCCGTGCTGTCGCCCGCCACCTCCACGCCGGCGCACATGGACCGCACCTTCAGGACGAGCACAGACACCTGCAGGGGACGGGGGGGAGGGTCAGCGGGTCGGGGGGGTCCCGTTTAATGGCCTTGACATTTGAACACGTGTTGCGAACATCCCCCGTCACTCCTGACCCCGTGTGGAGATAGCGGGTGTGTGTGTGTGTGTGTGTGTGTGTGTGTGTGTGTGTGTGTGTGTGTGTGACAGCTTACTGTGTCTTTGCTGGGGTCATCGGTGCTCTGGGAGGCAGCGCTGACCGTGTCCGGGGACGCCGCCCCCTCCTGCTCCTGAACCGTCACTGCTTCGGTGGCGTTCTGCTCGGCGATCGCGTCCTTGAATCCTGAGATGGACACATCGTCTGTCCCGGACAAAGGAGACACAAACACTCAGAACACGCGTTTTCAAACTACGATGTCCTTTTTTTTTGAGCGGTGCTGCCACCTGGTGGACACGAGGGGGAATGACAGCCAAAGCAAAGAGTCGTGGTCAAAAAAAAAAAAAAGAAAACGAAAATAAGTTTTCTCTACCTCTCTCCAGCAGGCTGCAAGTGTCTCCATCTTCCATCAAATAACTGTCTATCGAGATGTTGTCCAGCGATTGCAGGGAGGGGCTCTTCTTCATGTTCTTATAGGAAACGGAGAAACTGGACTGGGAACGGTCCCGCATCAGACGACCACTGCAATACACAAGGCACGCAGATATTAGCAGCTCCTCTTTCCTCTTTGTCACCCCATTTCATGATTGAGCTCATGTCTAAGAAACCATACCAGAGACCAAAAGATAAATCAAAGCATTTGTCCAGAAAAACCACAAGAACACAAGGCTGAAAACAAAAGAGACAATCAAGGCGTCAACTCTACCACCAACGGTGAAAGAGACTGAAGGGAGAACTAAAGAACACAGACTGGGACAGGCACGGCATGCACACATGCAAACGCAAGGCCCACAGGTTCACCCGTACACTTGAACTAATTTGATTTTGACTCCAAAGTACACAAACACACCTACACCGACACACTTAAACAACCGGCCACAGATCCAGAGGCTTACATGTTGGATATGGAATAAAGGGAAGTGGATCTGCTGGAGTTTGAGGAGCTGAGGAGATCAGAAACCACAGACAAACTTCCTTTCCTTGATAGAGAAAACACACACACACATATACACACAAGCTCACTCACAGTGGTCGAAGCAGTTTAAAAAGTCTTGAATGAGCGAACTGAATGACGAGAGAATGAGCTGACAGACGAAAGGACAAACTGGGAGAGTGACGTCAGGCGTCTGTGAAGTCTCACACACAGCACTTGTGTTCAGAAAAACTCTTTTTAGACAATATGAATGACCTTCACATCAGGAATGGTGTGAACGACCACCAAACCCAGTGGGAGCAAACGCATAGATGAATGCACATGAATAAATCGACCTTTGACCTCCTGAATGTTCTGTGAGTGTACCTGGACATTGACTGAGGCATCTTGGTGGGGTCTTTGTTGTTGATGAGCTCAGGAGGCGGGGGGTCACTCATCTGCGTTTTGAAGTCGGAAGCGGATGTGGCCTCGCCGCCGGCCCCCCCGTCCACGCCCGCCTCGCCACCGTCGTCTGAGCCCAGCCTCCCAGAGTCCTTCGTCCTCTCCTCCGCCGGGCCTCTCTGACACGCGTCTGGATGCGCGCTCGATGAAGAGATGGGGCTGAGAGGAGCGGGACCGTGCGGGGACCCACTCATTAAGCCTTCCCCGCACAGCAGCTGATCTACAGGACACGCCCCTTTGACCGCGCCTCCGTCGCCCCCCGACCCCGGCCCTTCGCCGTCCTTCTCCGCCCCCGGGTCCAGAGTTCCTCGGCTCTCGGAGGGCGAGAGCTCCGAGCCCAGAGGGGAGCCGGAGCCCTCGGGCTGGGGGGCGGGCTTCAGGAGGAGGGAGACCTCCGCGCTCTTGAGCAGCAGGCCCAGGCAGACGGTGAAGGGCTGGTGGTCGCCCACCTGCTGGGAGGGACCTTTACGGTCCCGCTTGGTGCCCATCTCCTCCAGGTCCTGCTGGATCGTCTGCTGCAGGGATTTGATGCTCCGCTGAAGGCGCATCAGGAACACATTCTGCCGGTGGCTCACCTGGGTAAAGACACACACACACACACACACACCTGACGACACCATACAGCAGCGGTCCCCAACCCCCGGGTCACGGACCGGCACCGGTACGTGGGTCAACTGGTCCCGGACCGCCAAGAAATAATTTATTATTTCCGTTTATTATCATAGTCTGAACAGTCTTTTATTTTGAAAAATGACCGGAGTTTCTCGGTTACATCTCGGTCACTTGAGCACCAAAAGCGATCAAAATGAGGAAAAAACAGACGTGCGAAGTTTCTTTTCGAAGGGGAAAAGGCCCAGATTTAGATTTAGATTTGCAATATAAACCACCGCCCCACCACGGTAATTTAGATTTGACATATAAACTACCACCCCCACCACGGTAATTTAGATTTGACATATAAACTACCACCCCCACCACGATAATTTAGATTTGCAAATAGATTTAGATTTGACATATAAATAATCTACGTGTACCACCCCCCCACCCCCCCCACTTCCATACAGCGTGGAATCAAAGCTGACGACAAACATACCTGCGCGCTTAAATGCTTCTGCACGTGCACCAGCACGTGCACGCCCGCGTCTTTACTGGACGAGGACAGAGCGGGCGGGCCGTCCAACGAGAGGCGGTGATGGATCCCGTTGCTAGGCAGCGGGGGCGGGTCAGCGGCGTGACACGGCGGCGGCGCTGCGTCCATGCTGTAATACTCCTTCAGCAGCCGCTTCCTCTGGAGGCGCGCGACGGCGTCCCCGGTCGAGCTCCGGCGTAAGCCCGGCCCGGCGGCCTCTCGGAGCCGCTCCTGGTGCCGGACGATCTTGGAGGGCTGGCAGGCCCACACGGTGAGCGGGAAGGAGTCCACAAAGGGCTGCGGCCGCCCCTTGCCCCCGCGCGTGCCCTCGTAGTCCACCCAGAACTGGGCGAAGTGCAGCGCCCAGAAGTCGGTGGCGGCCGGCGTCTTGAGCGCGTCCGTGCTGGTGGCGGGCGCCGCCAGGCCCCGGTAGACGTCGTGAAGCTTGGTGTCCTGCTCGTGGGCGTGGCGCTGGAAGACGGGGTGAAGGAGGGGCGGGGAGGAGGGCGAGCGGGGGAAGGAGGTGAAGGAGGGGGAGAAGAAGGGCTCTTCCTCGAAGGCGTGGAGCAGCGCCTCCAGATTGGAGCGGGTGCAGTTGGGCGGGTGGCGGGTGTTGGTCGCCACCATCTCGGAGGTCTGAACCGAGATGGAGCGAGGCAGGTCGGCAGGGTACGAGGCCTCCCGCTCGGTGGGAATCACCAGCTGATGGAGGGACGGGACGCACAGAACCGTCGGTATCGGCAGAAGAAGTACGAGACTCGGGCCCGCCTCCGCTCCCTCCACCTCACCTTCAGCATGAGGCCGTCGACCTTGACGTCCACGTGCTCGTCGGGCTTCTGGGAGTCGTTCAGCTTGTAGATTTCCATGAACTGCTCCAGGCTCTGGCGGAGGTCGAGGGCGAAGAGGTTGATCCACACCAGGCTGCGAGGATCCAGCACGAGCTGCAGGGCGTTCAGCTGGACGTAGAGGTTCGGGCACGGGACTGGAGCCGCCGGAGGTGAAGGAAAGAAGGGAAAAAAAGAGGTTTTTGTTTCCACAACACAGGACGCGTTTGACCAAGTAGATCAGGAATGAAGCTCCACAGCCTGCGATGTGTTTAAAGACTCGTGGTGCCGTTCTGAGGCGTTCGGTGTCTCACTGGGAAAGTCTTTTCCATCGGGGAAGTAGTACTCGGTGAACTCCACGTGAATGGCTGGCATCTCCGGAGGAAGGTACAAGGATTTCTTATTGCAGGAGATCATGGTTTTTGGGCTGGAGCGACGCTGGTCTGCTGTTGACACCTGCAACACACACACAGAGAAACACACACAAAAACACACACACAGAAACACACACACAGAGAAACACACAAAAACACACAAAAACACACACACAGAAACACACACAGAAACACACACAGAAACACATACACAGAAACACACACACACACAGAAACACACACACAGAAACACACAGAAACACACACAGAAACACACACACAGAAACACACACACACACAGAAACACACACAGAAACACACACACAGAAACACAGCTGCATGTAGATTAAAGCATTCAGAGCAAAACAAAGGGCCTCATTTGTTGAGTGTGTGGTTAATGACCTGGTAGATGCTGAAGTCAGCCATCCTGAGGACAACAGAGCTGGACATGAGCTGAGTCTTGGGGGTCTGGGGGGGGGCTGAACGAGGTGCTGGAAGAGGTGCTTATCCTGCCTGCAGGGGGGGGGGCAGAAGGACAGACGACGGGATGTGTGGGGAGAGCCGACACCAGAAAGTTGGGGGGCCTGACCGTCGGTGTTGTCCGACGGGAAACCTACTGGCCTCGCGGGAGGTGCGCACCACCGCACTCAGCTGTGCGCACACACGGAAACACACACTGCGATACCTGGCTGGAGGCACCAGCAGCACTGGGCCGGCGGACGTGTGTGAGAGCTCCAGTCTAGAGAAACTTGAACCTCTCTAAGCCCTACTCCCTCTGCGTCTGCCTGCCTTAGAGGCTCATCTACCTCACCCCTCTGGGACACTGGGGGACAGAAAACCCACCGGGGTGTTGCTCTGCGGGCGTGCGTACAACAGAACAGGCACGCATATGTGTGTGTGTGTGTGTGTGTGTGTGTGTTTACCGTGTTGGGGGGAACCGTGCGCAGGCGCGGGGCCCTGCTGGTCTCGGACGGCGCTCTTTAACATCTCCACGTTGGACTTGAACTCGTCGAGCAGGCTCCGGGCCCAGCCCTCCCTGCTCTTGGTGACCTCGCCGTAGTGCATCCAGTGGGCGCAGCTGTCACCTGTGAGGGGGGGGGGCAGACGGCGGGTCGGTTCAGTGGCATCATCTGGGTTTCTGGGTTTCATCTGCGGTGGTTTCCAGATGGTCTGTCTCGTTTCCAGTTGGGAATAGAATAAAGCGCGCGCCGCCAAAAGCCCGTGTTTACCTGCTCGGTGAAAAGGGTAGTAGTCCAGGGTGATGGAGCTGAAGGAAAGCTGCATGGCCCCGCCCGTTATCCTCTTGTTGATCGCTGCACAGAGGGAAGAGTTAAAGACACGCAGCCCGCACAAGACGGGACGCCCAAAACGGCGCCGCACGCCCTCACCTTTGTCTTTCGCGTGGACATCGTCGCAGATGTGCAGGTCCAGGTGTTTGATCTGGAGGTGATGCGAGGTCTCGCACACGTCGTAGGCGCTGAACAGCCTGGCCATGGTGGCGCTGGGATCTGAAGCTGCGGGCGCTTGTTGCGTTCGCACCTGCTGCGCCGAGGGTAGCGCAGCCGATACCTGGCGGAAACACACACCTGTTGGAATACTGGGGGGGTCCTTTTTTATTTTGCTCAAACGACTTGTAATACCTCGAATTTCCATTAGGTGGCACACGAGCCAAAATTATACTTAACTGGGTGTGAAATTCAGTGGGCAGCTTTGGTACATTTTGGTTTACCAATGTAAGTGAAAGTGCTTAGAAAATAGTGTAGCACAGGCTGAAGGGAAGTGGTAGTATTTATAAGGAATATGAGCGCTGATAGACAGTGAGGCAAAGTAAAATGTGACACACATAGCCCCATTCACGTAAAGTACATTATCTGCATGCTGCTTCTGTGTTCACCTGGTCCTCCGTGGCCATGCTCTTTCTCTGCTGTGCCGATTTCTCCATGGCCTCGCTGAGAGATTTGGCGTACTGCACCATGGCTTTGAGCTGCGAGTCTGTGAGGACCCAGAGCAGGTCGTCCAGGATCAGAATCAGCTTGGAGGCCACCACGTTGCAGTCCTTGATCTGCAACAGGTCAGTTTTCCCATCGCATTAGCGGACAAACTGGAGAGTAGCGGTGGGCTGAAGTGAGTCTGAACCAGTGTGTGTGTGTGTGTGTGTGTGTGTGTGTGTGTGTGTGTGTGTGTGTGTGTGTGTGTGTGTGTGTGTGTGTGTGTGTGTGTGTGTGTGTGTGTGTGTGTGTGTGTGTGTGTGTGTGTGTGTGTGTGTGTGTGTGTGTGTGTGTGTGTGTGTGTGTGTGTGTCTTACCCGTCTCTTGAGAGTGACCCGGATCTTGGACATGTTGGTAATGAGGCGGATGGGAGCACTCAACATCTCGTGCTCGGCGCTCTGAATGGCGTCAGCCTCGATGCGGATCATCTGCCAGCTGATCTCCTTGAACGTCAAGACCTGAACCGAGCACGCACGGTTGCAGGGTCAAACCACGGCCAGGCGACGTCCAGACGAAAGGAGCGCGTAAAGACCCACCTCTCCTCTCTGAGGGTCCTGAATGCGGGTGAAGCGCAGGTCGCTGATGCTCCAGCTGGTGTTGACGCTGTAGACCTGCAGCTGGGAGAGCTCAAAGGACGCGTTGAAGGCTTTGGCGCTGATCTTGATGATGATGGAGTTGATGGACAGGGACATCCCCTCGACGACTTTCTCAGCAAATCCATACTCACTGGGGGGAGAGGGAGAGAGAGAGAGAGAGAGAGAGAGAGAGAGAGAGAGAGAGAGAAGACGAGAGAGAGAGAGAGAGAGGGTGGAGACACAGCAGGGCTGAGAGAGAGTACAACGCATCCTCCCCTGGCTTTACTCCACTGACTTTAATTGCACTGTAATCACAATTAAAATTCCTATTTTTAACCGTACCTCAAGTGCGTGGCCCATAAGTGACGAACCTACCTTTGTCCTGAGGCCGTTGCTATGGGAGACGGACCGTTGGGGGGGCGGGGCTCGTCGCAGGTGCTCATCTCCATCTCCACTTTATCCAGTGTCTGCAATAAAAGATGCAGATGTCACATCTCTGAGTATAACGGGTGAGAGCGGTCAGTCGCAGAGCACGAGTGAACACACTGGGGGGGGGGTGTCCTATTTCAACTAGCCCTCTCTGGAGGAGCAGAGGTAAACATGACTGCTAATGTAGCACGAGAACGCGGCCAAACAAAGGTCAACTGGGCCGATATCGATCACATTGATGGTTCAGTCGTCTGGTATGTTTTTATGGCGGTGAGCGGGGACGAGCGTTTCTCTTTCAGTCATCGAGTTCCTCAAACACGGTTACGAAACGCGCTTTTACGACCCACACATAAGGGCTGAGGACGGCACGCAGCCTTCAGCTTGTGGGTGACCTCAGAGGAAAAGGGAGCGCCTGTTTCTTCCTCTTGATGGTGCCTTCGGGTGACCTCGGCGCTGGGGATGACGGCCTGCTGGGGACGGGGACTCGCCGAGCAGGCTGCCGACCCGCTGGGCGAGGGGGCCACCAAGGGGGAGGGGCCTAGATCGACGGGCAGAGACGCAGAAACCCACCAGCGGGGCCACGGAAGCCGGGTCGAGGAGGCCCGGGTGGCGAATCAGTGGTAGGATCAAGCAGCTGGAGGGGCCTTACAGCTGGCCCGCCCCCCCCGGTGCTGCCCTGGGGGCCAATACGTGATGCCGAGATATCCAAACAGGACTTCCAACTTTGGGAAGTGACACAAGTGAAACAGCCCAGCTGTGTGGGGGTGCTGGTGGAGAACACCAATGTGGTGAGGGCCTGGGACCGAGGGGGGGGTCGGGAGTGTCAGGAGGTGGGAGGAGCACAGAGGTGAGCTGCCACCACAACCTCTTCACGTTGTGGTGAACACCCGACACGAATGAAGGCCAACGTTCCACAGCAAAATGTGGCGGAAGTCGTCGGTCGTCGCGCCTCACCGACCCTGCTGTTGGAAACTTACCAAAGAGATCGGGTGTGTCTTCAGCTTTGTCCACGGTATCTGCCGATGAAAACAAACCCGGGTGAGTCTCACCTGAAAACATCTGACAATTTGGGTCCAAAAAAAACGTACAAAAAAAATAATAAAGGCAAATTACACCATAAACAAGATAAATCATATTCATCAAACTCATTCAAGGGGGAAAGTTCCAGCAGAAATGAGGATTTATGATCATTTTAGTGACACATTTTCGTGGCCTCATCACTAAACTGTCACTAAACAGTGTTTAGTGACAGTAGTTTTAAATGATTTACATTTTATTTACATTTTATGCTTTTTGTCATTGGCAGGTCTTGGCTTTATCTCGTCTGCAACAGGAAAATGTTGAGGGAGGAAGTGAGATGCTGATCTCTTGTTTTTAGTCAGCTGAATTAGTGCAATGAAACTTGATAGTCCACACACACACACACACACACACACACACACACACACACACACACAACTGACGTGGGCTTTATGGTTGCAACACTGCGCTGGCGTTACACTGGAAGGGAAACAGCAAACAAACACGGAGGCCTGAAGGGCAACCGACAGAGGGACGGTCCCCCGCTCGCCGCGGAGGGCGTTCCAGTTTCCATTCGTCTTGTGGTTCGAGCGCAACGTTGGCCGTTGCCCGGCGGGCGAGCGGGTGGGTTTGATCAGGAACCAGGAATCCAGAGGGCAGAGAGCACGGTGGTCCAGCGGGGGGGGGGTCACTCACTCTGATGGTGGCCTTGTTGCAGCACACGCGGTTGATGGCCAGCCAGGTGGGCAGGTCCAACAGGCTCTGGAGGACCTCCTCGTCCAGCTCGAGGTTGGTCAGGTGACCCTCCCCCCTCAGCGTGCTCAGGTTGATTTGGTCGGGCGACAGGTTCTTGGCAAACCTGAAACCGAGACAAACGGACAAGCCGAGCTGTCAGAAAGGGGCCATTGTGAAACAGGTCGTTGGTCCTTTAGGGACGATTATTAACCGAGCGCCTCACCCCGAGTTAATAAACGTGAACACACAATATCGCCGTCTCTCCTCTGTCAGATCGCTCGTCAATAATTAGCCGAGCGTCTTCCTCGTCCTGAGCGGTGTATCGAGCTGCACACTTCCTCTTAAAACAGTAATATTGATTTCACATCCTCTCGCTGTCAAAAGCAGACTGATTCATCGTTCTGATGAGGGCCTTGTTGGCAGCGGGGGGGGGGGCGTGTCACCGTGGGGATCAAAGCTCAGAGTTTCACAACTGACACGCTCCCGAATGAGTCGGCGCCACCCTGCCGCCATGAAAACAAGATAAAAATAGGCCGAAGCACACAATGAGGTGGACTCCGTGCACGGCCCCTCAGCCGCGACCAGTGAAATATTCATCCCCACCGCCGATCAAGTGTCAGCCAGCGGGCGAGCGAGCGAGCGAGCTGACTTCACCCCTTCCTGCCCGCCTCTCCTTCAAACCCATACTGGGACCCAACCACCAGGTTGTAACTGGTTGTCACTCTGACTGGAATATAGTCACAGTTACGACAAGCAGAGCGGGGGGACTTGGTTCCACCACCCCTCTCGTGTCGCGAGGATCTTGACACGTCTTGTGAATGGAAACTGGGAGTCTCCCAGTCTCTCCAGCTCCCAGAGCCCGCTGTGCTCGATCAGGAGAGGCTGAAGGCTGGCCGCAGTGACTCAGACGGACGGCGCTTTAGCAACCGAAGTCTGTGGAAAAAAAAAAAAAAAAACAACAAGAAGGCGGGCGAGCGAGAGAGACGGGGACAGATCTTCCAGAATTTCCCCCTGAAATTTGGGAACGGCCTCTCGAGGGCTGACTATTTCCATCCGAGCAAACGGATGGGTTTAACCACAAAAAAAAAAAAAAAAACTGAGTCATGCGTGGAGAGACGGTGTATAAAAACAGCATCACAGAGGCCCGCTGTGAACGTGTGGGTGTGCGCAGGCAGCGGGACACTGGAAAGGTAAGCAGGGAGGTGTCGGGGATCCAAAACCGCAAGTGCTCGGCAGGAGAAGAGCCACAGGGGAAGTCGGACACACACACACACACACACACACACACACACACACACACACACACACACACACACACACACACACACACACACACACACACACAGCAGCTCGTTTGATAAACCGTCCTCCGCAGCTCAGCACCCATGACTCATGTCATAATGGCCCATTTACCAGCGAAGACTGATGACACTGGGAAAAAGAGGGACTCGTCATCAGCGTCATCCGGCGACTGCGGGGTTGCTGAGAGCCCCGCCGCCGCGCTCGCCGCCGCGCTCGCACCGAACGGGCCTCGCTGATGATGAGGGTGCTGGCGTAAACTGCTTTTTTTATGATCCGCGCTCGTCAGAGTGGTTCCGCAAAGCCTTCCCACACGATGAATCACCCCAACAAACACGCTCCGAGCGCTGGATTCGAGCACTTTGGGTCAAGCCCTTCCCCGTCTCCATCAACAGAGCGCCGGCGTGGACCTGGCATACCAGCCTGGCTATACGTGAACCCCCGCGGTCATGAACTCCAGAGATAATCCTTTAATTCTCTGGACCACGCTGGGCTGGCCTGTCCATCGGGCCTTTTGAAACGCCCCTCTGCTGCCCGACGCTCCTCTATTCTCCCGCCAAGGAGGACGTCACTTGTCCTGCAGGACAACGACGCTCCCGACCCCCAACGCCAGCGAGCGGCTAATTACTCCTGCGCGCGCTTCATTGGCAGGAGGTCGCCTCGGAGGAACGCCGCTTCGAGGCCGCGGATGCAAGAATGGCGAATCGATGGTTGGGAGTTGGAACAGAGTAAATAATTACCACTGAGGCCAATGCCCTCTGGAACCTTCACCTTTTCCAGGACATTATTAGCAACAACTTGAAAAGCCCACGCTCCCCGAAAGCAGCATTCCTGTTTACCACATAGCTTCAATTTGACACTCATATAATGGTGTTGTTGTCATTTTTTAGCCTTATTTACTCATGTTTCTGCCTCTGCAGCTTGTCCATGTCGGGATTCTCTTTCTCCAACAACCCTTGCTCTTCGTTATGGCAGTTCAACCCCCCCAAAAAAGCCCTCTTGAGTGTTTTAAGACATTGTGTATGCTTCAGTTCCCCTGTGTGAGCCGGAGGACAAGGAGAGAAAACACTCCGCTGCTTCGCCCGAACAGGCCGCCCCGGTCACAGTCAGCGCGTCTCCCGCCGAGCCGAGGTGTTGACACCCACAGCAGCACCCTCAGCGGGGTCGAACCCCCCCCCTCCGGGGTGACGTCGAAAAAAACAGGACGAGCCGATGGCACCAGGCGGACGAGTCCAGCGAGCATCCATCAGCAGCCCTGGCACGACCGGGAAAGGATCCCGTGGCGGGGTCGGATGACGGCGATTGGTCGGGGCGGGCGACATCACCGCTCCTCGAGTCAGCCGACGCCAACGCGGAGCGACGTCACACACACACACACACACACACACACACACACACACACACAGAGGGAGAGGGGACTGAAGGGTCAGTGTGTGGCAGACACAGGCAGCCTGGGGAGTGACGTCGGGAGGGCGATCCTCGGCGTTGTTAAAGTATGAACACAGAGGCTCAACCCGGCTCGGGTCCCTCACAACCTGCACCACAAACACAACCACACACTCCCTCCCAGGGACACAAACCAAACCTTGTGTGTCTGCATCTTTTGTCCACCCTTCGGATGCAGCTCTGTTATTTGAGTTTAGCAGCGTGGAAGGTCACCAGACCTGGATGTTTTATGCAATAACCCTGGAACAGAAGGACACTGGAGGCCCCCGGAGGGACGGTGGGGGGTAAATAATAAATGTCCCGCACAGGAAAGTCTGAAAAAGTGGGTTTTAAACGGACCTCCTCGACAGACCCGAGGCTGCCTCGCCTGTCTGCTGTGGTTGTTGTTTGTTCAGACGCGTTCAAGTCGCACCCTCGCCCCCTCGGTGCGGTGTTTGCGCAGGCTGAGATTGCGGGTTGAGACAATCCGCGTCCCCGGCTCGAACCGGTCCGACCTGCTCAGGTGTTCGGGGCTAGCGGCTCGGTGGCTAACGGCTTAGCCGGGGCGCTGACAGCCCGGAAAACGTCGAGAGGCTGCGGGTCTGCGGGTCGAGGCGTCACCGGGGACGCGTTCCCCCCACGGCCCCGGGTGTTTCAAGCCGAGGCCGGTGCACCGACGCGGGTGATGGGGTGACGTGAGGGTCGAGCTAGCGGGTGTCTGACAGCTGCGCCCCCCCCCTCCCCCCTCCCTCCAGCCGGCTGATCACGACCTGCTGACGCCGGAACCAACTCGGGACTGACCTGGAGAGGTGCTTCAGGATCTGCTTCTTGATGAGGCCGGCCATGGCGCCGGGGGGCCCGGGGTGTGCGGTTCTGTCTGGGGCTGGGCGGGCTAGCCTAGCCGCTAGCCGTCCCTGCCGGGAGGAGATCAGCGCGGCTCAAATTCTCATCCCCCCCCCTCCTCCTCCTCCCCACCCGCCCCCCGACCTCAGCAGCGGTTCCAGGGATGCGAGGGGCTGCTGCGGACGGACGGCCTTTCACACATCGGGGCGCCGGGCGGGCGGTTTTTGGGCCGTTTCATGCGAGCGGAGCCGCAAAGTTGCGAAAGCGCCGAGACCCCCTCGAACGTCCACCTGGAGGAGCGAGGGGGCGGGGCCACGCGGCGCCTTCGCGGTCCGCTCGGAGACGGCGGTGACGACTCAAAACTGACGCGTTGTTTTCACAGAAAAAAAAAGTGAATAGATCCGAAATGTAATCCGCGATTAAAGGCTGAAGTGGCGGATTCACTAGGGTGTGGTTTAGTTAGAGTGTTTTTAGGTTCATCATAAAAGCCGGTTCAATAATAACTCCCGTTCAATCTAAAAGTTCGTCATAACGCACTCGTGTTGTGTTCAGGGTCCAAAGCTTCGCAGTCGCGGCTCCATTTGATTGTG
Source organism: Lagocephalus sceleratus (assembly GCA_911728415.1). NCBI lineage: Eukaryota > Metazoa > Chordata > Actinopteri > Tetraodontiformes > Tetraodontidae > Lagocephalus > Lagocephalus sceleratus. The sequence goes on along the minus strand of CAJVRN010000210.1, from coordinate 3,004,024 downwards.
AGCTTTTGGCGCCATCTAGCGGCGAGATGTGACATGAGCCGATGAGCGGAAATCGTCTCTGATTTCGTTTCCGCGATGATCTGAAATTAATAGAAATTATGAACCTTTTGGTGATGGTGGAATCTTTTAACGTTGTGGTTGGAGTAAGAACATTGTTAACATCTCGTGAAAAAGATATAAAGTTCTAAATCAGACCGATTTTATCATTATTTTCATGTTTTTGTTTTTTTAATTAAGCTCCATTTCTGTAACTTCATGAAATTGCTGTATTCAAACACAAACAACTAGAAATACAATATAGAATAGCCAAATAATAGAATAGGCTAATCCTGGACTTTCATGAAATGACGTTTATGAATGACTGTGATTCATAAAAACAAAAATCAAATCAGAACTTTTACAATGTTTCAACAGTCTCTCTGCGCATTCTAAAATAATGCTCTTCCATTAGCATACGTTGACACTCCTCCAACATCACAAAGTTCCCTCTGTCTGCTGACAGTGTTCTGAAGGTGGGACATTTGGAGGGGGGCGTGTGAAGCAAAGACGTCGTCGACGCGCGTCTCCGTGCAGAGATGCAGCAGCACATGAGCTGCCACGTATGAAGGGAGGAGCATTCGGGGGGGGGACGGACGGATCCTCCTGCAACTTTGCGCCCGTGAATGAAAGAACAGAAGAACCGGTGGAAAACGAGCCGACAATAAATAGTTTTAGTCCACAAACACCGCAGATGGTTTACACATTTGTCCACGCTTTTACACCTCCGCCTTCCCCGACGACTGTCGTGGGAAGTCATGAACTCCGTTTGCAGAAAAAGTACGCCTTGTTCTCAAAAGAGTTTGGTAAAAAAAAACAACGACAAAACTGTTGCGCGCAAGAGATGCGGCTGCAGCAGAAACACAGGAAGGGAAACATAAGTTAGGGGTTTGCACTTGTTGAAAACGAGAAAGGGCCGGTTCGGGGTTTGAAACCGTCCGGGGCATCATTAAAAGAGGGACTGCCCCCATCCGCATACCTCAACGCCAAAAGCCCCGTGGAGAGCCACGACGCGCTCCCTGATACGCTGAGGGAACGCTCCCTCCATCCCCGGCGACAGAAACCAGCTCCAGCAGCAACGACCCCCCCCCCCCAAAAAAAGAAAAAATCCACCGACAATGACGGCGAAGAACCGGCACAGGAACAGCGAGAAGAACGCGGCGTCGGGCCAGGATGACGCACCGAAGAAGAGCCAGGCGAGCGGGTCCGCGCCGGCTGCGCCCGGGCCCCAGAGGTCACGGCCGCGGTCGCGGGGCTTTCTCGGGGTGCTCGGGCCCGTCGTGTTCTACGCCGCCCTCGTCGGAGCGGCGGGGTTCGCCGCTTTTCACCTGCAGAAGGGGATGGAGGAGAGCGCACGACGAGCCGCGGACACGGCCGCCAAGCTGGACGGCGTCGTCCTGCAGGTAGGGGGGACGAAAAGAACGAAAACAACCGGTCGAGAAAGGTGTGACCTCATCGAAGAGGACGCGGACGCTTTTCGACGCTTCCCACGTCGATGGAGGTGTTTTCTGATGGTTTTTGGCAAAAGCGCATGAAGGAAAGGAGAGTTTGACAACAGGTGTTTCGGGGTGGGGCGTCGTCGTTGTCGTTTGGGACAAAGATGGAAAGCACCTTTACTTCGAGGACTGTAGGTTTTGTAGCACTCAAGGTAGATTCAAGCGATTGGACTATTTTAAAACTTCATTAGAGATCAACAACAAAACGAAAACGTGTTTTCCAGGTAGGCGAAACAGTCGGACACAAAGCTACTTCCTGGTTTTTCATCCATCCATCCATCCATCCATCCATCCATCCATCTTCTCCCGCTTATCCGGGGTCGGGTCGGGGGGCAGCAGCCTCAGCAGGGAAGCCCAGACTTCCCTCACCCCAGCTACTTCATCCAGCTCCTCCGGGGGGATCCCCAGGCGTTCCCAGGCCAGCTGAGAGACATAGTCCCTCCAGCGTGTCCTGGGTCTTCCTGGGGGTCTCCTACTGGTGGGACGTGCCCTGAACACCTCACCGGGGAGGCGCCCGGGAGGCATCCTAACTAGATGCTCGAGCCACCTCATCTGGTAGTAGCGGCTCTACTCCGAGCTCCTCCCGGATGGCGGAGCTCCTCACCCTCTAAGGGAGAGCCCGGCCGCCCTGCGGAGGAAGCTCATTTCAGCCGCTTGCACCCGTGATCTTGTTCTTTCTGCCATGACCCAAAGCTCATGACCACAGGTGAGGGTAGCAACGAAGATCGACCCGTAAATCAAGAACCTCGCCCTTCGGCTCAGCTCTCTCTTCACCAACGGACCGGCGGAGGGTCCGCATTACTGGGGACGCCGCACCGATCCGCCTGTCCATCTCCCGCTCCATCCTTCCCTCACTCCTGAACAAGACCCCGAGGTACTTGAACTCCTCCCCTTGGGGAAGGGTCCCCTCACCGACCCGGAGAAGACACTCCACCTTTTTCCAGTCGAGAACCACGGCCTCAGATTTGGAGGTGCCTTTTCTCGTCCCGGACGCTTCGCACTCGGCTGTGAACCGATCCAACGAGGGGACACGGCGAGAGGACATGGAGAGACCAAGGAGAGAGGACATGGAGAGACCAAGGAGAGGACATGGAGAGACCAGCGAGAGGACATGGAGAGACCAAGGAGAGGACGTGGAGAGACCAAGGAGAAGACATGGAGAGACCATGGAGAGACCAGCAAGAGGACATGGAGAGACCAAGGAGAGGACATGGAGAGACCAAGGAGAAGACGTGGAGAGACCAAGGAGAGGACATGGAGAGACCATGGAGAGACCAGCAAGAGGACATGGAGAGACCAAGGAGAGGACATGGAGAGACCAGCGAGAGGACATGGAGAGACCAGCGAGAGGACATGGAGGTCATGGATTGATGAAGCCAACAGGACCACATCATCTGCATAAAGCAGAGACCCTTGTTTTTCATGTGTTTGATGAACTCTGACCTCCACTTTTGTTGTTTCAGGCTAGTTTCTTGTCCTGGATGACTTCTCACTCAATTGTGTGTTTTCGTGCAGATCGGTGATCTGAAGAGCGCCGTCGACAGGCTGGAATCGTCGGTGGGCGTCACCCGAGCGGAGCTGGAGGGCACCGTGAGCCGCGTGAGCAAGAACGAGCTGGAGACCAGGAGGGTGGAGGAGACCCTCCAGAAGCTCCAGAACGACCTCCTCAGGGACCTCTCGGAGGGCATCGACGAGGTGAAGGAGGCCCGGGGGAAGGACTTCTCCTCGCTGGAGAAGACGGTGGAGGAGCGCCTGGCCGAGGCGAGCCAGTCCATCAAGGCCAGCCTGGGGGAGTTCACCGCCGCCCAGGGCGAGGCGCAGCGCCAGCTGGCCGAGCTCAGGGCCCGCCTGGGCCTCGTGGAGGACCCGGCGCTCCTCAAGCAGGAGCTCGCTGCCGTCGTCGACGCCGTGGCGGAAATCAGGGCGGCCAAGCAGACCTCCGACGCCTCGGCGGACTCCCTCGGGGGGCAGATCGGAGCGGTGAGGGAGGAGCTCCAGACCCGCAACAGGGAGGTGGCGTCCCTCTCCCAGGAGGTGGAGGCAGTGAGGTCGGTGGTCCAGGAGACCGTCGGGAGCCTCAGGAAGGCGCTGTCGGCCGCCGAGGCCGAGGTGGGGGCCGTGAGGGACAGGGGCGGGGTGTTGGAGGCGGGCGTGGAGCAGGCGAGCAACGCCGTCCGCCACCTGGAGGCGCAGGTGAGCGAGGCGGAGGCCCGGGCCAGGAGGCAGGCGGACGACCTGGAGGCCAGGGTCAAGGCCTCGGAGGAGGGCGCCGACTCGCTGTCCAGGTCGGTGTCCGACGTCGCCGGGAGGGTGGAGTCGCTGCTGGCCAAGCACGGGGAGGCGGAGAGCGCCCTGGCGGTGTACACCGAGGGGGCGGCGGCCGCCCAGATGGGAACGCGGCGGGACATGGAGGCGCTCCAGGGCGACCTCGGGGAGCTCCGGTCCAGCGTGGACGCGCTGGGCGACCTCCAGGCCGCGCTCGCCGCCAAGGACGCCAGCCTGGAGGGGCTGGTGAAGGACCTGGAGGCGAGGCTCGCCGCCGTGGAAGGCGTTGGCGGCGAAGAGCCCGAGCAGCTGAGGAGCCTCAGGAGCTCGCTGGCCAGCTTGGAGGCCAAATCCGCCAAGCTGGAGCGCCACGAAGACGCCATCGCCAGCCTTCAGAGGGCCCTGGAGGAGACCGCACGGACACTGGCGGAGATGCCCAACGCGGGGGAGAAGGGGGAGTAGGGTAAACGGGACACGCCAGACCCACCTCCGGACGCTCCTCCAGGCCCAGTGGGGCACACCCCTGTAGAACAGTCAGTCCAGGCGAATCCGCACCACCGATGGAACGTCCACCCACGTCCCCAGAGACACTCCTGCTACGTTCACACGTCCTGTCCTCCTCCATGTGTCCGATGATGTCCTACAAACTTCCTGTCTTAAGCTGCGGAGGGGTTTTAGCTTGTCACGTGTTCACGGGGAACAACAGCACAACACAAAGAATGTCGTTTGTTTACTTGGGTTTGGGTTTTTTTCTACTATTAAAACGTCGTTTGACCCTTTTGGACCTTTAAAAGGTTTCTGAAACGGTTGTCCCGCTCTTCATTTTCGGAAAATGACGCCAGAACTTTGGATGTTGTCGTGAGTTCTGACGCTGGATGATCAAACGTTCCGCGTCGGGGCCGTCGGGATTCTGGGTAACGACGCAGTTCACCAAACTTGAAGAGCCTAGTTGAACGGTAACGGTATATAAGAGGACACAATATAACACCTGCATCATAAAACACGTGCGCTGTTGCACCTTTTCCACGTCGTTCTAGAAGTGAGCAAGTGTCCCTGAACGGACACACAGGGGTCAAAGGTCAGCTTGTAAGGTAGAAGGTTAAGTCGTGTGAAGGTGATCAGACTAATTTAATGACCTCCGCTAAGGAGGTTATGTTTGAGCTGGCGTTTGACTGTTAGCAACATAACTCAAAAAGTTATCAACCGATTTTGATGAAACTTTCAGGATTTGTTGTAAATGTGAAAAGGAAGAACTGGTTTCATTTTGGGGGTGATCCAGAATCACTGTGCAAATGTTCGTTAACATTGTGGTAAACAGGGCCAAAAATGTTCAATATCTGGGTTAATCATTGACCAAACCCCATGAGATCTGACCCAAGGATGGACAATGGGATCCTCTATCATATTCCAAAGGCTGATCCGGATCTGATCCAGAAGACGGATTTTATTGATATTCATATAAACTTGGTTCGGGTTAGGGTCCGTGTGTTCTAGTTTAAATAGCTTTATTCTCTTCAGCAGTTTGACAGGTGAACAAATCAACTTGAGCGTTCAGCCCGGTCCGCGCGTCCCTCCGATGTCGGACAGATCCACGATGTCGTTGACCTGCTTGGCGGCGGCGCTCAGCTCCCCCTCGACGGCGGTGAGGTTGGCCAACGTCTGCCTCAGCTCGGCGATCTCCCGCTCCCTCTCCATCAGGTCCTCGGCCAGCCGCCCGATCCGCACCAGCAGGTCGGTCAGCTGGGGCTCCAGCGCCCCGAAGTCCCGCTTGACCGCCGCCACCTTGGGTTTGAGGTCGCTGGCGAAGGTCACCGTCCGGATCAGGCGGGCCCGGCCGCTCTCCAGCTCCGTCAGGCGCTCGGAGATGCGCCCGTCGGCGGCGGCGAGCTCGGGGAGGCGGAGGCGGAGCTGCTCGATGGCGCGGGCGTTGCGCTCGGAGGCGGCGCGGAGGTTGGACACGCGGTCGATGCTGTCGGCGAGGACCTCGCCGATCCGTTTGACCATCCCCCGCTCCGTCCGGTTGGCCTTGTCCTCCAGCTCCTGAACTTGAGCCAGCAGGGCGTCCAGCTCGGACCGGAGGCCGTCCATCCGCCGCACGTCCGTCCTCACCGACGCCACCTGGGAAGGGGGGAGGGAAGGTAGAGGGAGAGAGAGGGGGGGAGAGAGAGGGAGAGAGAGATGGAGAGAGAGGGGGAGAGGGGGAGGGGGCGAGAGACACAGACAGACAGACAGAGAAGGAGAGAGAGACACAGACAGACAGAGGAGAGAGACACACAGACAGACAGAGGAGAGAGACACAGACAGACAGAGGAGAGAGACACACAGACAGACAGAGAGAGGGAGAGAGACACACAGACAGAGGAGAGAGACACACAGACAGACAGAGAGAGGGAGAGAGACACACAGACAGAGGAGAGAGACACACAGACAGACAGAGAAGGAGAGAGAGACACACAGACAGAGGAGAGAGACACACAGACAGACAGAGAAGGAGAGAGAGGGAGAGAGACACACAGACAGAGGAGAGAGACACACAGACAGACAGAGAGAGGGAGAGAGACACACAGACAGAGGAGAGAGACACACAGACAGACAGAGAAGGAGAGAGAGGGAGAGAGACACACAGACAGAGGAGAGAGACACACAGACAGACAGAGAAGGAGAGAGAGACACAGACAGACAGAGGAGAGAGACACACAGACAGACAGAGGAGAGAGACACAGACAGACAGAGGAGAGAGACACACAGACAGACAGAGAGAGAGGGAGAGAGACACAGACAGACAGAGGAGAGAGACACACAGACAGACAGAGAGAGGGAGAGAGACACACAGACAGAGGGAGAGAGCGAGAGAGATGGAGAGAGAAAGAGGGAGAGAGGGGGGGGAGGGGGTGAGACACACAGACAGACAGAGAAGGAGAGAGAGACACACAGACAGACAGAGAAGGAGAGAGAGGGAGAGAGAGACACAGAGAGACAGAGAGAGACAGACAGAGAGGGAGAGAGAGACACAGAGAGAGGGAGAGAGACAGACAGACAGAGAGAGACAGACAGACACAGAGAGAGGGAGAGACAGACAGACAGAGGGAGAGAGAGAGACAGAGAGAGAGGGAGAGACACACAGACAGACAGACACAAAGAGGGAGAGAGAGAGACACGCACACACACAGAGGGACACATAGACAGACATACACAGAGAGAGACACAGACAGACACAGAGAGAGGGAGAGAGAGATACCCAGACAGACAGACAGACAGACAGACAGACAGACAGAGAGAGAGAGAGAGAGAGAGAGAGAGAGAGAGAGAGAGAGAGAGAGAGAGAGAGAGAGAGAGAGAGAGAGAGAGAGAGAGAGAGAGAGAGAGAGAGACTCGTGTGAGCCCGATGAGGCTTGTCCATCTTCCGTCCAGGTCTCACCTTATTGGTCAAGTCCTTGGCGATGGTCGACGTGCGCCCCTCGATCTGCCCCACGGCGTCCCTCAGCGTCTCCAGGCTGCTCCGGAGACGCCCTCGCTCGCCCGTCAGCCCCGACGCCCACTCCTTCAGCCCGTCCACGTCCCTCTCCAAGCCCTCCATCCGGGGGCCCAGGGCCCCGCGCTCCGCCCCCACGCGCTCCAGCATCGGCCGCACGCCGTCACACTGAAACGGGACGCGACACACACGAGAACGGGGTTTGTTTAAAAAAAAACAACTTTATTTAAAAAATCAGAGTCCAGTGACAAAACAGGCGAGGTGTAAAGCGTTTAATGAAATCGTCCTGATGGTTTCGCGTTGGTCTTCACACGAGCACAAGCTGAACACGATGGCGGGAAATCAGAAAAAACTAATAAATATCACGAAAACGGAACTTCAACAGCAAAAGTTTCCTCCAACAGTCGAAGCGCTGACATCATCCTACGAGGTCGCTGCGTTCAGGGACCGGCGCGTCCCTTTCTTCGTTCGCCCACTCTTCCTCCTCCTCCTCTTCGTAGGCTTTCCACTCCTCTTCTTCTTCTTCCTCCACGTTTTCCGCGGCCATGGCGTTCTCCTTCAGCACGGTGGTGAGCTCCCGGACCGCCTCCTTGACCACCGCCAGCTCGTTCTTCATCTTCAGGATGCTGTTCCGGGCCTGGAGGGCGTCCAGCTCGCGCCTCATCTCCAGGATCTCGTCCAGCGCCTTCAGCATGCTGTCCTCGGTCCCGAACACCTGCAGCGTGGCCTCCTCCAGGCGCCTCTCGGCGGCGCTCAGGTCCCCTCCCAGCCTCAGGATGGAGCGCACCGCCTCCTCCACCTGCGGCAGGTACTTCTCGCACTCCAGCGCCCTGGGGACGTGCTCGTCCAGCTGGGCGCTGAGCTCCGCCTCCTGCTCGGCCAGGCTCCGGACCTGCTCCGCCACCGCCCGGATCTGCTCCGTGTTCCAGTCCAGCTGGCCCTGCGCCCGCTTGGCGTCGTCCTCCTCGGCGCGCTCCATCGCCCTGGCGTTCCTCCTGGTGCTGTCCTCCAGCTCCTCCAGCTTCTCCGCCAGAGACCGGGCCCTCCGCTCGGCCTCGTTCACCCGCTCGTTGGCGCCGGCGTGGGCGTCCCGAGACTCCGCCTTCAGAGCCTCCAGGTCGGAGGCGACGGCGGCCAGGCGCCCCTGCCACGTCTCGGTCACGTTCAGGAAGCGGGCGTTGACCACTTGCAGGTCGCGGGAAGCCGAGTCCTCGTCGGCCTGCATCGCCACGACGACGCCGCGGAGGGAGGCGATGTCCCGTTGGAGCCTTTCGGCCGCGGCGACCGCGGAGAGCGCCTCCTGAAGGTCACCTTCGGACACGGCGAGCTGCAGCCACAACACAAGAGAGGAGGGCTGTTTCTGGGGGGGGCTCTCTGGTCCTCAGCAATACACAAGCACGAGCACGTCAGCGCGTCGGGGGGGGTCGAGGGGGGTCGGGGGTCGAGTGGGGGTCGAGGGGGGGTCGAGGGGGGTCGGGGGTGGGCTCGGTGAAACACTCCAACAGAGTCAGTCTCCACCAGCTTTAGATGTACAATTGAACTCCTCACGCCTACTTGAAGCTTTTATTTCCCCCATTTGTTTTGTTTTTTCATTTCCTCCATCCTTCTCCATTTAAATCAGGGTATATCTCTTATCTGTTCATCTTTAAACACGATATTTGGGAGATTTTTTTTATTTTAATTGAGCATTTGGCAAAAACGTTGGCACACTGTATTATTTTAATTAAAAAATAATGATAATAATTTTAAAAATCAGCCTAATTATGAGCCTAAAAATAATTTCAAAACTCCTAATTGCCCAATTGTGTGATTGTGATTCCAGATGTGGAGGATTAACCCTTTCGGGCTCCATTCATTTGGAGTTCCTCTCAATGAACCCACCTTTTTGGAAGCCTTCAGGACTTCCTCCTCCATGTTGAACAGACTCGCCGTTCTTCCCTGCAGGAGCCGGTACTCTTCCTCGATCTGGGAAAACCTCTCGTTCTGCTGCAGCACCATCCTGAAACGACCGCGACAGCCCCGAGTTTGACGCAAATCCTGAAACGCACAAGGCAAAAGGTGTGTTTTTGTCTCACCAGCTCAGGACTCCGGACGAAGCGAGCGTCAGCAGACACAAAAGCGTTCGAAAATCCAAAGAGGCTTTATTCACGTTGTTTTTCCCAGCGTCCGTCTTCTCCCTTTGGGCTTCGTTTTTCCCGATCCCAGTCGTTTGGGCCGCTTCATCAGCTGATTTTGCGGACTTTTTCCTCTGCTTCACCTCTGTGGGCATTTTTGCAAGTGACGCACAACTTTTCCAAAGAAGAAATTCAGCGGGTCTGATGGTTAAAAAAGTCTAACGAACCATTTATCACGTAGTAAAGTAAAATAAAACCGTCTTTGCACAAACAAAGTGCATCTTTCAGTGTCTAAATGCTCTAAAAAGCGCAGTTAAATAGACGTGATGGACATGATGGACATTTCACAGCGACAACAATCCTTTCCTTTCAGAGGAAATGCCGCGTTTACGTACTTCCGTGTAAGTTCGTAAATTGTAAAATATATATTGAACAATATGAATACATCACACATATAATTGATCAAAACGCAAGGCCAGTTTTAAAAACAGATATAAGTGTTTTAGAATATTAACATTTGACGTTGCGTCTGTAAATTCAAACTTTAAACCAAGGTTCGAACTCGAGACCCATTTTTCCGACGAATACGTGAAGGCCGTAAACGGGCCACAAAGCCACGTAAGCAAACTGCCAGAAGTTGGTTTCTCCAAAGTGAGTTTTAATCACAAATAATGAACAATATCTCCACGGACTTACAAAGTATGAGACAAAATATTCTCATTTTATATTCAAATTATGGATTAAACTTGTTTTTAAGGTTTGTCCCTGATAAATGAGTACTCAGTTATCTGCATATTCATGTTATTTCTGGCATTAAATTTAGGAGACAAATTACTTTCATTATTTTTTTCCAGACAAATAAAACATTACAAAGTATTGGCAGTGCTCAAGAAGCATTTCAATGAATGTCGGTAGAGTATGTACACAAAATGACCATTTATTCAGCGTGATTTTCTTACATGTCCAGCGAAAATATATCCAAAATTTGGCAGTAGCTTTTGTTACAACATTGCCCTGGAGCAGTTCTCAGCAAACCATTTTATTTCATCTGAGTGGAAAAAAAAAAAAGGTCTGTTCCAGAGACTGGTTGGTGCAAAGTTGCAGCAGCTGCATCCGTCTTGGGTCACCCCCAAACTCACAAAGCTTGCCGTGGAAACATGGACGTATTGTCAAAAAGTCAATTTACATAGTACATTCAAGCAAAAGCTGCCATGTGCAGGTCATAATAATTGATGTGCAAATAAGGGCAACTTGAGGACTAAATAAAACGTAAATGTCAAAGAATGTTAAACATTCTCGTCCACTAAGGCATAAAGTGATGCGGAAAACAAATATTTGGTCTTGGTAAAATCCACATCTTTATATTTGTCGCCTTTTTGATAATAATTATGAAATAATAATTATTTTAACTGAAAAAATATTGCCTTTAAAGGTCAAAATCCCAAACCCCATTCCAGTCAACAAAATGATCTAGTCATGGACCAGCTCCATTGAAATATGGATCTGTGGTGCATCATAGAGTCAAATCTTTACATAGCTTTGACGAGAAGCACGTCCTGTCTCATTAAATACCAAAAGGTATTCAATAAAAGCGGCAACTCGTGAAGAAAAATGCGAAACAGAAAGCAGCATCAACCCAAAGTCTCATCAAAAGGCACCCCCAGGTAACATTCGTGACCCCGCGTCTCCTGAAAGCGTCTCAGTCCGAGCTAAAGGACTGGGAAACAAAACAAAAGAGAACACAGCACATAGTGCAAACGACCTAAACCAAAGCACATGATTGTAGTTTTGTCTTTTAAAGAAACATATTCCACTTTGCAGCCAAAAGCTTCACCCACAGAAGAGCATGAGCATGAGAGGGAAACGGCTGGTTCAGCATCGAAGACGCCCGAAGGGTCAAAACTTTAGCGTTCCGGTCTGTCAAGGCCCAGTCTGGAAGGTTTGAGAGGCCCAGTGGGCAGAACTGAACATCCCCAGCCCCTCCCTGCTCCCACTGGGTCGGACTCAGCTCATTATCAGGCCTGAGTGTCCGGCCCAGGAGACTATAGGAACAATAAAGCAACAGCCTGACCCCCGTGAGGAGGACGTGCATGTCCGGAATTAATTTTAAAAAGATCTGAATCCAAAATCAACCGCACAGTGTGGGAAATATATCATATTACATTTGCGACAGTGGGGCTATGTTATTCAAAATCGTGTAAACTGGACCTTTATGTGCCGTCTGATGAGAGCAAACACACGTTACACATCCCTAAAATCAACCTTTCCTTCACAGGCGGCTTCTTTATCACCACCTAGGCTCCGTTTCATCCATCTGCTCATCCAAGGCCTCATCATCGAGTTTTTGGTCCTCGTCTATGGAAGAACAAATTTAAGTGCACTTTGGAGACGTGAAAGGACACATTCAGACACGCCGGGTCGGGACAAGCGCAATGAGGACACCACGAACGTGCTCGTTAAAAACAGGAATGAAAAGTCTAACTTCCTCCACAAGGTAACCTCAGCCCCACTTCAAAGTAAAACAGCCAACGATAGAACCTTTACGACGGAATACGACACAAAATTCTCCCTTCAAAACGCGTGTGCTGCTACAGTAAAGTTACTCGCACATAAGAAAAACACAATAATAGAAGTAAAGAATATTTTTGGTGATAAATGTTTGTTGCCAAGCACATGTGCTCACATCTTCCTTCGCTGAGTGTGGAGTCCAGGAGGAGCGCGGGACTCAGGAGTTGTAGTGATCCTGGATGTTCAAGAAGATCAGGCGTTATTCAACCTCTCATGTCTTCAAACAAAACGCTTCTGCTTCCGGACCTGACCTGAATCGTGTTGACGACGCCGCTGGCCATGACGGAGAGCTTTCCGGCGACGGAGCGCACTCCCAGTTTAAGCTGGGACATGTCGGGAGCACTGGGGAGCATATTGGTCAACCGGTAGGAGTTTCCTGCGAGGGAGACAGAGCCAGGCACGAGCGGGGCCATTGTCAGCGTGTCGGGGTCGCTGCAGGGCGGGGGGAGGGAGGTGGAGGTGCGAGCCAAGCCCATCTTACCCGTCTCTTTCTTTGGATCCTCAAAAAGGTCTGCTGAACTGATGGAAGAGCTCCCGGCCAGTCTTTCCAGTCTTGATCTGGTTTCATACTGGAACACAGAAACACAGTGGTGCAGCGCGTGAGTGGAACGCTCCTCTGAAATGAGGATTTGTTCAAAGAACAAACGACATCAGCGTGAAGAGGACTGAAGGAGAACCTCAGATTTGTCTTGTTTTCCAAAGTACATGTCAGAGGAGATCGCCTTCATGTCTCCAAACTTCTGCTGAGCTTCTCCCGTGTTTGTGACGGGTTCTGGTTTCCTCCTGGCTGTGGGTCTGAAAGCAAACAGACGTGTGTGAAAAGCAGAAAAAAGGCTAAAACGTCCCTCCGTCCGTCCGTCCGAAGCAACGAAGACAACTGAGCCACGTACTTGTCGTGCACTGATGTGGTCGTGGAGCTCAGGTAGAAGTCGGGCTCTGGCTTGACGCTCTCCTTCCTCCAACCCTTCTCCTCGTCTTCGTCTTCCCACCGGGAAGAGGAGAAATGGCCCGGGGTCGGTTCCTCGAACCTAAACGAGCTCCTTAAGAGACGAGAGCGTCCGTCTGTCCGTCAGTCTCCCCAAACCCTGACCCCGACCCTTCCTGGCGTGAGGCGCGCGCGATCAAACTGACTTTGAGGTGATGTGACCGTGGTCGTCGTCATCAAAGAGTCTCCCTTTGGCGCTCTTGTAGGGGTTCTCCTGCTGGATGATGTGCATGTCTGAGGTCACAGAGTGAGACACGCCACTGCAACAACAGCAAATATTAATTCCGACGGGAATCCATCCTCAAACCGGCGACTGGGTCACGTTCTGCTCCCCTCCCTCATACCTTCTCGCACCCAGACCCATGCCCAGCCTCTCAGCCTGCTCCTTTTTCTTCCCATCCAACGCCTTCAGCTTCTGCTCCTCCATTTTTCGGTGCTGCTCCAGGTCTTTGTACGCGAGGCGCAAGGACGGAGCTCTGAAGGAAGGCGAGAGCGAGTGAGGTTTTTTTTGGGGGGGCGAAAAAAAACGCTCCCCTCCGTGAAAAACGGTGAAGCAGAAAAGACGCGTAAACCCTCACAAGGATTCCTCAGGTTGAGCGTTTTTCTTGTTCGCGGCGGCGGCGGATTCCTCCTGCTCTCGGAGCTTGTCCACAGCCTGAGCCTTCTTCTCCAGTTCAGAGAAGTTCTGCCTGCTGACCTTCTGAGCACCCAGACCACCTTTCTTGGAGGCCAACTACGAAGAGCAGAGTATGTGTATGAGTGGTATTATAAATGTGCTCTGTGTGAGGAGATGCGCAGTCACTCCACATACTGTTTTCTTGGCAGCAGCCGGTTTCTTCTTAATCAGAGATGGAAGTTCTGGAGAGACCCAAGACAGATAAGATGAGTCTGACTTGAAAGAGACTTAAAAAAAAATGAGGAGAGTATTTAAAATCAGTGACATCAACCTGGGTTTGCTTTAGGAGAGGCGCCCAGCAAGTCCACACTCGGACCCTCCTCTGTGTTTCCTGGACGCACAAACCGATTTGTGAGCAGACATGTGGACTTTTGGATATTTGGTTTTGGATATTATCCATGGAAAAACAAGGATTACCACTTTTGTCGTCCTCTTTTTCAACAGTTGCGGGCTTCTCTGACGTGGACAGACTCATGCCCGCATTGAGGTTTTCAGCCTTGAAAGCATGAGCAAAGACCATTTATTAGCTCAAAAAAGCTATGTACATAACATGTGTTTTTTAAAAAAGGAACAATATCTCACTACAGACCTCTGAATGCAGACTAAAGAAATCCACCTGCTTGGGTTCTGGTGTTGTTGGAGAAAGAGGACCCTGACTATCGAGCCACAGCTGCACATGAGGAGAGCAGAGAGACACATATTTGTGCACATTCGGGTAAAATGGAATTAAAGGGGTTAACAGAGGTATAAAAACAGGTGAGAGGAAGTTACCTCAGTGCCATGGCATCTGGTAGCCTGCGTGGCGAGCGTCCGTATCTTCTCCCTGTACAGCTGAGCAGCCCTGCTGTTGTACTTGGCGTTGGCAGCGTTGGTCGTGCACCCGTGCTGGTTGAAAAACGCGATCTGCCACCGGACGGAGAGACACGGCAAAGTCAGCGCTAAGAATCCGGCTCCCCCGAGCCTTGAGCCCGGCCGCTCCCTTCGTCGACTCACCGCGCCGCTGTTGCCTCCCACTTGCATGCACCTCAGCTGAAACCAGGACCAATTGAAATCCAGCTCCGTGGACCTGGATCAGGACAAAGCGAGCTCAAGGACACAGAAGGGTTCGACATGACCCAAGTGCAGAAAAACAAACAGTCCGGTCCATTTCCCTTCCTTTGCTTTTACACCCCAACCCTTTCCACAGAATACTCGTCCGACAAACGGGCCCCATTTACCTGATAAAGGAGAGATGAACCCCGAGAGATCTGTGCGTCCCAGAGCAGTCGATGCAGAGGAACACGCCGTACGTGATGCTGGCCCAGCTGGGGTTTTTAACCGAGCAGTCGAAGCAGATCTGGAGGTGACGGGAGAAACGTCGCGGTTAAATGATCGAAAATCAACACAAAGCACACCCCTTGGAGGGAAAACAAAGCAAACATGTCGGTTTAGAGGGAAGTTGAAGTGACTGTGGGTGACTCGTCTGCTGAGGGGTGTGATTTCCAAACAACAGCTGTCACCGGATTCATCTGAATCTCGTCCTTAAGTGGCAGACAGGAGGCTCTGATGCTGGTTTGTCGAGGGACAGACACGATGGTGAGTCATGCCGGCGTCGGTGTGCTGAAGGGCTCAAAGAAAAGAGCAAAGAATCCCGAACAAACAGAGCTGACATCAGCTGTCAAAGCAGCTGGTTAGCACCAACTCGGCTAACGCGCGTCTGCTTCGTTTTACCTTTTTTTTACCTTCAGCAAACGCAACTTTTCGTCAAAGCGGGGCAAGATAATCGCCAACGGGACACGTAACGTGTGACTTTGAGGCTCCTCCGTGACGTTAAAGCCGCGTTTGGCTCAATTCGAGGTGCGACGTGTCAGAGTTCGAGTTCAACTAACTTCCTTGTTCACGAGTCCGTCTCCCCTTTAAAATGCTCACCTTATTCGCCGGTATGGAGCGAAGCCGCTTGAAAATAGCCGCGATGTCCTGCTTACTTGGCTCTGACATGATTCCGAACGTTGTTTAAAAGCGACGCGTGAGAGAAACGGCATGAAAAAATACTTGTTTTTCCTCTGTGAGAGACGACGACACGTCAGTCGGAGAGGCCCCGTGGTCGAGCTCTGATTGGTCCAAATGGCCACGTGGTTATGTTGTTGTAGCGAAGCCTCATGGGTAATGTAGTTCAACGACATTTAAAACAGTGACACTCCAGAACTTTAAGGTGGAACTTTAAAGTAACTGTAAGGGAAATCTGATGTGACATTCACATTGACAGGACTTGAAAAAGAAAAGAAAGAAAGACAGTCGTGTTTTTTTTCCCCAGATAAATTTATTATGTTGTGGGACAACATTGACAAACTTTACTGTGCAAGTACATCTGTTGCTGTGTTTTGACAGCAGTGTGCCCTGAAAATATAAGAAAAACATTTATTTCGTCACCGTTTTCCCATCATGACATGATAAAGCTTCCTTAGGGTGAAGGTGGAGGGGAAACCTTTCTCTTATGGACTGCTAGAACGGACAATGACTGGATGAATGAATGACTGGATGAAGGAATAAACGAGCCTGCACTTCATCTCAGGGACCCAAAACTAAACTGTTAAGCTCGTAAAATCACAGATGATCTTTTGCGCCTTTGCTGAGAGAAAGTTAACATTATTACTGATAAAACATTGGTCGATTATTTCAAATATTATGGCCCTGTGAAGGGGGGGGGGGTCATATTTACAAAATATAACATATTAAAGGGACATTGGCAATAAAATATTCAATCACTATACAAACTGATTCTCAGTCACAGCATTCTAACAGGAGTAGAACAAAAGCACTTGTGGCATCATAAATTAACAAGCAGAACAACCTGATCTCAACGCTCTCGTCTCATCCATGCTATTTACAGGCATGTATGCATCCCCATGTACGACGGCGGCTTTATATATTCTCACACAATCAAACATTAAAAGGACCTCCCACGTCCTGTCTCGGAGAGAATGCCAAACATTGTTGTACGAGCGAGATAAATTCTGACAAACTCGAGGAGCAGTGCTTCGTGTTCGAGCCTCGGAGGGGGGGGTCAAAGGTCAAGAGGAAAAGCATCAGTGATTGTACATTCATGTGCAGCGACCAGACGAACCCCGCACAGCCTCAACTACACAAAACATCAATTACAGTTGATTTATGAAATAAATATATGGAGAGAGAAAAAAAAAACCCAAAAAGCCTTGAAAAGGCTCAGCACTGGTTTAAAATCAATTCATATGTGGCACATCGTGGCAGCGTGAGGGTCCCCCCTGGAGGTGTACAGCGAACATGGGCCGGTTTCAAACAGGCAGACGACATGAGCGGGGCTGCGTCCCTTAATGAATCCATAGTGGCGTTCAGGTCACTTCCACAACTGTCATACCAGTGTTGAACAGAACTAATCCTCTTTTTTTTCTTTTTCTTTTTTTTTTTTTTCAGTAACAGTATGAAATCTCGGTAACACTCTTCCTGCGTGAGACTGCTGGGAACTCGGATAGCGCCCTCCTCCTCCTCCTCCTCTTCCTCCCAGTAGCGGTCCAGCCTCCTCCAACAGTCAGAAAAGGGTTGACAACAGAGCGGTGTGTGTTCTCTTACAGCCTGCGTCATAAAACTACTTCTTCTTCTTTGTTCACATTGATTTCTATCTCTGAGGATGAATATTTACTGGATGTCCTCCACGTAATTTGCAGGATAGAGGCCCGTTTGTCCGTCCATCAGCCGGCCTTTGCACCAACCCTGATCGTCCTCCTCGCCGATTTTGGTGAACTCGTCGCCTGCAGGGAGGGAAGAGGGCGTGACGGGATGTCTGGTCCATGAGACCCTCCCGAGGGGGCGACGGGTCCCGGCGACATACCTGCTTTGAAGCTCAGCTCATCCTGCTCCTGCCCTTCGTAGTCGTAGAGCGCCCTCACGGGCACGGAGACGACCGGAGACGCGGGCTCGTCTTCGAACGGGTTTCCGTTGCCGTTGGTGGAGAAAGGGTTGCCGCTCGAGTCTTCGTCCGACCAATCGGGAGTCTTCTCGACGCTACCCGCACTGTGTCGACAAACAGGATTATTATTATCATAATTATTATTATTATGGTATCTCAGGCTGTTTGGTACTGATGGAGCAAAGCAGTGATCAACGATCAGAGCGGGAAAAGTGGAAAAAATAAACAGTGCAGAGCAAAATCAACAGATCCATGGACGGTTTTGTGATTTGCCCTGAAAAGAAAAAAAACAAAAACAAACAACAAACAACAAACATTCTAAGTCACAGGCATGCAGACGTTTCAGGCATTTCACCACAGGGTATTAAAAACTTGCTTCGACGACACTACGAGATCGAGTGAGTGCGCGCGATGCTGCGGAAAGGGCGGCGCGACCAGACGACATGACCACGTGGAGAAAAAAGGCAACTGAGAAACTCAAAGCAAAGCCAGACAAATCAACGGTGAGGAGGCACGACTGAAAGAACCCAGACCGGCCGACAGAGGGCGCCACCTACACACCACAGAGGAAGAAGTTCAACTGAGTGCACAGGGGCACGTTCAAAATAAAGACTTACAGTCAGATCTGCTTGTGTGTGCGTTACTGCAAATATACTGCTTATGGACGGCGCTATCAATGCCTTCGGTGGGGACACACAAACCCCAGAGTCAATTTATATTTAGATCTGACTGTAAGAGACTGGTGTGATTTAACAGCGTGTTCGGACCGGTGTTGTACGAGAAGGGGGCGTTGTTAGGAGCGAGGGACAGACGCACGCTGGCTGCGTGTGATGCCATTCCACTGACCATGCAGATCAACACAACAACCCTGCCACCTGAGGGGGGAGGGAGGGTTTCAAGGAAGAAGGGAGCAAAGTAAAGACAGGAGGAAGAGAGGATCCTTCAGGCCAAAGAGAGAAAGAGGGGGGAAAAAGGCGAGAGGGATGTGGGGGGGGAGCAGCGTCTGCTCCTGTTCACCAACGTTTTAATATCCTCTTTATTCACAATGATGTGGTTGACTGTCGTCTGTTGTTTCACCACGACCTCCTCCTCCTCCTCCTCCTCCTCCTCTTCGTCGTCCTCATCCTCAAAGGGGTTTGAGCCCGCTGGCGCCGTTTTAGCGGGCACATTCAGGCTGACGACACGGAGCACAGCAAGAAATGGGTTTTTGACATGCACAAAGACACACACCCGTAACACCGCTGACAGCTTCAAAACAGTCCCGCAGGAGCGTGGGCTCACGATGTCTGCTGGGGCTGATGAACCCTTCAGCCACGCCATAGCAACATCGCTTTGCAGGTCAGGCTGATTAGTTTCCACTCCGTGCAGGTCGCTAAGAGGCGCAGGTTATTTATGAAATGGCTATCTTTTTTTTATCCAGGCAAATTGAATTCAAGTTCAAACATGAGCACGCGGGTGACGGCGCACAATGAGTTCGAGTTATTCGTAATAACTAAATTTAGCGTCGACCTGTCACACATTTATTCACTTTCGAACAAATTGAAAGCTGATACACAACCCGCCAAATGGTTGGTGGTTTTTGAAAGCTAAGAAATGAAACTAACAGTGGGAAGTAGCTAAATGGACTTAAGAGATTTAGGATTTAAGTCTTCTCAGGAAGACTTTAAATCACAAAACTATGTTGTTCATTAAATATATACACCATGGATCAACTGTCTTCTGTTTTCCCACAAAAAACACACATTCCATGTGCACAACACTAAACTGTAAAAAAGAAAGAAAAAAATAAAAGAACCTTGAGATGTCACAAGCAAAAATAATTCTTTAGTAGTGACACAAGTGTATTTAACTTCCTCGTATTGTTTCCGCTTCAGCGAACAAAAGTTGCTCTGGCTCTTGAACCTGTATCAGAGGAAACAGCGTTTCTGGTCCCTGTTTATGGAATCACCGGACTGTGAACAGAAGTAGCTATCAGTTAGCCCCGAGACCGGAGCAAACGCCTTTGTTTACACAGTCGCGCCATGCTCGGCTAATAGACGCAGAGTTATTACAACAAACGCTGCTCAATGGGAGTCTTGCATAATGGCACTTCGATCGCCAAACATTCCTCTCCCAGGAGTCCCTACAGATTTATGACCGACTTAGCACAGTATCCCAGCCTACAGATAAGAAGAAAATTCGGAACATTAATAAACAGTGATAAGAGTACGGGCTGCGTTTGTTAATCCAAACACAATCCAATTAGAAATGTGGGAAAACAATAAGCTGTTAATCCTCGTCGATGGAGGTGCCAGCCCTGTTCCTGTGGTTCAGAGGTTAAATACTTTCACCGCCTGACATTGCTGACTCAACTCATGTGCTCATCACTTGCGCACAGGAGTGCTCGTTACAAACACACCAAGGAATGGTGAGACGGCGCAAGTCACTTCAACCCGTAAAGCGCCGTAAGGTCTTCATAACATATTAAGATCACAATAGGAATGTCCACGCTGTGGCAACGACCTCAGAACACTGACTGTTCTGTGCTTTCCCACCTCGGTGACAGATGCATGACATATGCTTATCTTAATCAGCTCCGTGTTGCCGTTTCCAACCACCGCTGTTGTGACCTCGCTGCCGTTGCCACAACACTAAAGTCGTTTCTCTGCAGGAATTTCTTTTCTGGGATTAGAACGATAACCGCTCGCTGTTGAGAGCTCTAATCTCACCTCGAATACGCCAGTGTCCTTATTGGAGCAGTGGGAGTGGTTTATCAGTCACGATCAGACGGTGGTTGGTTTAACTGCTCGTGTTTTAGGTCCGAAGGAGAAAACTACACTCACTTTTTCTAGCGTGGATGTTATTTATCTTAAGAGCTCTTCCGTTTCTAATAAACCTGTTGTATCCAGGAGAGGGTGTTTGAGTGAGATGTCTGTTTGGGGAGGAAAAAAAAACAAAAAACTTTCCAGCTCTAATATCCGTGCGAGGTTGCTCTCATTGTGTGCATGAGTAATGTTTCCACATTACTCTTTGGCTTGCAGACAACTATCTACCAGTTTTGATTCATAAGGATGGATTATTTCCCAAAAAACTGTGGCAACATGTTTGCCGTGACCAAAAGGAAACTGTGACATAACTTCGCGTCACTCCTGGAGCTCCGTCACGTGAGGGTTTTTTTCCCCCTCCTTTTCTTCCCACATAAATGTTCCTTAAAAAGGGATACACCCAGGAATCTGGATTATCTCCAACGTTTGGAGGTGGGATGATGAAGAGAGAACAGAGATCGATATCTACCTGCTGCTGCTCTTGGCAGGTTGAACGGGCTGGTCTGACCCCGTCTGACTGATGCCCGTCAGGGTGACGCCCTCCGAGGGCTTCTTCCTTTCTCGCTTGCTGAGGGTTCGGTTCAGGTCCATGGACCAATCCTAGTAGACACAAACGAGATAAAGTAAAAACACAAATCCAGGCAGTGGATCAAAACAAGCCTTCGCAGATGGGAGCAGGAGGAGCCACAGTCATGTGCACAGCAGTACACACACAGTTCAACAGTCAGAAAACACACAGATATCTCTTAAGCAGAAGCACGAATCCCATATTTTAAAACTTTACATGCACGTTTGAGACACAGACATGTACAGTTTTATCACCCGGTGGACAGAAATGCAGTGCCAGCGACACTCTCCTTCACCAGAAGCTAACCAGGAAGAGCTGAGTAGAGAACCCAAACCATGGAAGAACAACAATAACAACAAGGGTCATGTTGGCAAAATGTTGAGAAAATGTTCCCAGGCTTTTATTTTTGGAACATTTCTTTGGATGAAACAGCAAATTTCCAGCATTTTTTACCAGATGTTGTCACAGTACCAGTCTTGAACTCGAGTCAATAAATGAACGACTCCGTCCATCCTTTGTAGAAGTGATAAATTGGTGCTTGCCGGACAACTCTGATTGATAGGGATGCTCAAATGTTAAAAGATCTAAAGGTAATTTGATCTGGAAAGTGACCTCATGTTACACGGTGTCAGGCTCAAGTGCCAAGGAGGGGTCAAAAGCTAAAGGTTAGAGAGAACAAAGACCTATTGCTATTAGGAGGTAATGCTCCTGCAGTGTAACGCCATCATCTGTCCTGTTAAAACTTGTTGCAATTTAAAAAGGAAGTAAACACATCACCTCAAACACATAAATGGAAAAAGAGACGAGAACATAAAGGGCAGAGCCTTTGACTGGGACTTTACTGAAGGATCTCCTCCACCGTGCGTGGCTGTTGTGAATGTATGCATGCAGAACTCACTAAAATGGACCTTCTTTTAAAGGAGTGCGGATGGGTCCGGTCCAAATTCTGTCAGATATGAGGGAAGGAAAGCAAGTGTAGAGGAATGTTAAGAAGGACAGAGACTCATACTTGATCTGTAAAAGATACAAGTAATCTGCAGACATGCTCACATATTATTGTACATCAGCACAAGCTCAATGTCCTCCAGTGCATATTAGGCTGCAGCTAATCAAGTTGTGTGTAAGGACATCGATTGTGCTGGAATTATCTGATGCACAGTATACATGTATTTATTTTTCATGAAATGATGCAAATCAGATCAGTTTAAAGAAAAAAAGTGGAGTGAAGCTCCATACTGCAAGTGTGTGCAGCACAGCTCAGCCTCCTTTCAACCCATGCTGGAAAGATTCCTCATTATTTCTCTGACAGCTTAAGACAGATTTACTTCATCCCCTGCTGCCAACTCAATTCTACAACCTTAGGCACGTCTATCACTGCAAAAAAGTCATTTCTTTCTTTCAGGGGTTGAAGGCCACAAAGTATTCTTTTTTTTTTTTTTTAATTCAACACCATGGTCTCAAGTCCTGCCTGAAAGAAATCACCAGAGCACTTGTGCATGTTAATCAGGGTCCATGACAGGTGTTCTACCTCAAACTGGGGCCAGTTCATCGGCATGCCAGGGCCTTGATTAGTCCTGAACCACTTCAGGTCCTCTTCAGCATCAGTAGCAGAAATTGTGTCTTCCAGTGTGTGGTAGATTGTCTGCAATCTACAAAGATAAAATTGGAAATTAGTTTCTAGATCATTTTCGGATTTGCTTCAAAAACGTATGTGTCAGGGTGGTGCATTTGAGGCCGTGCTGTCTTGCCTGTGATTGGCGGACAGATCCAGGTGCTGTTTAACCTCCAGCAGGACCTCTCTGAAGAAGCGGATGCGTTTGTCTTCAAACTGCTGCCACTGCTCGAACACCTGCTCCATGTTCTCCATATACTGAGGGGTCAACTTGTCGAGCTCTTCCAGGGATTTCTCATATCGTTCTTTAGTCTGGGAGGAGAAAACCCGGCAAAAAGAGGCAAGTTAGGAGCATTCCCTAAATATATTTGTAAATCGAATCTTCTTCTGTACAACAAGAAATAAACTGTTAAGATGCATCTGTACCTTCTGCATTTCCTGTTGACACTTCTCAACCTTTTCCTGGAGCTTCTTTTGGGCTTCAGGGTTGTTGTTCTCCAGTTTGCTGTTGGTCTCCCTGCTGGCTGCGAGCTTCTCCTCTTTGCAGGCTGTATGGTACGACTTCTTCATTGCCTCCACCTGTGGATTCAACCCATAAATGACCATAAAGTGGTGAGCGAGAGGGTTTTAAAAGGTGAATTCTTTGTTTAATAATGTCAGAGCAGAAATAACAGTCGTGGATGTTTGTTGAGGAATGCGAGGGAACACGGAATCTCTAACATCTACAAGTACTGAGCAGTTAAAACTCCTTTTGAAGTAAAGGCCAGAGCAGCAACACCTTTGGTGAGCACCATGAGCTCACAAATAGAGGACACTTAAAATAGAACAGCAGCTTGCCCTCCACATAAACTTGAGACAATGTTCATGCCTTCTGTGTGAGGGCAGGATGTGAGTCTGCTTAACACGGACTACGACTTAAACACTACAATTCTTATTAACCTCCACGTGTCCACCAATGACACAATACCCACATCACCCCTGACAGTAACTCATTTCCAACGCAAGTTAATTAGCCTAATTTCCTCCCTGTCCGCTTCCTCTGTCTGGTCAATCAATAAATCACTGGAGCTACACAACTACTGGATGATGAGATCGAGGCATTATCGCTGACACAAAAAAGCAGCACAAGGAGTCTGTGACATAGAAACACTGCCATGTGCTCCCCGACATGCATATTAAGGCAATGACCTCAGACAGATTTTATTGCTTTAACAGACAGTTCAGCTCTGTTATACGTTAAAGGCCAGGTTGCATCATAGCTAACATTTGCGGCGGCTTTCTGATTCCCTGAGCTTCTGCTCTGTTGTTTAGCTGTTATGGTCGTCATGGAAGAAAAACAACACTGAGTCAGTAATCTGTAACCATGTGAACTGAAGGGTGAACTGGTAGTCACACAAGTGCTTTTCATTGTTGTTTCTACTCTGGGCCTTCTTAATAGAGTTATGACAATCAGCAGGTGTTACACAATGATATGACTTTATAGGGCTGAAATCCAAACCTCTTTGAGCTTTTTGGCCCATGGCTTCTGAGCTTTGCGGAAGCCGTCTTCTGCCTCTTTTGTTTCTTTGAAGCCACCGATCATCTGTTTGTGGTAGGCGTCTTTCTGCCAGTTCTTCAGCTTCTCGTAGTCTTCTCCCATCAGAGCTGCTTTCACTTCCATGTGGAGCTCGCTCACCTTCTCTGCCTCAGTGCAGAGAGCCGTCCATGCCCGCTCCAAAGTCCCGTACTGAGGGCCTGGGGAGGGAAGAGTTCACCTGTCAATCTTTGACCCATGCTCGTGGACAAAACTCTCAAAATCAAATCCTGATTAAGTTATTTCCCAACCTTTTTCTATTAATTGCCTCCAGCGCTTTCCCCATTCTGTCAGCTGCTGTGCGTAAGTCTTCTCAATACGTGCCCGCTCATGTATGCAGTTCATCAGTTCGTTGCAGAGGCGGTTGCCATCATCTACCCTTTTCACCGATTTCTTGTAGTTCCCAACCTGAGAATACGTAATCATTCATTAGAGAGATAAGCATGGTTTTTCCTGTGTTGTGACTTGAATTTAAAGGCCAAGACGGACCTCCCAAAAGCTGTCACTGGAGACATCGATCATGGAGTCATCGTAGGAGCCCGACATGGCTGCTGCCCTGAGTTACACTCAGCGTGGAGGGCCTGGACAGACACGGAAAAGGATTAGTAGCCCGTTACCTGGTGAAATATGAAGACCTGAAACTACACAGTTTTGATGGGCTCTAGTAGTAGGTCTAAAATTGGAAAATAAACAGTTTGTTACCTGCAAACCAGCAAGCGACAATTGAACACTTCCACAGTTATTAAATAAATAAAACAGAAAGAGAAAGGTCTTTTAGCAAATGTGAAATTACAGAATTACACAAAGTCACCTGACTGCAGCATGGTTAC
Source organism: Lagocephalus sceleratus (assembly GCA_911728415.1). NCBI lineage: Eukaryota > Metazoa > Chordata > Actinopteri > Tetraodontiformes > Tetraodontidae > Lagocephalus > Lagocephalus sceleratus. Next base: position 2,979,103 of record CAJVRN010000210.1, on the reverse strand, counting down.
TCCACCTGACTCTGATAATAAAGTGACTATAATTACTGAGACCTTTAGAGAAGTGAAAGATAAGCAGGTGCTTTTTTTTTCTGGCAGCTTCCCTATGTGATAAAACTAACCAATAGTGGTGTCTAAGAGTGAGACTGTGTGTGTCTGTGTGACTCTGACAGAGAGAGAGAGGGGGGGGGGATGCCGTCAAGAAGCGCTCAGTGGGCCGCTTCCTCTCCTTCCGATGGCTGCGACAGCCTGTCCTCTGTTCCCCTCTTTCCCCTCCTTTCTCTGGAGCCGCCCTACAAACAGTCTCTCTTTATACTCCCTCATCCTCTTCCTCTTTACTCATTCTCTCCTCCCTTCTGGAGTGTCTCCTCTGTCTCCAGCTGAAGTACACGCATCAGAATTTGATCCAAACGGCCAAAATCGGAGTGAGAATTGAAGACCCGATCTACCCAAACCAAAGACACTGAAATTTGGTCAAGCATCATGTAACCGAGGTGTTTTAAAAGAGGTAACACGCAAGAAGACAGAAGTACGGAACTTCCAACAGCCGTTTCCCCGATGACATCATCGTCGCATGTGTAGTTGACTCAGTGCTCATTTGCATTTCAGTTGAAACGTCTTGGAAAACACTTCTTCAATATAAAGTGTTAGCTTGTGAAATGACCACAAAGAGCATGTTCAAATGCCAAGTGTGAACACACAGAACCTCTTTCAGCTGAGCCTGTGGCCATAGTGTGTGTGTGTGTGTGTGTGGGTGTGTGTGTGGATGTGTGTGTGGGTGTGTGTGTGTGTTGCACAACCCAGTGGTCAGTGGCCCGTGGTCTCCAGGGCAGGACTCGGACAGAGAGTATTATTGTGGCCACCGCTGGTGAACAATTCCCCATTTAACAGTGTTTGTAATTTACAAACCAGCTTGGTCAAACACACAAACAGATGCTCTCTGTCGCCGCTGCAGCGGATGATGTTCCCGCTGTCCAAATTTCCCTCCCAGCTGTCCATAATCATCATACGCTGCTCAAACACAGTTACGACCAACCATGCACGGCAACACACACCAGCCAAAAATATCTCCTCTGAGCATGACAGCAGGTCTTATGACATTAAATGCTACTGAGCTCCTTCTACTAGCTGGAGCATAAAAACATGAAAGCAATCAATAAAATGCCATAAAATTTCTGAAGATCATGTCAGAATGTCGAGGATTGATACCACGGTTGGAATGGGTCAGTCAGTTTTACTGCAGGAAACGTGTCTATAGGATCTGTGTGTGTATTTAAAAGCAAGGAGATTCAATATTTGGGGAATTCCATCATCGCACAAGCTTTTTTTTTCCCCCTCAAGCCTGATGTGATCAAACAGGAACAGTCGTCTGCACACCCCCGCTCTATAGGACACAGGGGAACTCTTTACCCTGCTGAACGCAGCGTAACCCTCCACAGTACACAAGGCCTGGTCTGAAGTCCACCCAGACCATCATTTGCTATTATGCTATTGTTGCGAAGCCCAACATGTTTTAAAAATCAAATTTAAAATGACAATAACGTCATGCTGAGCACAAGAGATGAGGAAATCTAATTCTTTTTAGGACAGTTTGGAGTATGTTCAGCCAGGAGATGCAACAGTTTATCAACTCTTTGATGACTTGATTGATTAATTTCAGCTCCTTGGTATTGTGTAATAAAACACAATAGCATAATCAGTCTGATAAGCAGATGTACCAAGCATGATGGAATTTCGCCACACAGATTACCTTGCCCACATAAGTAAAGTTAAACAGTTACCATCGACTAATGCCAGAAACAGGCTGCAGGCTAGAGGAGGAGTGAAGGAGGGCAGTTACAGAGAAAGAGCTGACCATGTGTCTTATTAAAAGCATATGAAAGATTATGATGCTGGAAATGAGACGACCCGAGCTGTGTTTGAGTCACAGGCATGTGGCAATAAAGGCAAAAGGCAAAGCAACAAAAAGTAAAAGGAGAAGGTGGTTTGTGTGCAAAAAGAACGACAAATCACGCCTAAACATGTCTTAAATTATGCAAACCACAAGCAGACTTTTCACAGTTAATTATCACACAGAAGCAGCATCGCGGCGATGAAGAGCAGAGCAAATCAGGCTGTGGGAGGGGTACTTTAGACCCGAGTGGTTCTAATCAGCTGAGAGAGGCTTCGACAAGGACATGGAGGAGATGGAAATGGAGGGTTTCTGTGTCATTTTAGGTTACTTGTGAAGCCCATCAATGCTGAAAACACAAGTGTATATTGTGGTATTTCAGAAATAAGGGGCATTCAATTCATATACAATTCTTAATTATGCATACTACCTACTTATTACACATGTATCTCAAATAAACATTACTTGGAAATGGAAATCACTGGAAGACACTGGTTACGTAACAGCCATGTTATTTCTGTACTATGCAACGCCTTGGTGTCCAAATCAGATCAAAATTGCTTATTTGACCAGATGCAAATGCTTTTTGTGTGTTTCCATTTCCTTCCTTTGTTGCATAAAAGCCCTGCAATATCTCACAGGGGGAGTGCAGCTCAGCTGATCTCTCCCTGCAATATTGCAGTTTCACAGCAGGACGTTACTAAATCCCACTGGGGCTGACAGAGAAAAACGACTTTGCGTCTTTCCTGACTGCGCACACGAGCTAGAAGGTCAGAATTTTCCAGCGCGATCGGGGGGGTCGCAACCTTGATTTTCTTTCCCCATCAGTCAACCACCTCTGCCCTCCTTCCTCGTGTGAGCTCAACAGCTGCATGGGCCCGCTGATCTCACAGGAATATGGCGTTCTAAAAGCATAATGCTTTTAAATAAACTTCAAATGCCCCAAAACTCAAACAAAAACAGCATCGGGTCACTGTAGACTCAACAATCCCTGTTTGCTCCACAGTCAAGGACAAACAATGGCATTTGTTCCTTGTGTTCAGGTATTTTCCACTGGACAGCAACATAGAAGGGAGACATAATGGAGGGGAATTCATAATGACATGAGAGGGAAGGGGAGATCCTGACGTAACCCCTGAGCACTTTTTCCTGTGGAAGCCCCTCTGTGCTGCACACATCGCCTCATGTGACGATCCTTTAAAGAGACAGACTTTTCAGGAGCGTGCCATGCTCGCAAAAATCGACACGTAAAGTCGATTTTTCCAAAAACCAGACCATGTCAGTGAGTTGCTTCTGATCGGCGGTGGTTTAGGGTGAAGGAACACCGACATAAAAGTCCATTTTTGCCTCTGTGCAGACAGCTCAGGTGCCCACCGAAACAAATAAAAGGAAGCAGCAGCATCTGCAGAGAGCTTTCACTCCAGTTTGCCCTTCGAAAGAAGCCACAAATGTGCATGCATGTCTCCAGGGGCCACATCTGAGGGGGGCTGATAACATCCAGTGATCTGATCTGAAACCCACCAATCTGCAGACGCCCCAGTCAAAGGAAGATAAGTTAAATGTGCAGTCAAAGGGATCGAGGCTGAACTTCGAACCCCGGGCCGGGGACTGAAACGGGCTGGAGCAGTGATATGTCACCTGGATGGGAACGGGAGAAACACGATCTCTCTTCCAGGAGGGAAAGACTCTTAGGGAATGTTGGAGCATGCATGCATGCATGACCGTACGCATGGACCAAGGCTTTATCTTCACTTGTGAAAGCTGCCCCGCCCTTTATCATTCCAAAAAGACCATCCCCAGCGAAAAGAACTGGACAGCTGGAGTCATGTGTCCGACATTTAAAACACAAGCTGGGAGAGAAGGCTGTGGCGTTAGCTCAGCGTCATTCTTTGGACATTTAATCCTCTAAAAAAAACCAGCCCAATTATTGTTAAATTGTACACAGCCCCGGTCCTAACTTCTTAATCCTCTGGTCTTCCACCAAAGCCTGCTCAAAGTAAATGTACCCGAGCAGCTCCTTGGCGAAAAACCGTGGAACTTTTTCTCTTTTTTTAGTGATAATGACAACAGCCCCCTCATCGGGAACGAACTTTATCGTTAGCCCCTCGAGTAGCTCCGGTTAGCGAATTAGCCGCAGCCCCTCCGCGATAAAAGTAAAAAACGAAAACAAAAAAATAAAACGCCCGACGTGAGGACGCGGGGGGGTCGTCGTACTCACTCTGGGTCGGTTCCTAGCGGGGGTTCGGGCTCGGCTGGGGCCGTAAGTCTCCGCTCGGTCCGGATTTGCGGGTGTTTGAGAAGTTTCTGTCCGGCCCGGCTGCGGCACCGTCGGCGGACTGACTGACGCAGCCGTTAATTCACACGAGCGCGAGGCGGCGCGTCCGGCGAGACCTTCAAAATAAGACGCAGGTAGTACCAATCATCACCACCATCGTCACAAAGACATTCCAAGCAACACAATGTTGTTTTTTTTTCTGTTGATGTATTTATTGATGCAAAAAAAGTACCCCAGGAAAAGCTTGTTTTGACTCGCTTTGCAGTGTTTTAACTCAGTTAACTCCACCATGGGCTGACCCATCCATCCTTCGCTTTTTGCCCCTTGTTCCTCCACTGAGGGTCACAGGGGGACTGGAGCCTGCCCCAGCACATAGGGTGAAGACAGGGTACACCCTGGACTGGACGCAGAGCTGACACATATAGAGGTACAATCAATGACTCTCACACCTACGGGCAATTTAGTGTCTCCAATCAACCTCTTCCCCAATTGTTCATGACTTTGGATTGTGGGAGGAAGCTGGAGGACCTGGAGAGAACCCACGCAGGTACAGGGAGAACATGCAAACTCCGCAAAGAAAGACCCCAGCCTCCGTCCCAACCGGGATTCGAACCAAGGACCTTCTTGCTGTGAGGCAATGGTGCTTTGGGAGGACCTGGATGGTAAAAAAATAACAGAAAAACTCCCACTAAATTACAACACTGTATGTTTTCATTGTTGCATCAAATGGGCTTCTTTTTTAATATATTGACAAGAACGGAAGAAAACAGACACCAAAGCTGAAAGGCCAAAGGGAGAAAAGCATTCATGAAGAGAACACATAGTTGCTTATTTTACTGCATAAAACATTTGAAGGTTGGCAAAGGGAGAGCTGAACCTTCGAAATGAATATACATGGGAAAACAGTTCAAATTGTGTCAATAAAGCAAAGAAAGACCCCATCTAATAATACAATCAAACAAAAGAGGCTTTGATATCTTCTTGATTCAGTCACAACTGGTTTGAATAGATGTTTAACTTCTCCCTTTAAATTTGCAGAAGACATCTGCTGACTTACTGTAAATAAACAAGTTTTTGTGTTAATCCTGGTTTGATGAGTGAGCACAATGAAATATTCCCTTCTTTCCAAACAGAAACTGCAGACCTACAGTACACAATACTTGTACATGATTAAGAATCTCAAAATATCCATATTTAATTAAAGTTGTGCAAAACATCTCGGCGATATTCAAGCAAAATCAGAGAAATAAAGTGCACAGCAGCTCAGTACTGAATAATAATCATGTAAATACTGATAAAGCACTTATAAAAAAGGAAATAATAATCATTAGGAGCTTTAGCATGTCAAGAACTTTAAATTCTGTCTTGCAGAGTTCCTTCAGTTTAGCACCTGTGTGGAAGCGTCACTCATGCATAGTTCTTGTTAGAATCTGTTCCCACTGATCCTTTGGAATTTTCTGAAGGTTTTCCTGATCTTCATGTGGATCTTGTGTCGCCGACGGGGCTGATGTCCCAGCTCTTGACCTTTAACCTGACGTAAATTCAGGTCACTTATTGGTGCGCGCCGTGGCGCTCCGGCCTCTAAGTTCGCCTTGATGACTGATCGCCCTCCACCCGCTCCGTCAGTGTCGATCGCTCTATGACCGCGTGATCGCAGCAGGAATCCAAACACGGGCCTTCACTTCCACGTGGCGGCGCCGGGCCTGACGCCCGCGCCTCCCTTCGGGCCCTTTGACCCCGGCGGCTGACCCGAGCGGCTCCTCAGCTCGCGCTCGGCGTTCTCGCTCTGCGCCTGCTCCTCGTCGTACCTGCTGACCGACAGGAGAATCAACACCAGCCTGCAACCCCCCCCACCATTGTCCCGTCCCCATGCTCAACCCCAGTGTTTGTTTAAGGCCTGTGTCTCGTCATGGTAGCCGCCAGCAGCACGCCTTCGATAGCTCAGTTGGTAGAGCGGAGGACTGTAGTGGTACCCATGCCCCCCCACCCCCCCTGCCTCAGGCATCCTTAGGTCGCTGGTTCAAATCCGGCTCGAAGGATTGTTTTTAGTGGTTCTCCAATATCGGGTATGTATTTTTGAGCATGTGGAGATCAGGAAAACCTTCAGAAAATTCCAAAAGAGCAGTGGGAAGTTTGGTTTGTTCTTCAGACAAGTTTTCCCCCACATTTCATGGAGCAAAACCAGTCCTTCGAGCCGGATTTGAACCAGCGACCTAAGGATACCTATGTCAACCCACTACAGGCGAGGGTGGGTTTATCACTACAGTCCTCCGCTCTACCAGCTGAGCTATCGAAGGCTTGTATCCATGGTGAAACACCAATCAACACGAGCCTGCACACCCCCCCACCATTGTCCCTCCCCCACGCTCCACCCCAGTGTTTGTTTAAGGGCTGTGTATCGTCATGGGAGCCAGCCTCAGCATGCCTTCGATAGCTCAGTTGGTAGAGCGGAGGACTGTAGTGGTGCCCACCCCCCCCCCCCACCCTGCCTGCCTCAGGCATCCTTAGGTCGCTGGTTCAAATCCGGCTCGAAGGACTAGTTTTAGCATTTCTCGAATACCGGGTATGTATGAAATGGTCAAAATGTACATTTTTGAGCAGATGGGAGCGCTCCCAGACCATGGGAGCGCTCCCAGACCATGGTAGCATTGATAAATCTTTGGTTTGTTTTCATGGAGCAAAACCAGTCCTTCGAGCCGGATTTGAACCAGCGACCTAAGGATACCCATGTCAACCCAATACAGGCAAGGGGGGGTTTACCACTACAGTCCTCCGCTCTACCAACTGAGCTATCGAAGGCTTGGGCTCATTGTCCAATAGGGTGGAAATCAGTCATGTGACCTCTGGTCAATGTGAAGCGCCAATCAACACCAGCCTGCACACCCCCCCACCATTGTCCCTTCCCTATGCTCAACCTCAGTGTTTGTACAAGACCTGTGAGTAATCATGGATGTCAGCTGCAACAAGCCTTCGATAGCTCAGTTGGTAGAGCGGAGGACTGTAGTGGTAACCCACCCTGCCTGCCTCAGGCATCCTTAGGTCGCTGGTTCAAATCCGGCTCGAAGGACTTGTTTTAGTGGTTCTCGAATGCCGGGTATGTATGAAATTGTCAAATGACGCATTTTCGAGCAGATGTGTGCGCTCCCGGACCATGGTAGCATTGATCAATCTTTGATTTGGTCTTTACACAAGTTTTCACCCACATTTTATGGAACAACGGAGCTATCGAAGTGATCAAAATATCCATTTTGGAGCAGATGCGCGTGCTCCCAGACCATAGTAGCAGCCTGCACACCCCCCCACCATTGTCCCTTCCCTATGCTCAACCTCAGTGTTTGTACAAGGCCTGTGAGTAATCATGGATGTCAGCTCCAGCAAGCCTTCGATAGCTCAGTTGGTAGAGCGGAGGACTGTAGTGGTAACCCTGCCTGCCTGCCTCAGGCATCCTTAGGTCGCTGGTTCAAATTGATAACTCTTTGGTTTGCGCTGAACACAAGTTTTCCCCCACATTTCATGGAGCAAAACCAGTCCTTCGAGCCTGATTTGATTCAGCGACCTAAGGATACCCATGTCAACCCACTACAGGCAAGGGGGGGTTTACCACTACAGTCCTCCGCTCTACCAGCTGAGCTATCGAAGGCTTGGGTCCATGGTGAAACACCAATCAACACTAGCCTGCACACCCCCCCACCATCGTCCCTCCCCCACACTCCACCCCAGTGTTTGTTTAAGGCCTGTGTCTCGTCATGGGAGCCACCCCCAGCATGCCTTCGATAGCTCAGTTGGTAGAGCGGAGGACTGTAGTGGTGCCCACCCCCCCCCCACCCTGCCTGCCTCAGGCATCCTTAGGTCGCTGGTTCAAATCCGGCTCGAAGGACTAGTTTTAGCGTTTCTTGAATACCGGGTACGTATGAAATGGTCAAAATGTACATTTTTGAGCAGATGGGAGCGCTCCCAGACCATGGTAGCATTGATAAATCTTTGGTTTGTTTTCATGGAGCAAAACCAGTCCTTCGAGCCGGATTTGAACCAGCGACCTAAGGATACCCATGTCAACCCACTACAGGCGAGGGTGGGTTTATCACTACAGTCCTCCGCTCTACCAACTGAGCTATCGAAGGCTTGGGCTCATTGTCCAATAGGGTGGAAATCAGTCATGTGAACTTTGGTCAACGTGACAACCCCCCCACACTTAACCATCGCTCCAACCAGCACAAGCCTTCGATAGCTCAGTTGGTAGAGTGGAGGACTGTAGTGGTGCCCACCCTGCCTGCCTCAGGCATCCTTAGGTCGCTGGTTCAAATCCGGCTCGACTCATTTTAGTGTTTCTTGAATGCCGGTATGTATGAAATTGTTAAGAGAAACATTTGCGTGCTCCCAGAGCATAGTGGCGTTGATAAATGTTTTATTAACGCAAGTTTTCACCCACATTTCATGGAGCAAAACCAGTCCTTCGAGCCGGATTTGAACCAGCGACCTAAGGATACCCATGTCAACCCACTACAGTCCTCCGCTCTACCAGCTGAGCTATCGAAGGCTTGGGCCCATGCTCCAATAGGGTGGAAATCGCTCATCTGACCTCTGGTCAGGGGGAAGCACATCTACTAATGCTCTTAGGCACGCTGGCAGGGCAACGTCACTCACAGGACTTGGTAGTTGCCCAGGGCCTCTCGGGGCGGGCTGCGATTCCAGCGGCAGTCGGGGACATCTCCGTTGGGCGTGACGATGTTGAGCGTGTCGTTGATGAGGTTGTACTTCAGGATGCGGTCGTTGGCCGTGCTGGAGGTCAGTGAGGGAGAGGCGTTGACCTGAGCCAGGGGAAACGGGGAGAGGGGATCAGAAGGATGCTTCACTTCTTCAGACACGCAGCAAAAACCACCATAAGTGAGAGAAAAGACTTCCTGACTGGGTTTTTAGCACACTTCTCCGGGACCTTGCCAACTTTGTCCCAGCAGAAATAGACCAGATCAGCGTCTGACAGCAGAAATAGAGCAGCCTTAACCTGGAAACCCAGCAAGCGATTTCACGGGTGATCAAACGAGCCCAGTAAAGCACGGCCCATTTGAAACACCAGAGCTTGTTTCAACGAGCGTCCCGCATCTGCTCGGGCTCAACCTGCACGCACAGCAGGGCGGCACATGTTCACACACACGAAGATCCACCTGGAGGGCATTTAAAGTTGTTCCACTCAGATGGAAAAGGAGTCACTGGGTAAGAATGCGAGGTATGTCAGGGCTTAGGGAAATATGCAGAGTGTCTTCGGGCCAAAGAAAACTGATTTTTCACACATAAGAGGATCATTTGTACCAAATCAAACCAGTAAATGTGATTTTTGTTAAACTCCTCACCTCGATTAGCCACGGCTTCAGCTTGTCGTCGATGATGATATCATACCCGTAGCACTCGAAGCAGTGCTTGTCGTTGTTCATCATCGGCTGGGGAGGAGAGGAGAGTGTGTTATAGGCCGGGAACTGTGGGTTTTAAACGCAAGGGCATGGTGCAGGGGGAGCGTTTGACTTAACCACGGGAACAAAAATACACCAGAGGGAACGGCTGTGGGTCTACAGCTTACGAGCGGGGACCCGAAGGGGAAGTGAGTCGGAACGCTCCATAGGCAAAAAAGGGAAGCGTGTATTAATGTGAAAGGTCTGCGTGTGATCCCGGAAAGACAGTTCATGTAAAACTACAACCGCTGCCTTGAAACATTCTCTGACATGCAAAAACGCTTCGAGGCACGACAGGAACGGAAACTTCCATTTGGCGTTATCTGAAAGGCATGTGAACCCGATCAACGACTCTGTTGACAGGTGACACGCTTTATCGGGCAAGGGGTTGATGTTTAACCCGATAAAAGGGTAATCCTTCGAGCCGGAGTTGAACCAGCGACCTAAGGATGCCTGTCCCACCGCTACAGTCCTCCGCTCTACCAACTGAGCTATCGAAGGGCCGCAGGTTGTGTCTAATCCAGGCGCAGAGGTCAGCCCATCTACTCACAGCCACGGCTTTCAGCGACTGCACCACGATCCAGTGGATCTGGTCGAAGAGCCGGCTGGTCACCTCCTTTCCTCTTGTGCTCTCCAGGTACAGACGGAGGTTACTGACCGTCCACTTGCCGCCGTGGACGTGGTTGTAGTCGTCCTGCCATAAAAATAAAGGGTAAAAGTTCCTCTAACAAAGATTAAAAGTCTGATTTTTACACTCTTTGACTCAGTGTTTATTGAGCTAAACTTTGCTCAATCAATAAAGAACACAAAAACACATGAAATAGCCATGAATGTCCCAAAACTCATCAGTATGAGTGACTCCGGCGACAGCCACTAGAGGGCAGCCGAGACGAGCTGAGCTCACCCCGTGTTTCTGGATGGCCACGTTGGTCAGGTGAACAAACATGTTGTCCAGCTCACTGGTGCTGGGCGTGTACTTCACCGTGCAGAACCTGCAGAAGCCAAGTTTGTACCTGAGGATCGAACCAGAGAGAGAGAGGACCGGTGAGGCGCGAGCTCAGGGTACAGGCCTGGAGCTGCCGTGGGGCCAACTCACATGTAGCATTTCAAAGGCCGATATGTGGTCACCAGGACGTAGAGGCGCAGGTCGAACTTCTTTCCCCCGATCAGCAGAGGGTTGTCGATGTACAGGGAGATGACGTAGGCCTCCTTGCCGCTAGAAGCTGCTACGAACCTGAGATCCCAGGTGTCACGACAACGTGGTAAACGCATGAATCAAATGTGAGGACGCCCGATGGGTTTGGGCGTGGTGGGTGGGACTCACGTGGAGGTGCGGCTGTCCCTGGACCACTTCTTGATCTGGGACAGTTTGTTGATGAGGAAGATGCCTTTGCCCTGGGCCTTGCCGCAGGGCTTCATGATCCACGTGCTGGACGGGTTCTTGCGGAACTCCTCCACAAAGAGGTTGTAGTCAGCTGGGAGCATGAACGTCACGGGGACGAAATCTGCGGGAGACGTAGAGGAGACGCTGGGAATCGCTGGGCTCAACGTTCAACCCGCCGCTCAACCGAAACAAATACAAACCCAAATAAATGTATTTGCCGTTCTCGTCCTTCTCCGCCAGCGGGCTGCCTTCTTTCTCCAGATCCTTGCGGTAACGTTTGATGTTCTTGATCATCAGGTCTTTCCTGGTCAGCTCGTAGTGGTTGGGGAAGTGGTTCACCAGCTGGTCGTCTGACAGCCGATAACCGGTGTCTACGCTGAAGACGTTTCTGATGGTCTGGATGCTCATCCTGCGTGGAGCAACGAGACGAGAGCGAGCACGTTCACCTGATGTACAGCAATACACAGTCAAATCCACAGTTTTGCTCAGCGGGAGGGTCTTCAGGAGCACAAACTGAATCCAAATTAAGAAGAAAGAGCCCAGAATCTTCAGGTTTGCTTTGGTGAAAGGCCGGTGCACGGCTCTGGCTTTATTAACCCATTACTAACCAGCATGTAAGGCGCTTATTCATCAGTGTTGGGGTTTAAGAGGTCAAGACCTGTTTGTCAAGTGCAAGGGGGGGGGGTGTCAAAGAGATACAACACCCACCAGTAGAAATTCCAGTCGTCGTTTTCCGTGACTTGAACCCATTCCCTCTTCTCGAAGTTGTTAATGAGCACCGATTTCTCGATATCTGTCACCCACTTCACCTTAGCGGCCATGGCGCCTCCTGCAAGGGTGGAGCACACCCTCATGTGAACCGAGGCATTAAAAACACACACATGCATGCAGACGAATGCACAAACCTGCAGGGAGATGCTGGGAAAGAGCCAGTCATGGGGGGGGAGGGGGTGCAGGCCGGGTTCACAGGCTGCTGGATCCACCCTGATCTGCTGCAGAGGCTGGGCGGGCACCGGTCAGCGGCGGCGCAGCGTCTCCCAACGAGCCTCACCCCCTGCCATGACGGCCCACCGGCGTCCCCGAGAGTCGCCAGACGACGGGGGGGAGCCGCATCCGCGTCGGGGGCTGCGGCGGTGGTAGCGGCGGTGGTGGTGGCGGTGGGGGCCGCCGGGGCTCGGCTGCGGCGGTCGGTCCGGAGGAGGCGCGGCGGCGGGGCGAGCGCTTGGGGGAGGCCGGGAGACGGGCCTGCGAGCCGGAGTCGGGGGCTGAGGACGAGGCTGAAGCCGCAGCCGTGCGGGGGGGGGACATCCGCGGACGCTTCGGGTGAGCTTGGAGAAAAGAGAATAACCTAGCAACGGAGGACACCGCTGCTGTAGCGCTGCCCCGCCGGCAGGGGGCGCCGCCGCTTTGTTTACCTCCCACCACCACACAGAGGGGATATTTAGATCAACATCTCTCTATTAATGCATGAATATATTTATTTAATATATATGTTTAAAATATTTCATGCAGCATTCAAGTATAATGAAACTCTACTGAAAGCAGAGGTGCTTATATGCATCTAAATCCCACTATTGTGCTGGTTAAAATGACTTTGGGGATGCATAAAATGGATTTTATTCTTTAAAATGTCCAAATACCAGTGTCATCCGTGCAGAAATCATCACCCAAGCGTAGAAATGAAGTGTTGGAGCAGACAAGGCTTCGCACTGGCGCGCTTCTGTCACTCTGAGGTGGCCCTGCCCGGGGATGGGCTGGTAAAAGGAGGAGCCGCGCACAGTCCCAGCAGTTACCTGAGGGCTCCAGGATTAAAGGACGCTGCTGTGAGTACAGAAAGACTCCACGCATATTTCCTCATTCACGCTGAAATGAAATACCGCATCAATCATGTTGAAATATCTCTTCCAGGGCGGCGTCCGTTTTGACCTGCACAAAAAGTAAGATCTCCTTTTACTTTCTTTTTCACTCTGCACTTGAACTTTTCACCTCCTGGCATTTATATCTGGATACACGAGTTAGACCTGCATGTGGTTTGCTTCTAAAATGTATTTTGGAGAAACTTTATCTCTGTTTTTGCCATGGAATATCAAGAGTGATCTTCAAAATGACCTTTGCGTTGAGTCAGGATGACTTCATCTCTTTGTTGTGGCAATATGGCAAAGAACTGTAGCTCAAGATCATGTTCGGGATTATTTGCTCAGGCCAGGACGACTTTAAAAAAATCTTTGACTCATGAGGATCAATCTGTGTAATTGATCAGAGTATGTCTTTTAATTCTTTAGAATAGTTCCATGAGACCATCTCACCCTTATGCTTCTGGTCTTTGCTTTTATTATTATTTAAACTCTATCTGGTGAACATTTAAAGGGCAGTTTGGCTGATTTGACTTATGGAAATCAGGAATTTGCATTAAAAATGAACCTGAGCAGCAGCAACTGGTCCGGGGACAGGTGCAGGGAGGAGGGAACAAACCTGTTTGCGCGAAACCGGACAATAACAAGTCATAAAGGTGGATGTGATGAACTCAAAACACAGCCGGCTCGCCGGGCCAATCACACACACACACGCGCGCGCACACACACACACACACACACATACGCACACTCCTGAGGCAGGAAGCAGGAATCAGGTTGTACTGTTTCCAACGGATGATGTCACCTTTTCAAACCTGTTTCAAGGGCCCGGGCCCCTCTCCCCGGTAACAGCCACCACCTATCCTGTCACATGACCCAGTGTGTGCACAGCGTGTTTACAGACGTTGGCCCGGAGCAGCTTATCACACCCCCGCCAAAGCTGCCGCCATTGTCCAGGACGCCCCGCTGACGGGAGATGGTGGAACAAACGAGGCGGCCGAGTCGCGCCGTGTCCCTCCAGGCTGGACCTGGGGGGGTCAACTCTGGCGCTCAATTTGACAGCGACCTCAGGTAGAGCCCGTTTGTGGTCCTCGAACAACCAAAATAAAAAAATAAAATAATAAAAGGAGACCGCGCCTTGCACCAAAACTCCACCTTCACCCAAGAACAACCAGGAGCTCAAGTCCACAGAAGCAGAGCCAATAGAAAAGACATGAATAAAGGGCTCCTTTTGGGTCCCCAAAAGCATCCAATTTCACTTGAGAGCAATTTGAACTGATCAGCAGCGGACTGACCGACACTTCCTGTCCCACGTGTAGTTTCAGTCGTACGTCGACTTTATATTTAAAAACTAGAAAGCACTCGGAGAGCGCAGACCTCCTCCAAGTTTATATGAATATCAATAAAACCCGTCTTCTGGATCAGATCCGGATCAGCCTTAGGAATATGATAGAGGATCCCATTGTCCATCCTTGAGTCAGATCTCATGGGGTTTGGTCAATAATTAACAGATATGGAGAAACAACATGTTTGGCCCCGTTTACCACAATGTTAACGAACATTTCAAAGTGATCCAGAATCCAGGATTTCTTCTGGATCACCCCCAAAATGAAACCAGTTCTTCCTTTTCACATTTACAACAAATCCTGAAAGTTTCATCAAAATCGGTCCAGAACGTTTTGAGTTGTGTTGCTAAAATTCCCCATCAGATGTGTCTCACCATGGTCTCACGTGTGCTCCAGCCTCAGGATCAACGACAGGGCTGCGCAAATATTTGGCCGCCAGCTCGCCGCCATTGGTGACCAGCTGGACAAGGACCGGGCCAGCAGGAGGCCCAACTGGCTGCCGACTGGTCTGCACGTGCTGGGGCCGGCCCAGGCTCTGACCAGGACCATATGCTGGTACTAAAAGGATACGGGTGTGTGTGTGTGTGGGGGGGGGGGTATCCAAGCGCTCCAACCCCTGGATGTGGATCTTTTTCAGGGACGTCCAGGCTGACCTGTGGGGGTTCCAGGGCCTGACTGCAGCAGTGAAGGCCTGGATCCTGGGCACCTCACCTGGGCAGGGCATCCTGAGAGCACACCCCTGGGCAGCCTGGGTAAGGTTACCTCTCCCTAAGCCCCGCCTACATTTCAGCGTAATCTCAACCCCCACGAGGTTGGGGTCGTCAAAGTAGACCCATCCTGTCCGGTAAAAGCGGGGTTCATCAGATAGCGTTGGGTGACCGGTCCGTCCCCCCCCCCCCCAGGTGTCTGAGGTGAAATCAATCTCCTGCCCCGGCTGGACCAGAGCGGCGATGGCGACCGCGGTTTTGGTGGCGGCCGCCACCGTTTTGATGCGCTGCGGCCGGACCCCGACGCCTTCGGAGCAGTGAAGCGCGCCTCGCCGGCCAGACAGGGGGAGGGGGGGGGGCTTTGAAATGATTCCTACTTTGATTCTGCTGTTTACTTTCTTTTTGAACCGCTCTCGTCTGTCCAACCTGACGCGATTGGACCGGAGGCCCCGAGGAAGAAAAAGACACCGAAATCTGGTTTTCCGGTGTTGGCGACATGGTGGTTCGGTCGGAACGCCCAAGAAGAGCCTGTTATCGACGTGGACTGTTGCTGGCATGCAGTCTTTTGTATCCATATGACTCTCTGCTGGTTTAAGAGGCCTTTTTTTTTTTTACAAATGATGTGTAAACTGCTTCGTATAAAATTGAGGGAGCTGGACTTTCTGTGCTTTTTTCCACGTGATGCTAATAAAACTCACAACATTTTGTGGTGTAATTATTAAAAAAGTCATTTATAACAAATCCACAGTTTATGAGACAAAGTTCAGAAGCTCCTCGATGTCCTTGAGCGGTCAGTCTTCACTCGCCGCGGCGTCCACGTGGGTGTAGTTGGCGAAGGCCTTCCTGTTGCACTTCTGGAGCGCGGCGCCCAGCTGCCTTCCCGGCCCGACCTCGTAGGTGTCGGGGAACTTCTGGCCCTGCGTCCGCTCGTAGATCTCGTGCATCGTTTGCTCCCACTTGACGGGCGACACCAGCTGCTTGACCAGCTGCCTGCGCACGTGGCTCTCGCTCATGTAGCGCTTCCCGTCCACGTTGGAGTACACGCTGATCTCGGGCCGGCGGACCTAAAGCGGGTTTTATTCAAACAGGTTCACCATTTAATGTCCATTTGAAAACTCCTTCTGCTTTTAAAAGCACATTGAACAAAAAACAGGGAAGTGAGGAGGATCAGAGTCTGGGTTAGTTTCATATATTTTAACTAGTGCTGTTAATTTTAAGTTAATGAATTTATTACTTTTATTGAAATTTATGAATGAATTTAAGTCAATTTTACTTCCTGTGGTGGCCTCCTTGGGTCACTTAAACCAGCGGTCCCCCAACCTTTTTATTATCACGGACCGGTCAATGCTTGACAACATTACCACAGACTGTGGGGGGGGTACACATAGATTGTTTATATGTCAAATCTAAATCTAAATCTGGGCCTTTTCCCCTTCGAAAAGAAACTTTCCACGTCTGTTTTTTCCTCATTTTGAACACTTTTGGCGCTCAAGTGACCGAGATGTAACTGAGAGAATCCGGTAATTTTTCAAAATAAAAGACTGTTCAGACTCAGATATTAAATACAACGGAAATAATAAATTATTTCTTGGCGGCCTGGTACCGGTCCGCGGCCTGGGGGTTGGGGACCGCTGACTTAAACAACCAAGCGTGCTTATGACTAAATTAAAATTTCTACAATATCACAAGTTGGGTAAAGATGACAAGGACGGACTTTTGGGTGGAAAATTCCACTTCGAGAAGTTGCCCGACGGCACCTGAGACAAAACAGGAGTGATCTGCAGACTCTGCAAAGCTGCATTTAGTGACCAGAGAAGAAATTAATCTCTAGTTTAACAGAAGACCTTTAGACAGTGTTGATAAATGACGTGGTCTTAATCATGATCACTGAATAATGGCAGAAAATTTGATTAAGTAGTTCTTTTTTTTAATGGACTGACAGCCCTAAGTGTAATGCATCAGTTCCCTTCCGGGTGTGTCTGCCTCACCTCCACCTGCCTGAGCACATCTCCGAGGGCTTCAGTGGCCGACTGCATCAGCTCGGTGTGGAAGGCGCCGCTGACGGGCAGACGTTTGGCCCTCATGAACTGGAGCTGCTTGGAGTTCTGCTGGAGGAAGTCCAGAGCCTGAAGACACAAATCCCAGCTCAGAAATCTCCTTCTTTCCTCTGACATGAAGCACTTTTACTCAGGCTGGATCACCTCCTGGTGCCCTGCGATGACTCTGCCATCAGGGAACAGATAGTTGGCCACAGAGCACACCGGGTCCTCGATCCCCACGCTCTTGCAGTGCTCTCTGGCCTGCACGCAGGCGTACTTATACTGCGCCTGGGGTCTCCCGATGACCGACATCATCCCGCTGGGAACCATCTCTGAGGCTTTCTGCATGGCCTCTGCTCGGACCTTCACTGCGTACAGAGCTGGAGGGCAAGGAAACACTGACTAGCCCCGGTTTCAAGCGAGCGAAGCCAACAGTTTGTTTTATTTTTTTTACTTTCTGCAAATTTCATGGAACCAGAGAAAACAAGGGCAGCAAATTCTCCAACACTGAAACCTGCAGCAGCAACACACGACTCAATGGCCTGCAGACAAGGAGAGGAGAAACGGATGGGGATCATCCAGTGTTACTCAAATGTGTACACTTGGACATGATCTGCGTGACGCGTGTGTGGATCTATCGGGGACCTTTGGGTTGTCATGGTTCAGCTTCTCCACAGCCGCCAGTGAGGTGACGAAGACGGCCGGCTGGCAGTGCACCGTCTTCGTCAGCTCCTCTTCGGGCCCCTGCAGGCACAAAGACAGCAGGTCGTAGCCCAGGATCTCCTGGGCCGCCCGGAACATCTGCTGCACGTTGGGGTACCTCAGCAGCCCCCTGCCCATGCCCACGAACTGGCTGCCCTGGCCGGGGAACAGCAGCACGGAGCGGGCGCTGGGGTCTAGAAAAACCCTCCGCTGCTCGGCCTCGGGCTGAAAGGCCGGCGGGTCCGGCGGAGGGATACCGGGCCGACCGGAGCACAGCCGCCGGCCGAGGGAGCCCAGAACCCTGACCTTCCCCCCGGGGGCCCCCTGAAGCACCAAAGACATCATCAGCTTCTCCCCACGCTTCCTCTTCAAGCCTAAAAAACACCCTGTTCAGGAAAAAGCCCGATATTCAGCCTCCCTATCACCCACACGAGACTCTCAGGGAGGCCGCCATGTTGGTGGGTGACGTGATTTGTTTTGCTTTTCTTCCGGGTCACGTGGTTGAATGCTTGTGTGACGCCGCCCCCTGCTGGTCAGCGTGGGAATGGAAGTATCCGAAGGATCGGATTTGATCGGCTTTTCTGTCCAAAATAACCGGACGGCAGGGATAAAGGTGTATCATAAAATTAAAGTTTATTAATCGCCACTACATTTTTATCTTACAAGAATGTCAGTTTGAACAGATTACTTGACAAGTGTGCCTCCCACCACCCTGCTTCTGTCGTAAGAGAATGTTCTTTTCATGTTGTCGTTTCCCTGCTTCTGTAATAAACGGAGTTTTCTTTCCATGATGTTTCCCTGCTTCTGTCGTAAACAGAATGTCCTCTCCATGTTGTCGTTTCTATCCCCGCTTCCGTCTCCTGCGACTTCGAACCCAAATCCATCACGTTTGCCCGTTGGCGGCCTCCTCGGATTCGTCTGATCCGTCGGACAGGTTGGCGCTCACCATACGCTCCTCCAGATCCCTCGGGTCGCCTCCCGCGATCACGGTGTCCTGCTCCTCTTTTAACTTGCATTTGGCAATGAACTCGTTGCTCGCCAGCGCGTCCTTTTTGGGGCACACTTGCTTCACGGATCCCCGATTTTCTGAAGGGGAATTTGGATGGACGGGAAAACGAGAAAATAAAAGCATGAAAACCTCTCATTGAAAGCAAAAGGACGAGGATGTGCAGTTGGTCTACTGCACCTCCGGGGTTGATGGGTGTCATCAGGCGGTTCAGCTGGACATTCCAGTGCCGCACGTATTGACTAGCATTCCTCAGCTTTTCTTGAACTTCCTGGAATAAAGAAGTAAAAGCCTCGTGAGAATTCCTGAAAGGGAGTCGAGCCAAGTGCGTTGACTCGTCCTCACACCTCCAGGTGCTGGTGGCTCCTCTGGCGGGAGGCCTGGAGGTGCTGGAGCTCCTGAGAGGCTGAGTACAGGGCTGAAGGGGTGCTCTCAGCGGCGCCGTCGCCCTCTTCCGCCTGCGCCGGGCCGACGCCCCCCAGGGCCTGCTGCTCCCGGAGGAGCTCGAACAGCTTCTTCTTCTCGTCTTCTGCCTGCAGCAGCCTGGAGTGGGACGCAGTGGCGTGAGCCCGGAGGCCAAAGGCCGGCACGGCGGGAGCGCGGTCTGCTACCTCTCCAGCTCCAGACGGGCGCGCTCCTCCTCCAGCCGAGCCTGGATCTCCATGTTGAGAGCGGCCTCCAGCTTCTGCTGTATCAGCTCCAGTTCAGCGATCCTCCTCCTCTGCTGCTCAGCCTCCTTCGCCCTTTCCTGCATCTCGGCCTTCATGCTGTCTCTCAACTGGAAACACACACACACACACTCAAAACACCCTTTCCTGGAGGTCCTGCACCCTCTCTCTGACTGTGAGGTCTTCTGAGGCCACAGAATCGGAGCGGTGGCCTCTGAAGCCATCTCTCCTACCATCTCCGCCTCCTTCAGCTGTCTCTCCAGGTCCATCTGCACCTCCAGCTGTTTCTTCCTCTCTTTTTCCTCCTGCTCCCTTCGTCTGATTTCTAACTCCCGCGCGTGCTGTCGAGTTGAAACCAGAAGAACCATCAGGAAAAAACCGCCTCCACCGGAGATTGAATCGGTTTCTCGTTGACTTCTCTGACCTGGATGATGCTCTCTATTTCTAAATCCTGCCTCTCTTTCCCCTTCTCCACCTCCTGGTGGTTGGAGTCGTCTGACTGGCTGCTCTGGCTGCTGCAGCTGCTGCGGGCGCTGCGGCTGTGCTCGCGCTGCCTCCGCCGCTTCAGCTTGAGCTCGTGGTGAAGGGACGGCTTCCCCTCGCTCAGGAGACGGAGCGCTGTCTGGACGGCTGGAGGGAACACGGGGATTCGTTGCGTCACACAGCAGCGCGAGCTCCTCGCACACGTGGGTCTGATCGGGGGGGGGCTTCGGACGAACCTTGAATCCACTCCACTTTCTGTCTCTGGTCCGACGCGCTGATCTCAAAGGTTTTGTTGTGGGTTTTGACGCAGAACATGCAGCGTTTTCCTTCCCTGTCTGAAACGGGCTGAGACGAGAAACAGAAGGTCGGTCGTCGTTCGCGGGCGCGATGGCGGCCACGCGTTTTTTTCCCTGCCCACCTCCACGACGCAGTTCTTGTCCAGCTTGACCTCCCCTCTTTTGTCTTTGAGGTCCTCGCTCACGTAGTACTCGATGGACGAGGGCTTCAGCACGAACCAGCGCTCGGTCCAGTTCCGCCGCACGTGGCCCTTCTTCCACATGTAACCCTGTGGAGGGGGGCGTAAAGGAGAGGAACGAGCTGGGAAGCTGGCGGGAGCGTGGTGGGGAAGGGGCTCACCCGCTTGAGGACGTTGTGATACATCTCCAGGAAGACCTCGTCCAAGGCCAGGCTGAAGGCTTCGGCGTTGGCGACCCTCAGCAGGTGACCTTCGCTCATGTGCTCCAGGAACCTCCATATGGACATGCCCTCGTCCTGCCCTGGGGGGTCCAGGTAGATCAAGTCCACAAGAGGCTTCCCGTCCCACTCCTGGTTCATGGCGGTGGAGATTTTCTTGAGGAGATATTCCACCTGAAAGAGTTTTAAATGCAGATAATTCGGTTTCATTTCTATTTTGTTCAACATTTAGTCAGCTGGACGTATTGGACACCTTTACTGCATTTGTAGACCCCGTGTGTTCTGCACTGTTAATCAAAACTGGCTGTCATACTCATAAACACAAGACCCTGTAACGATGAGGAAAGTGAAACTGAAACTCTAAGCAGCTGTTCCCATGGCAACAGTGCCTGAAAGAAGGAGCATCACCATCAAAATCGCTATTGTTCTGACTGAAACGACTCTTGTTTCTGGTGCATCTGCAACAACCTGTTGTTACTGCTGTTACAATGGTTACTAATAAAGACAGTGTGACTGTGCTGCTGCAATAACCAGCTAAACCATTGCTAGAAGTACTTTAAAAAAAATCTCCCGTTATTACTAAAACAAGTTTTAATATTTACTGTTGCAGCACTGAGAACAAACACCACCACTACTCCCATGATTAAAACTACAAGTGCTACTGTGACTGCAACACCTTGCAATTGCTGCCATGGTTACTTACCATGGGTACTCTATTTACAATGTTGTCAGGAAAGGTAGTACTCAAAGCAGTATTATTAAAAGTACTGCAGCACCTACTCTTATAGGCGTAACTACTTAAACAAACACGTGAAAAAGCAAGTGTTACTGCTGTCCGGACAGCTGTGTACAAAACAAGTGTTACTGCTTACTGGTGTCACTGTGATCACACACATAATTATAAAGTGAGCACTCCAATGTCAAAATTACTCCTGTTATGAGTAAAAGTACTTTTACTGTCACCTGCTGTTCCAAGTACTGCACCACTGTAACTAGTTGCACTCATTGTCGTTTTTCTGGAGATGACAAATTAAAAACAAACCCGCTAAAACAAGCCTGGATTCATGGCCTCGTGCAGACGATGTATTTCTGCGACACGCATCCATGCCGCGGAGGAAAATGGGCGTATTTGACGCAAACAGCTGGTTTATTTTCGTCTCCGCTGGCAGGAAACGTAGACGGTCACCGATTAAGTGCAGGAAGGAAGAGGCTCGTTAAAATACTTGCTTCTTTTATAGCGAAGAAATGTCATTTTCCCTCGTTGGAGCTCGTGGCAGTGATGTTTTGCTAATTGCACCTCGACATGATTACATCATGTTTTTGTAAATAGCAGTTGCGTATTTTACTCATGAATGCTGAGTCATGCATTTAAAATACGTACAGTCAAACATCGGTTCTCAAACGTCTCTGCTATTGTTCAAATCGGATTTTGACCAGACAATTCGAGATTTTTACGCCTCAGATTATGACCGAAAACCGTTTTTTCGACCAAACCGAGCAAACCCGAATGCGCCACTCGACTCCTCTCGGCTCCCGAGGGACGCTTCCTCGTGTAGCGTTCATTGTGAGCAGACGTGTTTGTTGTGAGTTACGCAAATCGGACTGTTTTTTGTTATTCCTGCATACCTGCCCCTCATCATGGCTCCAAAGAAAGCGAGTGGAAGTTGTAAAGCTGGTGAAGAAAAGAGGAAAGTCGTGCGCAAAACTATTGAATTTCAGAAAGAATTGATCACAAAATATGAATCAGGATTTCGAAAGTCCGTTCCAGCCTTCTGGAATGGACTATGGTCGAAACCCGAGGTATGACTTCATTTGATTTTCTGTACCAACATCATCCAGCGGATGTCGGCCAATGGGGCGAGACAGAGCGTACCTCCTCAGGAATCATCACCAGCGGGTAGCGGTCTTCGGAGAGGAGGTTGAACAGGCAGAAGAGCTTGAAGCAGTCTCTCTCCGGCAGCCGCCGCGCCGCCGCGTCGAAGTTCTTCTTGCTGGTCATCATCCAGCACAGGTCATCAAATTTCTCCTTGTCGAACATGCCCTCTTTGACCTGTGGAAAATAAGGGCGGAAAAGGGACTCACGGCGCATTTAAACAAACCTCCAACCCAAAACACAACAGAGAAAAGACCGATCCATTTGTTAGACTCTCGCCCCTACAAGCAACAGGACGCGCAGACAGGTCGCTTTATCATCATTCCTCCAGATCCTCCACGTAAATTCAGAGTGTCTCTAGATTTTCTACCTTGTCCAGTATGTATTTGTTGAGGTAGGGCATGTAGCCGTGATTGGACACTGGCCCCTCGTCATCGTCCTGGAAGTGCTCCTCCAGAGCCACGGGGTCATGCGGGATGTGCAGCACCGTGTACAGGTTGTAGGAGAGCACCTGCCCAAGAGACAGCGCAGATTTGGGGGGAGGGCAGGAGACAGCTTGGAGCTTTTATTGGTGCAATCCCTTTTTCTTCACACCGGCAGGCAAACACAGACACACACACACACACACACACACACACACACACAGACACAGAGCGTGTCCGGACAGCTTTCTGCTATTTCCCTGGATTCTTCTGTCCTCTGAGGGCTCAAGGGGGGAAAACAACAGGACCAAAACCGTGCTGGAAGGCTATAAAAGAATGTCAGACATTCATCTGATTGTGCTCGTCTGTTTCTGTGTCACAGACTGAACCTTGAAACGGGCACTTCACTGACCTCAAGTTGAAAAAAACAAAAAAAAACCTTTTCAGCATTTCCCCCTTAATATTCTGGACTTGTCTCAGCTTGCATAAGAGTGCGTTTCTCTTGTTGGACTTCTGAGTCATAAGATTTAGCTCTATTAAGACTTTTGAGGTGATAAAATGTGATTTAAAGCCGTTAATCGAGCCTCCCCTGCCCTGCACCGGTCGGTTTCCTGATCCTGTTCCCCACGGCGCTTCTTACCTTCAGCTGCGACTTGGACACTTTTCCACACTTCTCGACGTCCAGCGACGTGAACGCGTACCATATAGACTTGAGGAGTTCGGCTTTGAGGTCCATCTCCGCGACTTTCGCCGTGCGCAAAGGCAGCTACATGGCCGACGCGCTTTTACGCAGCGGTGGGACTCCGCAGATCAAATGTGGGGCAGAGTGCAGGCAAAAGGACCGAGAGGAGCCAGATGTAGGGCACTTTCAAAGAGGCGGAGAGTCGAGAGGAGCCGAGAATGTCCACTCTTTTTACTCACACTGTTTTAAAGAAACATCTCAGAGTCGGAGTGGATTTTGGAAAATTCCTCGGGTGGCGTTCGCGAAAAAAGCAAATAAAGGGACTTATCACATCCTGGAGGAAGGGGTTCCAGACACACCCGTCAGCTTCAGAGGAGATTAAACACAGGAACGCTTCAGATGTGTTCATAAGGAATTCACCCAGGTCATTTTAGAGTAAACAACACAAACCGGGGCTCTTTCCATAATTTTAATGAAGTCATCTGTGTGATGCTTGCAGCAAATTAAAAAAGACATGAGTCTATGGGATCTATTATGGGTAACACTTCAATCACTTGTTTCTTCTCCACCCATCCTTGTATTTAAATAACATGTTTTGGGATGGTTTGTGTCCATTTTGTGTGATGAAGGGGTTCATTTTTTGACCTCAGGCCAAAGGGCCAAATGAGGACAGCGTGATTCAACGCCAACCTTGCTGGAGCAGAATGTAGGCTAATCAATACAATAATTGGATCATGGAAACGGTCAGCCAAATAGCCTTGAGCTTCCCCGCCTCTCTCTTGGGGCGAACTTTGATCGAAATCGCGAAAAGCCACCGCAGCATTCGGCCCCCACCGGGTCCTCCCGCAGCACACGCTGCATCGGGAGGTGCTTTATCACCCCCCCACGCCTGACCTTCAGGGTCACATGGGCTCAGGTGGTTGAGCAGCGCCGGGGTGACGATCTCCCAAGTCCACGGAAAGGTCATCCTCGCCCCCCCGCTGATGAGGATTTAGCACCCTGGAGCAGCTCCAACGTGATGACGCAAAGACTTTCGGTTGGCTATCGACAAATTTATTTTACAGCTCCATTCATGCTTGTCGGTGAATGTCGGGAAACGATATTCCACAATATTAAGAGTTTGACCTCAAACACAGCACAACGACATCAAAGTTACAGACGTATGGCGCAGCAACATTTAGTTATTTACACCGAGAAATGTCATTAAAATGGAAAATTCAGGTTTTATTCACATCAAACTGAGCTGATGGCGTCATGGGGGGGGGGGGTCGGAATGTGTTCACAGATGAGCAGCAGGGTTCAAAAGTTTGAAGAGACAAAATAATTTTCAGGTCCTGGGTGAGAAGAGAAGCACCGGCACATCTGGGGGAAGCATCTGGACGGCCACGGAGCCACGGGAGATCGACGCAGTGGGGAGAGCGAAAGGCAGCAGATTATTTTGCTTTTCGTCCTCAAGCCGCGTTCTGAAGCCGGGCCTTTGTGATGGGAAGGCAAAGCGGAGCGCGCTGAGCAAAAGCAGGCGAAACGACCTGAAGTCGCGGAGCAGCTGAGCCACATCTGGCGCTGAGGTCCGGCCCTAAACTGTCCCCAGATTATTGTTTTAACAGCAAGATTAAAGCACCAATGATCAAAGGAGTCCGTTGGGAAAGCTGAGAAGGATTCGACTGAGTGAGTCGTCCATCACGTCACGTCTCACCTTCGGATTGAATATCAGTGATTAACAAGAAACACGAACAAGTTCTTAAAACGACCTAAAAGATAAACACACCTGACCTTTGCATGCACACACACACACACACACACACACACACACACACACACACAACAGTTAGAACTATGCTAACGACTACGCTACGACCTCAACAAGCTCTTCTGATCCCGGGAAAGTCCAACTGACGTGATCTCAGCTAATTCTGAGTGGACTTGGATCGGCACCGCCCAGCCCCTGGGTGCCTGAACCCGTCACTGGGCCACGACCCGTCGGTGTTGCCTCGGCGCCAGCTTTTTGGCCAGCAGGCACGCCAAGGCGATGCCTCCGATTTGAGTGAAGGCCAGCCCCAGCACGGCCGCCGCGATGTGGAAGACATTGTCGTTGACCAAGCTGAAGACCTTGCGGAAGCACCCGTGGGGTCGGATGCCCGCCGCCGCCGCCGCTGCCACCGCCGCCGCCCCGTCGCTGTCCTCCCACGCCAGCGGTCGGTTCCTGCAGCCCTTGCGCCTCACGCAGCAGCTGTCCGGGAGCGCCACCGAGGATCCGTTCTCCGGGGTCGCCGGGGCGGCGTGCTGGACGGCCCAGTCCGAGTTCAGCCAGTCGCGCCAGCCTTCGGCTCCGCAGCAGTCCAGCGCCCGCTGCAGGCCGTCCAAGGCGTCCGCCCGGCCCTCGTCCTCGGTGTAGCCCGCCACCGCTCGCTGCAGCCCGCTGCGGAACCCCCCGGCGATGTCTTCGCGGTAGAAGAGGCCCGAAAGCCCCGCCGCCAACCCGGCGATCAGCGTGGCGAGCTGGAAGAAGCCGTAAGCCCGGAGGAGGCGGGGCAGGTTGGCCGCCACCCCCAGGCAGCCGAGGAAGCCCCAGGCGGTGACGGCCCCCCCCGTGGTCAGGAGGGTGGAGGGGGCGTTGGGGTAGCGGTTGGCCGACAGCGTCATGTAGTCTGCCAGCGAGATCTGCGCCCACACGCCCAGGGTGAAGACGGCCAGCCCCGCCGCCCAGAAGAGGCAGCTGAAGGCCAGCAGCGCCAGGCGCAGGAGGTGCATGACCCCCACGGGGCGGCAGCAGGGCGGGGCGGCGCCCGCGGGGGGGGGCGCGGCCGGCGGAGGGGAGGCCTCCAAACACATGGACGCCAACACCCGGCGCTCCTCCCGCCCTCGGTAGGTCGACAGCAGGTGACCGCAGATCGAAGAGAGCCGATGGGTTGTTGGGGGTGGTGGGGGGGGGGTGTGGCGGCGACAGAAGGTCCTCGCCCTGATGGGGGGGGGGTGCCGCGCGGCCAGGCGGTCCCGTTCCCAGTGGAGCGTGCTGGGACTCTGGGAAGAGAGTGCGCTGCTCAGGGCTCCAGCTCCGGCTTTATCCCCTCTCCTCGGGGTTCCGCGCCCCGCCTCCATCAGCTCCTTCACAAACCCCCCCCTTGCCCCCCCCCCACCACTTTTACGAGAGGCTGTTACCGCACCACCAAAGACACTAATGCCAACCAGACTGTAAATCACCCGGGGCCGTCAGGTGCAGCCTTATCTGTGCTCACAGCCCCCTGTCTACCCCTTCAGCGGTTTATTTTGGTTCATCGTTGCCCCCCCCTTCACGACTTCACGACCCCCCCCCCAGTTCTCAGAATCAATCTCCTCGCCTCAGATCTCTGCCTCAGCAGAAAAAGCTGACCCTCCCTCGGTGTGATGGAAAAAAGTGGTGGAGTTCAGAGTCCATGAGCTAAAGTAGAGTGTTGATCACCTAAAGCCACCGTTGGGTCCCGGTTCGACCCCCCCGATGCCTCATGGACTTGAACAAAGCTGATCTTTTTAGAAAGGCAAAGGGTAAAGGTGCAGAATACCACACCTCAAAGCTTGGATCTATTATTAGAGTCAAATCAACTCAAGGAAAATTGATTTTTACAGCGGGGGGGTCACCTGGGTCTTTACGGGCCTGCAGAATGAACTTTAGTTTATGGTGTTCATAATGAGCCTCGTATCCATAAACGTCGGCTCACCGGGTTTTATGCGCGGTGCTGACGGGAACGAAGGAAATGCGCGGCGTTGCACCTATCCAGATTTCCGACGTGCCTCTTCGGGGGCCACTCGGCTTAACCCTTCCTTTTCTTGTGGCTCGTCCGCCGTCGCAAAAACGAACTCAAAACCCGAACCGATACGCTCTGGAGGTGCCGCTGCCTCAGCAACAGCAATACAGGGAGACGTCACGTGAAGTATAGAGGGTTAGAATTATGGGGACAGGCCATTTTTACCTCCAAGGAGGTTATGTTTTTGCTGGTGTCTGTTTGTTAGCAACACAACTCAAAAAGTTCTGGACCGATTTTGATGAAATTTTCAGGATTTGTTGGAAATGTGAAAAGGAAGAACTGGTTTCATTTTGGGGGTGATCCAGAAGAAATCCTGGATTCTGGATCACTTTGAAATGTTCGTTAACATTGTGGTAAATGGGGCCAAACATGTTGTTTCTCAATATCTGTTAATTATTGACCAATCCCCATGAGATCTGACTCAAGGATGGACAATGGGATCCTCTATCATATTCCAAAGGCTGATCCGGATCTGATCCAGAAGATGGATTTTATTGATATTTATATAAACTTGGCGGAGCTCTGCGCTCCCCGAGTGCTTTCTAGTTACCCATGATACACCTCTGGATTAGAGAGTAACCAGTAGATCTCTTGGTTACGATGCTGAAACAGGAGGCCTCAGGTTGGAAACAGGATTTATTATCAATAATTAGTAATACAGCTTTTAGGGTCTGCGCCCTGAAGAGAGCATATTCTCACCTGAAAACTGACAAAAGGTCCAGAAGAGGGTTTGATCGAGTCTCTCTCACACTTCAACTCTTTGATTCCTCCGGCCGCGGGGGGTCCACCGCCGCCTCAGCCTCTCGGTGCGTCTCCATGTGCTTGGCGAGTTTCACTTTGGACGGGAAGGCCTTGGAGCACCGCTCGCACCGCGGCTTGGCGGGCCTCAGCCCGGAGTGGGCGCGCTTGTGCCGCGCCAGCTCCGATGAGCCCTTGAACCTGAGCCCGCAGACGTCACAGGCGTACGGCCTCTCGCCCGTGTGCACGCGGCGGTGCAGCTGCGCCTCGCCCGGCGTGAGGAACGACTTCCCGCAGTGGCCGCAGGGGAAGGGCCGCTCCCCCGTGTGGATCAGGCGGTGCCTGACGAGCGCGTAGGGTTTGGTGAAGCCCTTCCCGCAGTAGGAGCAGGGGAACGGGCACGCGCCGGCGTGGGACGCCGCGTGCTCCCGCTGCGTCTTCTTGCTCTTGAACCGTTTGTCGCACTGCGGGCAGGCGTAGGGCTTGTCGTCGGCGTGCGAGCGGTGATGCTTGGAGAGTTCCCCCTGGGACAGGAAGCTCTTCCCGCACTGAGAGCACAGGAAGGGCTTCTCCCCGGTGTGCATGCGCTCGTGCCTGGCCAGCACCGACGCCAGGGTGAACCTCTTGGGGCAGTGGGAGCACTGGAAAGGGCGCTCCCCAGTGTGGACGCGGAGGTGCTTGACCAGCATGAAGCGGAGCGAGAAGCGCTTGCTGCACTGGTCGCACTGGTGAGGCCTCTCCCCGGTGTGGCTGGACAGGTGCCTCTTCACGTCCGACCGCCGGGTGAAGGTCTTGTCGCAGTGGGGGCACTCAAACCGCCGCTTGACCTGGTGCGTCCGCCGATGCTGGGCGCGCGCCAGCAGGGAGTCGAAGCCCTCGCCGCACCGGTGGCAGGCGTACTGCTTCTCGGAGACGTGCGACCTCCTGTGCTCGGCCAGGTCGGCGGGCGAGGGGAAGCGCTGGCTGCAGATGGAGCAGATGCGAGGGAGGTGGGTCTCCTGTGCGTGAGCCCTCTTGTGGTGGGCGGTCAGCGCCCGCAGGTTGGCGAAGGAGCCGCGGCAGAGCTGGCAGGAGAAGGAGACGGCGGCGCTGTGGTGCTTGCTTTGATGTTTGGCCAGGTCCCACGAGTGCTGGAAGGTCCGCTCGCACAGCGAGCAGCGGAACGGACGCTCCCCGGTGTGGGTGAGCTGGTGGCGCCGGACGTCAGAGGTCCGCGTGAAGGTCTTCCCGCACGTCTCACAAGACAGGGCCTTGCGTCTGCCCGGGGACTCGGACGGGACCGATTTGCTTTGATCCTCCGGCCGATCTGCTTTGTTCTCTTCCGCTTTGTTCTCGTCTGCTCCGTCGTCCTCCGCGTTTCTCATGGAGAAGAGTTTAATCGACGTGAAAATCTCATCGGTGGTGGAGGGAGTGGGCGTAAATGTCTCCCCGGACCGCGTCAGGGTCTTGTACTCTTCGGTGTGAACGGTCTGCATGTGGAAGTGGGGAGGGCTGCCTTGATCCACGAGGTGAAAGGGACACTGCGAGCAGGTGAAGATGATGGACGTCATCTCATCCAAATCATCTGCAAAAGTGAAAACGACACCGATGAGCAAAACAAGAGATTTTAGTCAGGTCCCGACAGCTTTTTCAAAATAAAAGATTTACCGTTGCCCCCTTTGACAGCAATGACAGAGTGGGACAGATCAGCTCTGCTCCTGGAGACAGAAAAACAAGTTTATCATTTTGAAATGTTTTAGATACTGGTGACATCACCCTATCCTTCACACTGAAATGATCAAAAACAATAGATTGGCTACAAAAACTTAAAATTTTAAATGTCAAATGTCTACCAGCACGTCTAAATATATATTTTTTCTCTTTCATGTATAATTAATATACGAAGCATCTCTGAGGTGTGTGATCAGAAAAGTGTGCTGGGAAATGTCTGTTCACTTCTCTTTCCTCCTATGAAACTAATCCAGTCAATAGAATGAGGTTTGATCTGGACCATTAAAATCAGTCCTGGTTCTTTTAGTGACTCTTAGATGTGATCTGTGTGCTCACTAACTCGTTATTAACAAAAGCCGAATTGAACCCAGACACTTATCAGCTCTATAGATGATAAACTTTTTGTGGTTTAGATGTGTAGATGGTGTGGAAGGGCGGTACATTTCTGGGTCTTGGCTCGTTTCTGCGGATGAGCTCTCGTCTGTCGGCGGCTCCTGGCGGCCGGGCCAAGTCCTCATTTGGAGACGCGTGGACCGCCGCACGTTTCCAGGGGAGAGGGAGCGTTCCATTTCCGGAAGCGCGTCTTCGTGGACGGCGAAGGAAACGCGGCTGTCGTCCGGGGCGGCGCCGGAATCCAGAATTCTCTCGGCGTCGGCGTCCCGGGGACCCTCGGCCACCTCCACAACGATGACCCCTCCTTTCTCGTCTGCTTGGGGACCAGGTTCATGTTCTTGGTGCGGTCCGTTTCCTGGCTGCGCGTCCTGCTCGATGCTCTCCTTCCGGAGGGCGAAGGCTTTGGTGAGGGTCTCCAGAGCTTTGGCCACACCCACGGGCTCACCGGGTTCCTCCGCCCTGAAGCCGGTCACCTCGACTCGACCTTCCTCAGCGGCCTCGACGATCTCTTCCTCGTAAAAGTCCGTCTGGAGCTGCACTTCCGCCGTCTCCATCACGTCCGGGTCCAGTCTGGCTTCTTCGGTCTCGGCGTAGACGGCCACAACGCTGTACTGTTCCGCGTCGACGACCGCGACCGGGTTCAGAATATTCGCGTAGTTGTGGATGGACTCCAGCCGGACAGAGACGCTGGTCTTGTGTGACGGAGGGACGGACAAAGCGGAGATGATGCAGCTGCCGACGGTGGACGAGGGACCGTCTGCAAATAAAACAAAGAGGGAATGCTCAAGTGCCGATCAGGGGATCTTAATTCCACTTCAACGGAGCCCTGCGCTTCCTCACATGGCATCTTCAGGAGCCCCGAACTTTTGTAGAGCTTGAAGATCAGGCTCAGCTCTTCGGGTGATGGCGCCTCGACGCACTCCTCCACAGAAGGGGCGGAGCCGAGCCAGGTGGCCGTCTGGGAATCACAGCCTGCTTTGTTATCGACGCGAGTGGCTGGTGTAGAAGCAGAACACTGAATACCTGCTTCAGATCTGGGACTGGAAGCATGTTTTCCAGTTTTGTGAGCATCTCCCAGAGCAACACGTGCAGGGCGGCGTCGTATTTGGGACCGTACTGCACTGGAAACACCTCCTGAAAGAGTATAACTCGCTCTAATCACTGGAGAATTTAGAGAGCGGTGAACATCTGTCTGACCTGGAAGAAATACGCTCTCTCCGCTGGGTCCTTCAGCAAGCTCTGAACAAGTGCAATAAAAGTGGACTCTGTTGTTTTCACCTCAGCGTCCCTGTACTGACACAGACAGGCCTGATGTCACCTGAGGATCGGGGTTTCGTTCATCACCTGCCAAACATGCAGCTTCTATTTACTCACATCTGTGTCTGCAGAGGTGAACGGGAATCTCTCCAAGTAGCTCTGGATCGCTTGGGAATCCACAGAACCCCGATCTGAGCCTTTGCAAAGCTCCAGGATCAACTGGAAAGGCAGAGGATTGTTAACAGGTGCATCCCCGGCGAGGTGGCCGTGGGGCGGAGGCCGTCCTCACCCTGGCTCTCAGACCCAGGATGAGCTGGGCTCTCTGTCTCTGGTTCATCAGCCCGGGGATCACCTCGGTCACCGCCGACACAAACTCCTGGAGACTTTCATACTTCATCACGTCCTTCTGCTTCGCCAGCCGCCACATGGCGGCCGAGAGGAGCTGCAAAGGGGGTACCAAGAGGCGAAGAGAGGAAAGAGGGATGCCTGGCTCTGGAAGACAAGTGTCATGTGAGAGGGGGTCAGATGAGGCATCAGTGAGCTCCAACCCTGCTGTCAGCGCAAACTAACGAGGATGGACTTCATTTTTCATTAGTGGACTTAAAGCAATGGCATGCACCTGCATTGGTATTTTTTTTTAAGTCTGCTAACAATGTATATATAAAAACAATTACATGCAAAAAATATGAACCGGTATCTTTGAAGGACAAAACAACTGAGTGGGTGTTTAAAACATGCAACAAAAAGGACCCGAGTCTGCACTTTCGTCCTCAAAGAAATAAGTGCTTGTGACTTTAAATTTGTCGTAAAACTTGAGTGTAAAACAAGTTTCAGTCGATGCACTTGCAGCGTTATGACGCCTTCCTTCTCCAACTTCCATTACATAGACGGATCCCGCTAACAGGGTAGCTTTTTAAAAACACCGCTTATCATGACACTTAAAAAAATAGTTTGGAAATATGCATACCATTTGGTTTCCCTGCAGACCCCAACGCATCCATCTGGATCCAATATCTCCAACAAACTTCAGAAATAAGTCAAAAGTAATCTGTTGTGATATGTTGGCTAATATGCGTCGTTAGCACGCAAACACCACTTCCTTAACACGTGTTCAGCTTTTCTTTTTTTCCAAAATAAAAGCACCGCGTTCAAACGAGCCGTCTTTGTGCGAAGGTTTAATAAAATAAACACTCGCTATTTCAGAGGGAAAATCGCCACGTTTAACCTGTGTCGATGTACTGCATAATTTAACCAATATTCATGTGTCAGATATTTGCGTTTATCAGAAATTACAGGATTCTTCAAAATAAAAGCGCCGGTCGTTCCTATTGGCTGCTGATGTCGGAAGTGTCCCCTGGAGTCTCCTGACATTCTTCAGTCACATGAAGCCTTCCACTGAATGTTCTTTTATGCATCTTCGGGTCTAATATCCAGCAGAACATTTGAGCCAAATTTGCGCTAAGTTGGACTTTGGACCATGGACGAGGACGGGCTGCCGCTGGTGGGTTCGGGTGTTGATCTCACCAAGGTGAGTATTTACATCGGGTATGCTAACGAGGCTAGCCGTGAGCTAAATCCTCCAGAAACGGGATGAAATCTGACAAAAAACAGCCGAAACTGGAGCGTAACGACGCTTAATGACTCGACAGGAATCGCGTTAATGTAACCGGAAATGCTGGTATTTCTGCAAATGGAATGACAACATCTAAAACTTTACGTTTATGGCACTTAAAGCAAGGGTTTTACTGTCATCAACCTGACGGGTGTTTTGGAAATACGAAAACTTCAACAACAGTGGCCTTGATCTCCAGTGGGGGCCTTGATCTCCAGTGGGGGGCTTTGATCTCCAGTGGGGGGCTTTGATCTCCAGTTTGGAGATCGAGTTTTTGAGTTAATTCTTGTGAAAGTGTGAAAAACATTGCCTCATCTCAAACCCCATTGGGTGTGTGTGTGTGTGTGTGTGTGTGTCTCCTTCAGGTCCCCGCCATCCAGCAGAGAAGAGTCGTGGCCTATCTCAATCAGTTCGTGGTGCACACCGTCCGCTTCCTGAACCGCTTCTCCATCGTCTGTGAAGAGGTTCTGTGCATCTCGTTTGTCTCCAGCCTGAAGTCGCTCCAAGCGCGTCCCCTCCTCTGATCTCTCCGATTCTCCCCCCCCGCAGAAACTCGCCAACATATCCCTGCGCATCCAGCAGATCGAGACCACCCTCTCTATCTTGGAGGCCAAGGTCGGTCCTCGAACGCCGCGCGGCGGCTTTAACCGCTTTACGTTCTTGTCGCGTGCGCGCGCTGACGCCGTCCCGCTGTGCAGCTGTCCTCCATCCCCGGGCTGGAGGACGTCACGGTGGACGCCGTCGGCCCCGTCGCTCAGCCCAACGGACCCACCGCCTCCACCCAGACGGCCGCGACCCCAGCGGACGCTCCCCCAGAGGTGAACGGAACATCTGGAAACGGGTCTGAGCCCACCTGGGAGGTTCGTCTGTAAAGCTCCGCCCCTCTCCCCAGCCCGCCCCGCCCCCTCCGGAGCCCCAGCAGGCGGGAGCAGCCGCGGAGAACGTGCCGACGGTGGCCCAAGACTCCCGATACGCCCGCTACCTGAAGATGGTCCAAGTGGTGAGACCTCGCCCCCGCCTTCGTTCTCCCTCAGACCGCGAACGCGCCCCCTCACCGCGCTTCCCCCGCTCACCTCAGGGCGTCCCCGTCATGGCGATCAGGAACAAGATGGTGGCGGAGGGTCTGGATCCCAACTTGCTCGAGTGAGTCGGGAGTCTCTTATGGCGCTCCGGCGCCGCGGCGGCGGCGGGACGTCGGGCGCCACCTTCCTCCTCCTGTTTGTCCTTCGCAGGACCCCGGACGCGCCCCTGCCCGACGGAGGAACCAGGAGCAGCGACGACCCCGGCGCCGCCGCCGCCACCAGCTCGGACAGCGAGTCGTCTTTCAGCGACTGAGGCGCGCTCCCCTTCGCCTCGTGGGCGCCGCCGGGGGAAGGAGAAGCGGGCCGTGCCACGGAGAAGGCGCCAAACATAAGTGCCTGAAACAGGAAGTGGAACCCTGGAGGGGTTTCAGAATAAAAGCACCGATCGCTTTGGCTGGTTGACCCCCTGAACTTTGGTCGTTCCGGACGTCGTGTCATGTCACGGTTGAGTTTGACCACAAGTTCAGACGTGAACAAGTCATGAATATTTACCAGTGAACAGTCACGCGGTCCCATTTAGTCCAGATCGTTGCGGGTTTTTGTGTTAGAGGAACAGAAACTACTGTGAAATATTGACTCTTTGCCATTTGCACACTTTAATCTTTCTATAAAGTGCATTAGATTTAGGTACTCTGCTCTTTTACAGTCAGCTTGAATGTAATGTTTTACAACGTTTGGCAATTTTATGTAGTTAAAACTCGAAAGTCTTAGCCTTCACTTGGATCCTGAGCTAAAGCGAACCTCTGCTCGAATAAAGAGGAAACAAGAGTTGCACTAAGAGGTCACCGATGAGTCCCGTGAGCGCGGTTTGAGCGCTCGTGTCTGTCTGGCTTTTACGACGTGGGCCCGCTTTGTTTAAGAGGAACGATTTTCACATCTGCAATAAAGACGGAGTAATAAAAACCTGTTTTATTCTGTGCTGCCTTCTCCTCCACAAGTCGTGTCACCGACAAAGAAAATAAACGTTCCCTGGGTTGGCGAGGTGAACCTCCACGTGGTGCCCGTGCTTCTTGCATTACGCCCTCAGATGATGGGATGGCGCAACGTCCGGGAATTAATCCCGAGCCTCCACAATCTCTCAGGAATGTACCTCCAATAAATGCAAACCAATCTTTTCTTTTTTTAGAGTCAAACTACGTTTTTCCGCGGACAAAGGGGCGACGGTGTGCTGTATCAGCGGGACATTGTTCCCCCGCTGGTGTTCGGGGCTGGTGAACTTCTACCTGGTTGAGTCAGCCAGGTAACGGCGGCTTTAGAGGGCAGGGTGACGTGTGACGGACAGAGGAGCTCCTTGGTAACTATGTCCTTGGTAACGATACAGTAAAAAGCAGATTATATACAATTCAACCAGTGATGATGTGGGCTGTACAAAAGTTGATGACGAAGCGTTCTTTCTGGAAATGTGTGGCGGAGGGAGGTCGGCCGAGGCTACTCCTGGAGCTCGGTGCGCACCCGCAAGGTGAAAAGCTGCAGGGAACACGGAGAAAATTGGAGTTTTCTTTTTCCCGCGACGGGAAACGGGGCCCGCGCTGCCTGACCCCCCCTCGGCTTACTTTGAAGTCATCGATGAAGGTGAAGAAGAAGAAGATGAAGCTGAAGGACACGATCCACTCGCAGACGGCGCTGGCGATGTGGAAGGGGTAGTCCTGGGGGGGGGCACAGACACTGATGTGATCATCAATCGTAAATGGAATACACCAGTGAGGAAACCGGCGTGAAGAAGACCGCGTGGATCATATTAATGCTGTTTTAAACACTGTAAATACATATGCGTCACAAAGATGGATGGGATGCTCCCTATCACTATCACTATCATGACAACAGAGCTCAGTGATTCCACCCTCTAATACGACTCTTAATGCTCAAAGGTTGCGTCGAGTGCTCTTTGTCCTCAGCTAATAAAATAAAGGTTGTTACAAGAACCTTATTAAGGCCTGTAGTGATGTGGACACACACACACACGTGACCACAGCCATAAACTTACACCCAGAATTGATTGTTTGGGCTCAAAAAGGGCTGAAGGTGACCTTTGACCCCATTCCACAACGACTGTCGTTCCCCCCGTGGCCGACAGGGGGCGCTAACGCCGGGTCAGATTTGAGGTTTGTTGCGCTGTGAGGTGACGAGAAGGCCAACCTACCTCATCGTCTCTGAATCTGTGCAGTGACGTTTTCTTCACAAAGGTCACACAGACGACAGCTGAACCCTCGGTTAAGGAAACCAGGGACCGACCCCACCCGAACCTGCAGACACACGCGTGACCTCCGAAGGATACCGATCACAAAAGCCAGGGCGGAGACGACGACCAGGGCCAGACGGGCGCGACGGACGGCGACGGAGGAGCCGACGGGACGGGCCTGGTACGACACGACCGTCTGGAGAACGGTGTAGACGATCCCGCACACGAAGAAGAGGAGGGCGCCGACGTCGTGGGCCACCGTCACCGCCGTCTCCTGAAAAGCGGGAGCGGGAGAGGGCGCGTTGGCGCAGGGCTCGCGTGGGCGGGCGGAGGCCTGAGCTCACCTGGAAGGTGGCGACGACGACCATCCCGAAGCAGGAGAGCACCCCGAAGGCCAGAGCGGCCTCGTTGAGGCGCGGCCTCAGCACATGGGCGCCGTTGTTGAGCCTCTGGACGTACTTGAACTGCGCGTACACCGTGGCTGTACCTGCCCGTGTGTGTGTGTGTGTGTGTGTGTGTGCGTGTGTGTGTGTGTAGAGCACAGGTCAATCTCCCAACACCGCCTCAAATCCAAAGAGAGAATTGCTGCTTTCATTTATTGAAAAGAGGAAACGTCAAGAGTCACGTTGCTGCCTCGCGCTGATATCCTGGAAAAGCCCGCCGTTGCCTCACAGGAGGGTGGGGGGGGGGGGGGGTTGCGTAACCGTACCTGCGCACGCGGAGATGAAAGTCATCAGGCCGAAGATGCAGCTCTCGGGGGGGGTGGCGCTGGTGTCACTGCAAAACCACAAGGCCCATCAGTCACCTCGCTCCCAAACGTGGGGGCGCTTCCGCGTCGACGTTCACAACACGCTTCTCACCCTCTGACAACTTTCCTTTTCCTGTCGAAGATCAGCTGGATTTCAGCTGCTCGCTTCCTATTTGCAAATTTATCTATTTGCACTTGTTTTTTAAACTTTCTTTTTTTTAACTTTACCCCTTTTTCTCACAAACTCCTCAAACTTTTGACATATGCACACACATATACGTGTATATACTCCTATATCTACAAATATATCTACACATATACGTGTATATACGGTACTCCTATATCTACAAATATATCTACACATATACGTGTATATACACCTATATCTACACATATATCGACACATATATATGTGTATATACTCATATCTACACAAATATCTACACATATATCTACACATATATGTGTAGATATAGGAGTATATCTACACATATATCTACACATATATCGGATATAGAAGTATATCTACACATATATCTACACATATATCAGATAAAGTAGATATACTCCACTATATCTACACATATGTAGATATATGTGTAGCTATAGGAGTATATCTACACATATATAGGAGTATATCTACACATACATCTACACATATATCAGATATAGGAGTATATCTACACATATATATGAACTTTAGATGAGTAAATGTTTACTTTGCTTCCTATCTTGCAGCTTTTTTGAGCAACTTTAACTCTTGTTGTGAGGATGTGTGTAAGTGTACATGTGTTTCACCGTGTAAGAGGTGACACCAGTGTTCATTGAGCAGGAAACAGAGCCGGAGGAGCCGCGGCGCAGCGGCGCAGCTGGGGCTGCAGCCAGCCGAGAAAACGAAAGTAAAGTTCGGAGGCGGCTCGTCTCCTCGACGCACAGGCGCTCCGGGGCGCGTCGGGGGGGGCTCACCTGATGTACGGGAAGATGACGTCCACGTCGTTCCTGTAAATGGCGATCAGGTAGGAGACGATGAAGGTGGCGGAGGACCAGATGACCAGGAAGACGGGCAGGAGGCTCAGGCCCTGCGGACACATCCTGACCAGATGTTTCACCTCCAGCCGAGCCCTTCGGCGCACATGGGTGCTGCTCTCACACTCCCGGGGGGGGGCTGACACTTCTGGACGGTTTTCTTTTCTTCTTTACAGTCACATGGCTTCAAAAAAAATACAAAAAAAAAAAAAAAAAACCCAACGAGAAATGTAAACCACTGCTCCACGCAGCTGACATCGAGTTGCCCTCTTCCCCGCAATCACGCCCACATCTGGGCCACATCCAGAAACTCAAGCATGCACCGTGATTGCACAACATTGTGATTCCTTTTTCATGTGATTTCAATCTGAACTTCCACAACAAAGAAACGCTGATTGGAGCGAACACATTTACAATTGCGAGGGATTTCCGCGATTTCTATTCATGAAATACAAAAAAAAGAGGGGGTAGAGGGGAGGTAAAGAGAGATAAGGAGGTGAAGGTCTGCAGACAGTGAGAGGTATTATGTCTGGAACAACAAGGTGGAGCCAGGAGGTGTGACCAGGACACTGAGAGTAGTCAGCTGAGGACATGTTGATAGCCATTAACTTTATTAATTAACTTGAATGACTTTAATGACGAACTTCCACGTTCGTCATTAAAGTCATTAAAGTCATTGAATACAGGAGGTCCAGCGTCCAGTTTAAGAGTTCTCTGCTCAAACGTGTTTATTTTTGACGTGAGGCTGTCGTGACTGTTCAGGTCGTTCTCTCTTTCAACAACAAAGCCCCCCCCCAAAAAAAAACAAACAAACAAACACCCCCCCGTCCTGTCTGGTGGGACGGCCTTTATCTTGGGTCTCAGCGCGTTCGCCGTGGCCTCGTTTCGATGAGCGTCTGTGGCGTCACTGGGTTTACTTCCATCCGGAGCTGTGTTCGTTCCTCACCCAGATCATCAGCCGGTGGAGGCTGACCTTCTCCAGCTCGTCCCAGAGACCCTCGGGGGGGGGGGTTCAGGTGTGACTCCACCTGTGGACAGGATGTCTCCTGCTCCCTGGACCACCTTCAGCCCGACGGATGCCGCCATTGTCGTCTTGGAAGACGCCGTCGGGGAGGAAAGACCTCCACTGATGGAATAACCTGGATATTCAGGATCTCCAGCTGACCTCCTCCTCCGACCCTGGACCCCCACCGACCTGCGGACTTAAAGGTGGAGCCTCTTCCTGACCCGCCAGTGTGTTTATTTTAGGGGCAGCACGGTGGTGTGGTGGTCAGCACCCCTCCCCCTCACATCAGAAGGTCTCAGGTTCTAATCCCAGTTGGGATGGAGGGTCTGGGCTCTTTCTGTGTGGAGTCTCCACGATCTCTCCGTACCTGCGTGGGTTCTCTCCAGGTCCTCCTGCTTCCTCCCACAAAGACATGAACAACTGGGGAGGAGGTGGACTGGAGACTCTAGATCAGGGGTCTCCCCCTTCCTCCCCAAAGGTCCGTGAGGCTGCAGGTTCTGGTTCCACCAGTCCAGCTCACCCAGTTTGACCAGTCAGCTGTCTGAAGACTCAGATGAGTTGATTAAACAAGTCAAGTCTGGTGTGCTGCTGCCAGGTTGGAACAAAAACCTGCAGCCACACAGCCCTTTGTGGAACCGGTTTGACACCTGTGCTCTACATCAGGGGTCTCCAGGTCCCCCCCCAAGGGTCCGTGAGGCTGCAGGTTCTGGTTCCACCAGTCCAGCTCATCCAGTTTGACCAGTCAGCTGTTGAAGACTCAGATGAGTTGATTTAGTGAGTTCAGTCTGGTGCTGCTGCTGCTGGGTTGAACCAGAACCTGCAGCCTCACGGACCTCTGGGGGGGAGGGTGGACACCCCTCCTTCTAAATTATCCATCAGCGTGAGTGTGAGTGGTGGTTTGACTGACTGGGACCAGTCCAGGGTGGAGCCCACCTTCACCCAGTGTCAGCTGGGACAGGCTCCAGCCCCCCTGAGACCCTCTGAGGAGGACCAACAGGTCCAAGAGACGCCTGCACGTCTTTCCCCTTCCTCCCGGGCTGCGGGTGTCCTCCACACCACCGGGGGGCGCCGGCGGACCCCCTCGGCCGACCGGAACCAGGCGCGCGTCAGCGGCGCCGTGGAAGCGTCTGTCATGTGCCGCCTCCTCCAACCTTGTGGACGGTCAGATGACAGATCCCGTCCCAGCGATGCCCGCTTCCTCGCCTTAGCGCTCCGAGCCGGGCTTTCCCCCCTCCCGTCCTTCGGCGTTTCTCGCGGCGGGTGAATGCGGCGCCATGCGTCCCCGAGGAGAGCCATGGTAGCGGTGACGTCCGTGCTCAAGCTGCTGCAGCGGCAGACCTACACCTGCCTGTCGCACCGCTACGGCCTCTACCTGTGCTTCGGGGGGCTGGTCCTCATGATCGTGTCCGCCTTCCAGTTCGGGGAGGTGAGGCTCTGCGGCTTCGCTCGGACGCGCCTCCTGCGCCCTGGACCAGCCACCCAACATCTGGGTGGCTGGTCCAGGGCGCAAACCCCACATCTGGGTTTCTGGGTTGCTGGTCCTCTGGGGTTTCTTTGGTCGTTAGACGCGAATTTCCCCTCAAATCTGGGGGCGCTCTGGTCATTTGGGCGGTGCTTTTAAATGAGCATCAAGGCAGATGTTCAGGGGGTCTGGGGCAAAGTTTGTGCAGATGTTCTGTCTGTGGAGGAAAGCAACCGACTGGGTTTGGTGTGGCCTTGGCTCTGTGTGTGTGTGTGTGTGTGTGTGTGTGTGTGTGTGTGTGTGTGTGTGTGTGTGTGTGTGTGTGTGTGTTATCAGCATGCATGTTCAAACCTAATCCCTCCTCGTCCACACAGGTTGTGGTGGAGTGGAGTCGGGACCAGTACCACGTGATGTTCGATTCTTATCGAGACAACCTGGGAGGGAAGTCCTTCCAGAGCAGGTAACGCCCCCCCCCGCCGCCGTGCACGCTCGAACTCTTCCCAACGGTCACGGCGAAACGACGCGTGTGCCCCCAGGCTGTGTCTGCCCATGCCCATCGACGTGGTGTACACGTGGGTGAACGGCACCGACGTGACGCTGCTGAAGGAGCTGAAGGCCCTCAAGGAGCAGATGGAGGAGGAGCAGAGGGCCCTGAGGTGGGTGCCGTCAGGTTGAGGCACAGCGGTGGAGGAGGAGGGGGGCGGGGTCAAAGAGGGAAACCCCCTCATTAGCACACAGACATCAGTGGGGGGGGTAGATCGCTGTCCCTGATCGGCTCCTTTGGTGACACGATCAAAGGCGGTGAATCATCAACCCCGAAACTCCTTTTCTGTTTCCTGAAAGCGTAAAAAAACCAAGCTGGTGACTGTTTGTTCCAGCTCATCCCTCTCCTCCTTCCTCTGCTCCCCACAGGGAGCGCTTGGGTAAAAACGCCAGCGAGGTCACCGAAGTCCCCCAAGGGAGGTGAGTGTGAGGGGGCCTCGCCGTCTCAGGGTTCAGGCCACACCCCCGGGGGTCTCCCCCTGCGCGTGTGTTGAAGGCGTCTGCCCCCCCCTCGCGTGGGTGGTTCAGCTGATTTCTTGGTTCCAGCGCCAAGCCCGAGTGCCTGCTCTCCCACTGCATCGTGGCGCCCCTGCTGGCCCTGGACCCCGCCCTCCCGGCCAACGTCACGCTCAAAGCGCTGCCCGCGCTCGCCCCGGCCTTCTCCGCCGCCAAGGAGCTGCTGGCGCTCAGCAAGCCCTTCCAGCCGTCCGTCGGCGCCTCCGTGGTCGTCTTCCACTCGCAGGCGGAAGGTGAGCGCGGCTCTTTTCGGGTAAACGCCGCCCGGGTGGTGGTGTGGTTTCATCGTCTCTGGTGACGAGATGTGACTTCCTGTGTGAAGCTCAGACCAGAAGGACGACGCAGAGGAACGTTAGGGAGCGTGTTCCTGAGCCCTGAGGCCACAAGACCGCTTCAATGATCCGTGCATGAGAGGTTGAACCCTCCTGTTGTCCTCATTGTGTGCACACACCCTCGTTAAGCCTCAATAGAAGCAGCTTCATTGAATTCTAAACACCAAATTTCATCTCTCTTGAAGAAACATCTTGTCATTCACCACAAAATGTGCTAACGCCTGAGTGTTCCCTCTTCACTTGTGTTTCTAGAGCTTAAGAAAAGGGAAAAAATGTGCAAAAAGGAGTTTTGAATGCATTTTTAATCATCCCAGTGACTCAGGTTCTGTCTTTTTCTCCTCCAGTGAACAATTTAGGACAACGTAGGACACAAAAATATGAAAAATAACACAACCCGTTCAATTCATGAGCACATGTAGGGCAGTATGCGAGTGCAGAGCTTCTGCAGATGTATTTCTTGCTCTTGCAGCACACAGTGTGTGTTTTCGTCCTGTTGAGGGCAGAACTCACATCTCTTCCTCGCCCCAGCTGGGGAAGTGGCTGTGGTGGCTTTTTGGTTTTTAATGCAGCGGTGGGTCATTTTGGACCCGAGGACAACGGGAGGGTGAAGCCGCGCTGTTCCGTCCCGTCGTCTCTAAATCCTGCTTTGCTCTCCGCAGCGGACAAAGCCTACACGGACGCTTTGAAAGAGAACCAGAAATTCTCCGTCTCCAGGTGCTACCTGGTGAGTTTACTTTTGCTCGGGACACGCCCGCGGTCCTCCAGCGCAAACAAAGCCACCGTCCCTTCCCTGCGTGTCTTCCAGACGACGGATAGAGAAGCCCCTGGCCTGATCCGCATGCATTCCCTGGCCTACCTGAGCGGCTTCCCGGCTTCTTTTAAGGAAACGGAGCAGCTGAGAGTCAAGCTCCCCGCTGCCATCACCGGCAAGATCAAGCAGGTAGGACACGCATGTGCTGCCCTGACCCAGCGGGAAGCCCCGGTTTGAAGCAACCTCGGGGGGTGTTTGAACCCGGGGCTTTGCAGGACGTCGCCCTTGCTCAAGGGCCCTTCGTGCTTTTCAAACGAGCTGCAGTTCCGGCCGCCGCCGCCTGGTGTCGCTGCCTCACCTCTCCTCGCCGCGCTGCGTCTGCC
Organism: Lagocephalus sceleratus; assembly: GCA_911728415.1. Classification (NCBI taxonomy): domain Eukaryota; kingdom Metazoa; phylum Chordata; class Actinopteri; order Tetraodontiformes; family Tetraodontidae; genus Lagocephalus; species Lagocephalus sceleratus. Next base: position 2,936,127 of record CAJVRN010000210.1, on the reverse strand, counting down.
TGTGCAGACGCGCCATATGAGGGCGCGCACAAATTAGGACCTTTTTATACACCCCAGCTCATAGGAAAGAGATAAACTCAGATGCCAGATCGTCTCCGAGAGGAGGCCGAGCAGGGGTTTCGTCTATTTCTAACAGTTATGCCGTGGTGCGTGCGGAGGGGCCCTGTTTGGCTTGGCAGCTCCTGGCTTGTGTATCTAATAATTTTTCCTCTCATCAGAAGCCTGCGATATTCTGAGCGGGAGGAATGCCACTAATGAGCGCGGATTACTCTGAAATAATCAGAGAAAACAAAAGGGCACAGGCCCGGCCAGAGTGACCCCCCCTCCCAGGACGTGGGGCGAGTCAATGGTCTGTCCCGCCCTCATAATAAACTCACATGGCAGGTTTCGAATTAACGGGTGATGGATCATGCGACACATTTCACTGAGAAGCAAAACAGAGGTGTTACGCAACCACGCACCGCTTTTCTTAGTTCCTTTGACCTCTTTTATGGACACGGTTTAAAAGTGAAGGGACTTAATTTTCAAAATAAAAGCCTTTTGTCTGGATCAAAAACAGATGATGTGACGATGCGTAACAACACTGGACATTCACCACGGCCTGTCATCACAAGCAGGCGAAAGATGCCCGCCATCACTTCGTATGTGTTGATATTTAGGTTAAACGCCATTGACCTATGTCATCATCAGTCCCAGTTGTCCCACCATTCCTCGCATCGCTCTCCAGGTTTGCTGCGGCGTAACCTGGCAGATCATGTGATAATAATCGGCAGCATTTAAGCTGTAACCTAAGCCAGAAGTGTGTGTGTGTGTGTGGGGGGGGTTAACTGTAGAACAACTGTTTAAAGTGGCACGGCGCCAGGCAGGGCGCTGACCTTCTCACCTTGTGGTCTCCCGCCGGGGGAGGTGGGGGGAGGGTGTATCTCGTCCTGCCGACAGGCCGCAGGTGGACCCCGCCGAAGACGGGAGGAATCCATGGGGGGGGGTTTCAAGGTGTTTCCTGGTGCCGCCGGCCCGGTTCCGTGAAAGGCAGATATCGTGCATAGTGTCGGAGGCAGAGCCCCGGCGGCGAGAGCCCGGCGGTATTTATAGCCGCTCTCAGACCGAGCGCGGCGGCGCTGAAAGCCGCGCCTCCGCCTGGATCGTTTACCCGCACCGCTGCATGTAAATCCCTGCCCGCAGTATTTCTTTTGCAGAAGCCCATTGGTGTGTGTGTGTGTGTGTGTGTGTGTGTGTGTGTGTGCGGTTTGATTTAAGAGAGCTTCTTTCCTTTCCGACACACACGGTCACATTAAGATTATATTTGTTTTACTGCTCGGGGGTTTTACGGCTCCGGTGGAAGAATCTCCGTGTTTTCTGCCCTTTAGCCTCCTTTGGCCCGTTGCCACCTCACAGGTTGTTGCGCAACGTCACGACTATCTTGTGAATATCGCTCGGTTTAGCTCCGAGCGATCGCTCTTTGTTGTCGGGGGAGATCGAGACGATTACCTCGGCCACACATTTCTCCGCTTTGCATGTGTGTCGCGGCATTATCGGGACTAAAGCGAGAGCTATAATAAAAACAGCAATGCGATCCTCTCGCGGCGCGCTGCCTCCTGACTTCTCCCCCAACGGGTTTATAAAACTCTGATAATCCTCCTCCCCTAAATACGCGCGCCGAGCCGGGGCACGGGTTTTGAGCGGGGATGCTTGGCTCCGCTGCTGGAGGGCGATGAGGGACTCGCTTGAGTCTTTTCCGCGGAAGGCCCTGGCGCGCTGCGCTGGGACGCGCTCGCCGAGGTGAGGTTTTCCGAACTGTTGCACGCGCTTGGCGCTCCCGGGGGCCCTGAGGCAAACGCCAGCACGCCCATGTTAACATGGTGGGTTCCACCAGGGTCGCCGTCTTGGATCGATTATCGGACTCTGACCTCTAACCTCCTGAGACCGGAGCTCACTCTCGATATGCATTTTTAATTTATCTTTGCTATTCAGGATCATTGGACCTGATAAGTGTAAAGACTGAGAATCATGTTTTAACAATATTTTGAAACAAGTGGTTTTTGGGGACAATGATGTCCACATACAGGGACAATGATGTCCACATGCAGGGACAATGATGTCCACATACAGGGACAATGATGTCCACATGCAGGGACAATGATGTCCACATACAGGGACAATGATGTCCACATACAGGGACAATGATGTCCACATGCAGGGACAATGATGTCCACATACAGGGACAATGATGTCCACATGCAGGGACAATGATGTCCACATGCAGGGACAATGATGTCCACATACAGGGACAATCAATCTAAATCTGTAGTAATACAGTGGGACCTCTACTTACGAAATAAATTGGTTCCAGAAGTTGTTTCGTAACCTGAAAATTACGTAAGTAGAGACGCGTTTTCCACGTAAATGCCCTAATCTGTTCTAAGCCCCCAAAAATTCGGGGATAATTTTTTAATAAATCCTAAAAATGTATCTAAACATGTAACAAATACGTGTTACAGTTAGATTAGCGTATAATAAATGTATGAATTCAGTGCAAGGCTTCTCCAGGAACAACATGAACTTTATTACAGGCTAATCTTACGATAGCGTCATTACTAGCAACCAACGTTGTTTTAATACCGTGTTATCGTCGATGTATTACGGCCGTATTCTTTGGAGAGATCAACCAAACGCATCCCTTTTTCATGCTTTTCTATTATTTCTTTCTTCTTCTCTTCTTCTCTTTCACTTCTCTCCATCACTTTCCTGGGGTCCATAGCGAATAAAAGTTAAACGAAGACGAGGCTGGGATACACACACCTGTACACATCGACGTCCCTCCTAGCCAATGGGATGACAGGACGTTGCTAGGCGACAGCCAATGGCAGAGCAGCTACGAGCACGTTTACGTTCGCTAAACTCCGCGAGCTGCGAGTAGCAGCGGTAGCGTGTTTTTGCCTCTCGTATCCTGAAATTTCTTTCGTAACAAGAGGAAATATTTTCCCGTTGAGACGTGTCGTAACCTGAAATCCCGCATGTAGAGACATTCGTGAGTAGCGGTCCCGCTGTATAGTGTTTCAGGGTCCTTGCATGTGGACACTTGGCCCCATACTAAGAAGAATTAGCTGTTGTACGATAGGTGACCCCAAATCTCCACATATGTCCACATATGTCCTGGTGTCCACATATGTGGACGTCAGGTCTCAGGAGGTCAAGGCAGCTGTTTTCCTCCTAACAAGGGGTTTGGTGTTGTGGTCCCACAGCTGGAGTTGTACTCCGAAGCCAGCATCGCCCTGCTCCACCTCAAGACCCCGCAGGACTTCACCGACCTGACCCAGCAGGCCAAGAAGAACCTGACGCTGGACGGGAGCGAGCTGGCGATAACCCCCGCCTACATGTTCTGGGACATCGCAGCCATCTCGCAGGTAGCCCGTCGCGGCGGTCGCGTCCGCGGGGTAACGAGCGAGACCGGTGACACCCCCACCCCCCATTCCCGCCCCAGTCCAAGCAGGACGAAGACATCTCGGCCAGTCGGTTCGAGGACAACGAGGAGCTCCGGTACTCGCTGCGGTCGGTGGAGAGACACGCCCCCTGGGTGCGGCACATCTTCGTGGTCACCAACGGGCAGATTCCCTCCTGGCTCAACCT
>CAJVRN010000210.1:2747500-2930000 GCA_911728415.1 Lagocephalus sceleratus | reverse complement strand
AGCAACATAACTCAAAAAGTTCTGGACCTGGAATTTTCAGGATTTGTTGTAAATGTGAAAAGGAAGAACTGGTTTCATTTTGGGGGTGATCCAGAAGAAATCCTGGATTCTGGATCACTTTGAAATGTTCGTTAACATTGTGGTAAACGGGGCCAAACATGGCGTTTCTCAATATCTGTTAATTATTGACCAAACCCCATGAGATCTGACTCAAGGATGGACAATGGGATCCTCTATCATATTCCAAAGGCTGATCTGGATCTGATCCAGAAGAGGGATTTTATTGATATTTATATAAACTTGGCGGAGGTCTGCGCTCTCCGAGTGCTTTCTAGTTCAACATCTGTTACTTTCCTGTTCCGGTGGCCCGACAGGAAGAAGAGCGTCTGCAGAACGAGTTGTCGTATGAATCCGATCCTTCCGCCACTGTCCGGAGGCTGCGGGACACTTTCGCCGACTCGCTGCGTTACGTCAACAAGCTGCTGAACAGCCAGTTCGGATTCACGTCGCGCAAAGTTCCCGCGCACATGCCGCACATGATCGACCGCCTCATCATGCAGGAGCTGCAGGACACGTGAGCGCCTTGCCCCGCGCGGTCCGGTTCCTCAAAGCAGAAGGAAGCGGCCTGTTTTTTTTTTTTTGTTTTTTTTTACGTTTTTATTGTTTTCCAGATTCCCGCCCGAGTTCGACAAAACATCGGCTCACCGCGTCCGCCACTCGGAGGACATGCAGTTCGCCTTTTCCTACTTCTACTTCCTCATGAGCGCTCAGCAGCAGCTCAACGTGTCCGAGGTCTTCGACGAGATCGACACGGACCACTCGGGCGTCCTGTCGGACCGCGAGATTCGGACTCTGGCCACGCGCATCCACGAGCTGCCCCTCAGCCTCCAGGTGGGCCCCTCGACGCCCCAGTAGCCGCTGACTTTTTTAAAAAAAAGTCTCACCTGGAATGTCGTTGGTGTGCTCCAGGACCTCACCGGCCTGGAGCAGCTGTTGATAAACTGCTCCAAGACGCTCCCGACGAACCTGACCCAGCTCCACTCTGTGAACCCGACTCAGGAGACCTACTATGACCCCAGCATGGTGAGAGGTCCCCCTCGTTTGTCTCCTTTAGGCTGAAATATTTCACTCACTTTCTGTTGCGCGAAGCCTCCCGTCACCAAAGGCCTCATCCTCCATTGCAAGCCCATGGCCGAACGCATCCACAAGGCCTTCAAAGACCAGAACAAGTACAAGTGAGCGGCTCTGCCTCTGCAACTTTTGGAAAAGATACTTCCTGTAACTTGTTGCCAATAGTAACGGGCGCTCTGTTGGGCAGGTTTGAGATCATGGGCGAGGAGGAGATCGCGTTCAAGATGGTGAGGACAAACGTGTCCCACGTGGTCGGCCAGTTGGACGACATCCGGAAGAATCCCAGGTGGGAACGAATGTGTTGACCGTTAGGTTTGGCCTTCTTTGGGCCAAAATCAGGGGTGTCCAACCCCCCCCCCCAAAGGGCCGTGAGGCTACAGGTTCTGGTCCCACCAGTCCAGCACACCCAGTTTGACCAGTCAGCTGTTGAAGACTCAGATGAGTTGATGAAGTGAGTCCAGTCTGGTGCTGCTGCTGCTGGGTTGAACCAGAACCTGCAGCCACACGGACCTCTGGGGGGGACCTGGAGACCCCTGGACTAAAGCCTTATTTCTCTGACCCCCCCCGCCCCCCCGACAGGAAGTTCATCTGTCTGAACGACAACATCGACCACAGCCACAAGGACGCGGCCACCGTCAAAGCCGTCCTCAGGGACTTCTACGAGTCCATGTTCCCGCTGGCGTCCCAGTTCGAGCTGCCCCGGGAGTACCGCAACAGGTTCCTGCACATGGAGGAGCTCCAGGAATGGTAGGACCTGAAAGTCAGGACGGGCTCGATGTAAAAGAACCCAGCAAAACATCTGAAAGGAGCTCCCGTCGGCCTTTCCCGACAGGATCCCCCAGGATCCGCCGCCGCTATCCGCCCCGGCGCTAACTTCCTGTCGGCACACATTTCATCACGCGGGGCGCGATTCATGCCTGAAACCGAAGAGGCTAACCGCAGTTTATCCAGCGCGGTTCTACTTTGTGACACTCCGGCTTTAGAATCCGGAGCTGTCGCCACACAGAGTGGCGACAGGCCAGATGGGAGTGTCCCTAATCCTCGAGGGGGGCGGGGCGGGGCTTCGGTTGGGCTTTGTCACGTACGCCGCTCCCTTGATTCGCCGGACTTGCGGCGCTAAAATTAGACCCCGCCGTCCCGGAGGAGCCGGTAGTTGCGAGATACTTGCGAGATCTCGGACCGCCTCCGTCACCCTCCTCCGTGCTAAAGGCCAGATGGCGGGGAGCGATGTCACCCTGTCGCCTCGTTGCCCTCCCGCCCCCCCCCCGCATTCCGCATCCCAACTCCGCTCCCCGCTTTCTGCAACCTGGGTCATAAAGTTCTTCATCTGACATTAACCCCCCCTCCTCCCCCCCTCCCCCCCCCCCCCCCCTCCTCCCCCCCCCCCCCCCCCCAGGCGGGTGTACCGGGACAAGCTGAAGTTCTGGACCCACTGCGTTCTGGTGACCCTGGTCGTCTTCACCGTCATGTCGTTCTTCGCCGAGCAGGTCAGTGCCGGGACCTTTCCATGATTCACCCTCCAGCTATGGCGCGGGGCCGCCGCCGCCACCGCCGCCGCTCCTGGAATTCCGCCCGGCGGCGCGCCCGTGTCATGTGTTGACTTTGCGCGTCTGCCGGAGCCAGGAAGCGGCGTTCCCAAAATAAAAGCCTCCGGGCATTGTCGCTGGAACTTTTTGCCAAAAGGTTTATTTGAAGTGGGGATAATCTTATTTACCGCCATTAAACGAATGGCGTCTTGGCATCGATATTGTTCCCCCCCCCGCCCGCGGGTTTCCTGTTTCTCCTCGGCAAACCAAAAGAGAGCTGCAGCGACCTTTGGAGAATGCCCCTTCTAGGGTCTTGTGGGACCAGTGTTCCCAGTTCTGCTTCCATTTGCGTCGCCGCCCGCGCACACGGCTCCCTTTCACGCCGTCCTGACGTCCCTGTCTCTGCTCCTCCCGCAGCTCATTCAGCTGAAGAGACGACTGCTTCCCAGAAGACGAGCGAACAGGGAGGGCAACCCCGAGAGGGTATGACCCCCCCAACACACACACACACACACACACACACACACACACACACACACACACACACACACACACACACACACACTCACACACACTCACTCACACACACTCACACACACTCACTCACACACACTCCCTCATTTTCACACACACACACACACTCTCACACTCACTCCCACTCCCACTCCCACTCACACACACTCACACTCCCACACACACACTCCCACACACACACACACTCCCACTCCCACAATCTTTTCTTCAAAACGATCACTCCGACTCCTCGGAGAGGACGGGGGGGGGGGCGTTTCCCGAGGAGCGATTCCAACCCTGAGGACTGCAGCGTGTGTGATAATCCTCACACCGACACAAACACACCCCCCCTCGCCGCTGCGCTGTCGACGGCCGTCGACTCCACGCGTGTCCGCTCGGGGGAGGGGGGGGGGGGACGGGGGGCAAATCACCCCGAACCGCACGCGCTCCATCGACCACAGACTTTCTACCTGGAGGACCCCATGAGCCGTTTTTGATGAACTTCTCACCGTTTCAGACAATTCCAGGGACGATGAACGGCGTTCGCCGGGGTACTGTTCCTGATTCGCTGCATGTCGCATTCATGGGACTTTGCCTGGGTGTCTGGAAACGGCAACATTTTTCCTTCGTGAATGTGATTTAAAGGTGAAGTCGTGGCGTTTTAAAGTCTTAAAGTGTAATTTATATGGGAGGTTGGTACGCGGAGCCGTGGTTTTCGCCGCTCGAGCCAGGAGGCGAATGATCGGAACTCTTTTGAAACTTGAAGTGCCTTCATTCATTCCCTCTTCTATTTATCTCCTCGTTGGTAACAGGATCAAATGACGGTTGAATCGGTGAAGCGTACCCCCGCGTCATCCTTGGCGTGAACAGACTCTGTTGATTGTTGGAGCTCCATGTGACACGACGCGTGTCTGAGCCGACTGTGCGCCGTCCCCGTGGGACTCAACAGGCGGGCTTCTGTCTGAAATTCAGACCACCCTCAGCATGCTCCCTAACTTATTTTTGACTTTCACGGCCGATTTCGCCGCGGCTTTCGAGCGTCCGCGTCAAACTCGCCGTGGGGCGTTCCCCAGTTTTCCGGCTCATGTGACCTGAAATAAAGATGTGGGTTTTCTTGTTCAAGCTCCGCACTGTTTGGCTTCGTCATTTCATCGTGAGCTCGGCCGCGTTGTGCGCCGCACGCTTTTCCTTTTGCTGCGCGCGCCGTCCGTCGGCACCGCTGCCTCCCGTTCGGAGCGCCACCCGCTCTCCGTGATCACTCGCACCGATGATAATGAGGTCAGAGGCCGAGAACGACTCTCATAAAGTCAGCGAGGAAGGAAGGCTGCAGGAGAGGGGAACTGTAAACTAGGTCTCCTTCACAAAGCGCTAAACTCCGCCCCCTGCCCTGTTGAAACAAGATTGAGGGTAAAGTTGATCAGGGCTGAGGCGACCTTCGAGTCCCAATAACGTATATGTTATATCCTGCTGGTGTCAGCCAAAACACCGTAGAATCACAACATAATTGTGTAAACCGACCTTTGACCCTCTCACCCCTGTCCTAATCTGGACAGGGGGATTGTGGGTAAAGCTTGCTCGATAAACGTGCCGATTGATGCGCCGCCAAACCTCACCAGATGCAGAATGTCTTGATATTCCAGACACAAACTGGGATTAGGGGACTGTACTGGGATGACTGGGAACCACACGAGCGGTGTCACTGAAGCTCGTGCCGACAGCAACATGTGAGGAGCGGGAGAAAACGGTTATTCCCAAACATCTCCGACCCCCGAGTCACAGAACTCCGGCGGGATTCCCTCGCGTTCGGGGTCGAACCGCCAACCCTCAGACCCGACAAACGCTTGTCCTCTGACCGCTGACAGTGAAATCACACGTTTTATTACAATCATTTCATTCGCAGAAAGGTACTTTAGTGAAACATTTAAGGTGTAAAGATCACAGTTAATATGCAAAGTTCCCCTGAGTCCCCCCACCACGAAGTCCATCGTCCTGTAGAATCAATTAAGGAGGCCTTTTATTTTACCTTTTAATTGGTCACACGAGCATCCCTTTTCTTAATCAGACAGTAACGATCACAGTATAATTACAGGAGAGGGAGGAGCCGGGGTCGCTCGGATTCAATGTTTGGATTCAACGTTTTGCGTTGAAAACCCTAATGAGCAACGAGGACCCCTGCGTCAATACCATCCGCAAGTTTAAAACAAACAAACAAAAAAAAACTTAACAATTAGCCCTTTAGGGAGAAGAAGAAAACAAATAAGAAAGCAGAAGCCACGTGTTGATCCTTCATGAGTCGACAGTGCTCCAAAACCACAGGTGAGGTGTTTGGTTTGGGTTTGTAACCTGTACAGGAATGAGCAACGAGATGATGCGCAAAACCAAAGAAACAAAAACCAGAGGTGATGGATTCTTGAACATCTGTCGCCGTTTTTCCGGTTCTAACGTGTGGACCGTTGTCCCTCCACCCAGCGCGTCCCGCCCTTCGTCATTTCGCCACATTGGAAACGTCATTGGAGTTATCGAGATCAAATCTCAAGATCGGATCTGTTGCAATTACCGAATTAAAACAAATTACCATCGAGGCAGGTTTCTCTTTAAAAAAAAAAAAAAAGAAATGCAGGTGGTCCCTTTAGTTTGAATTTATCGTATCGTACGTTTGATTGTCATTCGTGGCCCCACACGGTCGCGTAAAACTTTTTTTTTTTTTTTTTCCTACTTTAAAACGGTGAAAGCAGGAAATGTTTTGAGGGAGATAAAACAAGGAAACGGCCAATGAGGACCTCCGATCGCGTCGCTTTCCTTTCAGAACAATGTGGGTTTCTGCGGGCTCTTTGGCGGTTCTAGGCCAAAGTGGTCACGTTGTCGAGGCCGCTGTGGCTCGGGACGGAGGGCGCGCCGCCGCTGCCGCCCTCGCCGTGGTCGTCTGCTTTCAGGAGCGGGGCGAGGTCCTCCTCCTCCTCGCCCCGCCTCCTCTCCCTGGGCCAGATGTCAGTCGCGTTTGCCCGCTTTCGCCGACGTTTTGATGCTGAAGATGTGGATCCCCAGGTGGGTGGCGACCTGCTTCGATACGCCGGTGCAGTAACGAACGACATCGAAGATGGAGAAGACCTGCAGGACAAACACGTCTGAGGGGACAGCCCAGACACCTCGGTCCCCCCCGAGTTAAAATCAGAACACCACCGAACCCTCCCGATCGTTTGTCTGCTCCAGCAGATAAACCTTCGGTTTGGTCGCGCTCCTCAAGATAACGCCGCCATCGGACCAGCGGACCTTGGACCGCAGTCCTGATAGATTATTAAGCTTAATGAAGACGGGGGCGTCACTCACCATGGCGACCCAGAGGACTATGTACTCGTCGAGGAAGCTGCTGAAGTACTGGTTGAGGATGAGGAGGCCGGGGCCGATGAAGGCCGTGTCCTGGAGGTGGAGCTCGCTCCTGGTGATGTGTGCGATCTGCGGCCCAAGGAGCAGCGCGTCAGCCGTGTTGTTACTTCCATAAAACCACACATAAAGGCCAGACGGACGCACCACCAGCTTGCAGGAGATCTTGGAGATGGCCATGCCGAAGGTGAGCAGGTACAGGCAGCAGTGGCGCTCGAACAGGCGGCTCGTCGACTTCTTGAAAATGATGAAGGCCAGCGAGAGCATCAGCCCGATGTGAGGGCTGGGACTGAGCACGCTGGTGTCCTGCACACACCGGTCAGAGAGAACATCAGGAGGAGAGGGTCTGTGTGTGTGTGTGTGTGTGTGTGTGTGTGTGTGTGTGTGTGTGTGTGTGTGTGTGTGTGTGTGTGTGTGTGTGTGTGTGTGTGTGTGTGTGTGTGTGTGTGTGTGTGTGTGTGTGTGTGTGTGTGTGTGTGTGTGTGTGTGTGTGTGGCCTTACGGCGACAGTGGAGCCGTTCTTGCCGACGCCCCCGTTCAGAATGACGTAGAAGTAGTTGTAGCAGGAGTAGAGGGCCCCCCCGATGATGCCCAGGATGGGGAAGACGTACAGCTGCAGCCCGACGACGGGTAACTACGGAAACACGGGAGGTGGGGGGGGGAGCCAGTGTCAGGACACGCGCTCTCCCCTTCGAACTCGAGGCGCTTGGACAAAAGCTGCAAGCATGCCGAGCGTGATGGGAGGCGAAGCAGAACGTGGACGGGTGAACCAAAACAAGCGCGTCGTCTAAGAGCCGATGGAGTCAGCTACCCTCATTTACCTTTTCACTTCTAAAGGAAGCTAAAGGAAGTGACGAGATAACAGCGCGTGTTAAAATAGATGGACGGTACACTGGAGGAGAATGAACGTGTGTGTGAGTGTGTGTGTGTGTGGAGGAGCTTCCCCTTACCGTGCTTTGCCACAGGCCCACTCCTCCGAACGCCGACATCAGGTAAATGATGATGATGGCGATCTGGACCTCCGTCACGTCGATCCTGCGGGGAAAGGGGGGGGGACGCCACATCTCGGAGCGGGCTCGTTTGGGAAATCTGAGCAGGAACGATGGGGGGGACTTACAGGCCGAAGCGCATGGTCCCGGACACGTAGGTCTGCCACTGGGCGCAGAAGAACATGAACATCCCCACGAAGCCGCAGAAGAACATCCAGTCCGGGTACAGGCCGATTCCGCAGGAAATGCAGGTTCCCACGGCAACGAAGACTGAGGGCAGAGAAAGGGGGGACACGGCGGGAGTCTCGCGGAGGTCGGGGTTTTTTTTTTGGATGTTTTGGGAGCACCTGTGGAGAAGGCGTCGCAGCCGTGGTCAAAGATCTCCCCCAGGGCGGAGGAGCTGTTGGTCCGCCTCGACTGCTTCCCATCGATGGCGTCCAGAGACTGGTAGAAGAAGAGGCCGAAGGCGCTCAGCACGAAGGCCCACGACGGCGCCTGCACGTGAGGAGGTCGAGAACAGAGGCTGAGGACGGAGGGGACCTGGGAGACGGACGCGCGGGCCTTTTCTGGGAAACTTTGGGAGACTATTTTGTTGATTTCCCTCTCAGACCGACAGAGAGACGCCTGCAAATCTAATAAATTTATGAGCTGCAGTTCGGATTTTAAGATTTTATCATCTGGCTCTCAGAGATCCCTCGTCTCAGCCTGTTGTGTGTGTGTGTGTGTGTGTGTTTGTTTAAAGAAGACACAAAGCTGGCCTTGTCCTTCCAGAGAGACGAAGAACCTCACGCTGTTCCAGAAATTCAGCGACCCCCCCCCGTGGATATTCACCCGTCCTCCAGATGAAACCTGCGACTTTTATCATTTCGTGTTCCATCAGTCGTAAACGGCGTTGGAGGAAACGGGCGAAACGTGACGCACTGTGGACTTTGTCGCGGTAGGGGGGGGGTTTGTTGAAGTTTGAAACTGATAAACACACACGCCTGCCCCTCCGCTGAGCTCCACGACAGTGATCCGGGCTCGGACCAAAGCTCCAGACTGGGACGAAAACAGGCCCGAACACATTCCAGAGCATCTCAGGGTGACAGTTAAAGGCATTAGGGACAGTCACGGACAACCCAGCGACGTGGAAGCGCCTTTTGGGTCGATCTTTCAACCTGTTGGCCAATAAAGAGGAGCTGTGTCATCAACAGGGTCAACACACAACCGTGACGTCACCGCCCACCGCGGGGTGCCAAAACAGGAAAAAGTAGCCCCTCATTAGAGAGATTTCTTTTACTCTTTAGAGCAGGGGTGTCAAACTAGTTCCACAAAGGGCTGTGTGGCTGCAGGGTTTTGTTCCAACCAGTCCAGCACACCCAGTTGGACCAATCATCTGTCTGAAGACTCAGGTGAGTTGATGAAGTGAGTCCAGTCTGGTGCTGCTGCTGCTGCTGGGTTGGACCAGAACCTGCAGCCTCACGGCCCTTTGTGGAACTGGTTTGACACCTGTGCTTTAGAGAGATTCAGAGAGAGATTTATTTCATTTCCTCAGCACTTAAATGAGGGTGGACCCCGAGAGGTTAAAGAACCCGTGCGGGTTCAGCAGGTGTGCGATCTTGTTGCTTTTGCAGGCTGCACGCTGGAGGCTAAATCTGTACTTTGCACATACCGGACCCCCCCCCCGCCAGCACAAACTTGGTCCGGACTCACCTCCTCGGTGGCGGTGGGGCAGTACAGCACCAGCACGGCGGTGGTCAGCACGTTGATGAGGAGCCCCACGACGGTCAGCGCGTTGGGCGCCACCCACAGCGGGACCTGCTGCACCAGCCAGTTCCAGTAGAGCTGCAGCGGCGGCTCCAGCAGGGAGCGCCCCGCCGCGCTGTACTTGTGCTCGTCCAGCCGCTTCAGCTGGGCGGCTGACAGCGGCTCCGGCCACAGCGGCATGGTCCCCCCCCTCCACCGCCACGAACACACGCCCGCCCGCCCTCCTGCTGCGGGATCGCGGTGACCACAGTCCCCCAGCCCCCCCCTGCTGGGCCCGGGTGGCGTCCGAAAGCGGCCTGCGTCGTCCGTCACCGCCGGGGAGAAGCGCGGCTCATTTGTCATCCGCGGCTAGCCGACTAGCCCGGGGCATTGCCAGGGCGGACCCAAAAGACGGCGCTGTGTTTCTGGTCGAGGACCGGAAGTGAACAGCACACCCCCCCCTTCCAACTCCACCTCCTCCACAACTCTGAAGCGGAAATGACTTCATTTAAGAAAATAAGAGCCCGTCAGAGGGGTTTAACCTCTAAAAAGGTAAATATCGGGTTTGTTTATTCGCATTAATGTTTTTGCTGTTTGTGAAAATGTAGCTTTACAACTGAAAAATAACCTGCCATTTGTTTTTCAGTTCAACTTCCCATCAGGTTCTCAGAAAAGTAAATATATTAGACCACTTCCAAAGATTAATCTAAAGAAGTGTGTTATGTGTGTGACAATAGTCAAAAACATTCCAATCAAAAAAATGTGCTTTGCTATTTTTCTGCTTTTTTTCTAAGACAAAAAGCAATATTCTATTTTGGCATTAAACCATTAAAAGAAATGCATTCTGTTACTACTCCTGTTAATTTGGGGCATTTGATGGTGGTCTAGTAAATTTGCACTGTTTTGAATGAATCCTTTCTGTGCTTTGTAAAATGACACCTTTATTCAGCTTGAACAGTTTTTACATCGTCTGATATCGATTGTATCTCTGCATTTCAGTGCTAAATGAGCGTGTGCATTTTATTACACACAGATTACCATAAACACATTCAAATAGTATTCAAAAAATGCAATCGTTCATATTACTTTTTTATTGAAATCCGTGGAACATAATTACAAATTTTAAGCATGCACACCTGACTTTACGTTAACCAAGCCTAAGTCAGAATATTATAATGCGTCACGCAGTATATTGTGTATGTAAACCTCTACATTTGACACTTATTGCACAATTTTGACCACCACAGGAAGGAAAAAAAAAAGACCAAAATAATACTGTTTACAAAATTATTCATCCATTAGTTTGCTTTATTTTGCTGTGTAACAGTATGACACACCAGTAAACTCCAAAATTTAGTTTATACACACCCAGTTTCTTGTCACTTAGTTCCCAGACATAAGTTATCACCTTCTACAACAAGGTGCGCTTCCCTGTGAGAATGAAATCAAATCACTGCTGACATGCAACTGAGTTGACCCAGCCTTTGGTAACAAAGTTATTAGGTGGCTTTTTAAATCTATGGTAGTTAGCTCTAATCTGTACACAGCATACCAAACCACAGACCAGGATAACCTGCTTCACACCTGCTCATCCTGTCTCTCTACTTCCATTACTTCCCCCTGCCTGCGTGCAGCCCAACTGGGAAAGTAGAGGTTCACTGGTGCTGACATGTCTGCGCATCTACATAAAGTGTCACATTTCTCAATCTGTCCCATTTTACTTTTCCTGCTCCAAAATCTTTGTCTCGTTCATGTACTGGTTGATCAGATGAAGGGGCACGCCACGCTGCATCAGTTCATAGAACGTGAAGCCTCCTGAGGGACAAGAAGAAAGACTCCAATGATATTGTGGATGAGTGCGTGTGCAAAGAAGAGTCCACAGAGAAGGAACAAGATGATCAAATGGAACATTTACACATTGCATTTGATTTGGCAGAGCAACAAACGGCCTCAGGCTTGCAGAAGCACAAGCATAGATCTATCATTTAACAATATCTCCACTCCTCCACAACACGATGCAAAGCTATCAATACCAACATCTTTGATTGTGAAAAAAGTAGGGAAATTAATATTATCCGTTTAAAAGTACACGAGCCTTTTAGTGAAAATGTAGTTATTTTAAGTTTCAGTGTGTCAGAGTTTCGATAATCCCATGTCCCAAGAGGGAAATATTGACCCGGGTCCACCTCCGTGGGTGCTAGGATGCTGATGTTGTTCTGTTTCCACATTAGCCCAGAATGGGAAAATTGACTTCAAGTAAAACTTTTCTACTTGTTGATGGTAATCAGGAAATGCCAAGTTGTTAAATAAAACCTGTAGTGTTTTTTTAAAGGACAATCTTTGAAATAATAACACAATTTGGAGCAAATGTTACCTTAATGGACTAAAAAAGGGAAAGCAGCATAACAGTGGAGTATTCCATTTCCTGCAGTAGCATTTTCAGTATACTCACTGTGAGTTTTGTTTCCTCATTTTTCAGAGAACAATACTCAGCGTGCTCGGTTTTGCTTTGCAAACCATCTTACTCACCTTATCCGACAGCTATGTGAATCGATTAAAATATTCAAAAGTGCTGTCGACAGAACGAGAAAGCCAGCCGAGAGCGGAGCTGGAGGAACAGCTCGGGCAGAAGTGGTCATGCAAACCTCGTCTCACTGAGAAAAAGTGAGGTGACATGCTTGCTGGACGATGCATAATGAGTGATATAAGCTTCATATGCCGTGACCATATGAAAGCTTACCTTACGTGAGAACATACATTCACAATTCTTGAGTTTGGACTGGAGGAGAGAGAAGAAAAGAGGGGTTAACGACATGGGGTTATGTGCGCCCACCAGGAAATCCTGCCGAGTTATTGCTGAACTTTTTGACATGATGAGTTAACAACAATCTGCGGAGAAGAGATTAAGAGAACATATAAACCTCGCAGTTTTATATGTCAAGCCTGCTGAAATGCTCTGGGTGTGTGTAGTAGATGAACGAAATGAACCGGATGGACCAGGGATACCCGCGTGGTCGGGATGCGCCACATGTGGCGGTGGTGATGGGAACGTGTCACATGAGACAGATTATTTCTCATTATTGTTCATGTATTTCTGTAAATGATGTCGAGGGGATGCTTGCACCAGCTCTTCATAAACTCAAACTCGACTGTTGCTATGGATACCTTCTTTTTTTTCTTTTTTTAAAAAAATGAAAATCAGATCTGCACCACGAAACAACTTCACGTTTCAGACCTTGTTCAGCTGGCGTGATGGTGCACAAGCAGAGCGAGTCTCAGAAAAGTCTTAAGTCACCGTGTCAAACTTATAAAAAGCTGGTGCAAGCCAGTTAGATACTTACATGTCCACTGCTCAAGTGGTCGTCCTTTACAGACCGCAACAGGTTGGACAAATGCGACAGTACGTTACCTTTGCAGGGCTGGTTCCCCAAAGCCAATTTGTTGCTTGTTTACAACATTGCAGTTTGTTTTTTTTTGGTTTAAGATCCAAAGTTTGCCTTTTTTTGTGAAGCAAAGATGCCTAAAAACCACGCTCGGGCCCTTGCACGGATTTGAGTAACCGGACAGCAACGCGGCTTTTGGAAACCAGACTTGGGTTGCAACAGGTGCCTGGTGGGATGCAGGGCTGGCCTCCAGGTCCACACTGACCTTTGACCTCCAGTTTGCAGTCCACTTGGGCTTCACCCAGGTCGTTGACGGCCTTGCAGGTGTACATGCCGCCGTCGTAGGGGCTGGGCTTCCTGATCTCCAGAGTGCACACCCCCTGGTTGCTAAACATGCGGTAGCGCGGGTCGTCGATGATGGCTATCTTGTTCTTCATCCAGATGACCTTGGCCTGCGAGAGAGTTCGTACGTGACACAGTTTGACGCGTGTTTACGCGGCCCTTGCGCCTGCGACCCCCCACCTACCCTTGGATAGGCACGGACGCTGCAGTTCAGAGTTGTGTTGTAGCCGGCAATAGCAAAAGTATTGATCAACGGCTGCGTGAACTTGGGAGCCTCTTTGAAGTCGTGATCTTCGAAGTCCTGCAATTTCACCTGCAGCCCTGCGCGGGGGGAGGGGGACATTGTCTGCGTGACACAAGTGAATGCAAGCGTGTAGGGATTCCCGATATGACGTGGTAAACCGGGAGCCCAGTGCTGTTTTTGTCAGTCCCCTGTTGAGTCCCCAGAGCTGTGGAAGAAGCCCAGGCAGGAGAAGCGTTACCTTCTTTGACGATGAGAGCACTTTTTTTGGTTTGGGTTGCCGCCTCACTTGGGCCGCACATGTTCTCCGCAAAGATCCTGAAGAAATATTCATTTCCGACCACCAGCTCTGTGATGGTGATGCAATTGCGGTGGTAGTGCTCGATGCACGTGTACCATTCCTTGAAAGATCAGAGTGCACGCGTTATTTGCTGTTTGACTTTTGTGTGTTTCGCGAAGAGCCCTTTTTACCATCGTCTTCTTGTCTGCTTTTTGAATCGTGTAGCCCGTTATCGGGGCGTTGCCGCTGTCTTTTGGAGGGGTCCATACCAGGGCCACGTTTCCTCCCCAGACATCTTCGATTGTCACAGACTGGGGAGGCTGAGGTAGATCTGACGACCAAAGTGAAACGGTCTCAGCTTATCGTGGCCTTTAAAAATTACTCCGACTAACATTTCGGAAAGTTTCCGACATGCAAAAGGTCACTCGCTCACCTACGATTTGTATGTCTAGAATGGCGGTATCCACGTGGTTCTCAACCTGCACATTCATCTCATACTTTCCAGAGTGGCTGCGCTCTGCTTTGCGGATGAAGATGATGCTGTCACACTCTGTGTTGCGGATGCTGACGTTCGGATCGACGTCCTTGCCCTCCTTCAGCCAGCTGACCTTTGGCCTGGGTTTCCCCTGCAGATCCCGTACACTGTTGATAACTCTGCTCGGGGATGACGTTCACACTGCTCTGACTGTTTACCTACCATAAATGGCACAACGAGGTTGACGGTTTCTCCAACCCTGCGGGTGTAGGTCTGCTTCAAGTGTCGGGGAACACGGATCTTTGGCGGTTCTGAGGAGGCGATAACAGCTCTTTATGCCTTTTCACGACAGCAAAACCTGACCTTTTACGGTAAAGAATTGTGATGGGACAAATTGCTCGGCCCAGGGAGCCTCACCAATGACCTCTTTGACCAGAATAGAGTGCTGAAGGGTCCGTGGTGCACTGGCTCCAGCCGCATTGATGGCTTTGACTCGAACTGTGATTTTACACCCTGGAGCGAGGCCTGTGATGGTGTACTTGGTCTTCTCTGTCAGCTCCGAGTTGGATACAATCCAGTCGTCACCTGGTTACAACAGGCCGTTTAGTTCAGTTTATGACTCACTTCCATCCTTCAGAGCGTGTTTCGTTTGAGTCGAATGTTTGCTTACTTCCTTCTATGCAGTACTCCACCAAGTAGCCATCCAGGCCGGCGGCTCCGATTGTTTCAGGGGGGCGCCACTTTACGGTCACCGTGGTGTCAGTGACGTCCTCGACAACGAGCATGGTGGGCTCGCTGGTCACGGCTGAACAAATGTGAAAGTTCAGGGAGGTCAACGACTTTGCGCAAAAGTTAAAAAACAAAGCATATTCCACCGCAGCCGGCATGCATTCAGATCTCATTAGTCTCCGGTCTCGCCGTCTATTCTTGTATTCTGAATCATCTTTAACTCCTGTTCAACCCTCTGACAGACCTGATCTCCTAAATCTCTAATCCACAGACGATTTGGCAGCCATTATAAAGACATATTCAATATCCCCTAAAGCTCCCCCGTGTCCCATGGAGGTCACTGTCAGAATACTTGGGATGGTGGGGCATCAAAAGCAACAGCTGCGTCTCTGGGTTACCAAGGGCAGATCACACATGCACCATCACAGGGCCACCGTTTACAGTTTCCTCCATTATTATGATGATTATAATTAATAATGAACTGCTGCTAGCTAATCTATATCCTTGTAAATGCTTTCCTGGACAAAATCATTGACAAAAGCATCTCATTTCCTTATTTGGGGGGGATTTTATTTACGATTTTCAACTTATTATGGTGTACAAAACCCTTCGCTAACCACCCACCACCAAACTAAAAAAGGGAGGAGAAAAAAGAAGGAGAACAAGGAGGCAAGGCAGGGAATACTTAATACTGATGCAAGATATCGCTGACTATTCTAGCTATCTAGTCATCTCAGCATCTCATTTTCAAACCGCAAAAGGAGACTCACCAAGTGGAGTAAAGGCTTTGGATGGTTCGCTGGGTTTAGACACACCAATTGCATTCACGGCAAAGACCCGAACTTCATAGGGCACTCCTTCAATCATCTTTTTAGGTTCAAATAATGTTTCTTTAATCAGGTCAAAATTAAGTCTCATCCATCTGGAACTCTGTTTTTTCTTTCTCTCAATGAAGTAGCCTGCAGAGAACCCAAACACTCTCATATACGATAGCAACAGATACATTTCAAATGTGTTTGGAAGTGACATCCAAATTTTACCTAATATTGCTGAACCTCCATCATATTTTGGAGGATCCCAGGTCATAGAGCACCAATCGCCACCCACCACTGGCACTAATGGAGCCTCTGGAGGGTCGGGGATGTCTGTAGACAGCATCGTCTTTAGCTCAAAACAACCGCAGTTCAGCAAGTGGGTCGCAGATTGAAGCCATTCGTCAGGACTTACCTACAACCTTGACTTTGAGGCTGGCTGTGGCTTCACCCGCCTCATTCTGTAGGACTATTTTGTAGTTGCCAGTGTCCTCCCGCTCTGTGACATCAATTGTCAAGCTTGTCTGGTCGCCATAGGTCTCAGCTCGGACACGATGACCCGTCTCAAGAATCACCTAGGAACGGCAAGAGAAGCGGGAGTTTATTTTGAGTCAGACATAGATCCTGATGAAAATAATAGAGCATTAGATATATATCATTTAAACCTGAAAAGAGTACCCAACAAGTTTGAGATGAATGTCTGAATGACATCATTGGGCTTGAGAAGCCCTTTAAAGCGGTTTCTAAAACCCATAGTTGTGACGGTGTCATACTCGACGTTAACCCACCCTCTCTCCTTTCATCCACACCACCCTGGGAGCTGGTTCTCCACTGATGGGTACCTCCAGCCGGAGTTTGTTTCCTGCCACAATTGTGACAGTGTTGTCTGGGAAGTTCAAGGCTTCCAAGTGTACCCTTGGTGGGTCTGCAGAAATGAAAGAATGTGTTAGCATTGCCTTTTTAGTATACTCCTGACAGACTTTAATGGTTTTTTACCAATGATGTGAACTTTGGCAGACAGGCTCTGTGAATATCCCTCCGGAACAAACGTGTAATCCCCTGCATCATGAAGCGAGCAGCTCTCGATTTCAAGCCGATGGACCCTATCAATCAGAAATGAAGTTGTTAGATTCAGGGTAAGACTGGCTCTGAAGGCCCAGGCCTCAATTAAAGTTACACACTTGTTTCTGTGGATGATATTGATGTGATCACTGGGTTGGATCAGCTGTCCGTTCCTGTACCAACGACCTGGGACGTTGCCTGGGTAAATCTCACAGTGCAGTTTTATGGGTTCACCGAGCTTCGCTGTGATGTCTTGCAGGTCCATATAGATCTTCAATGGTTTCACTAACAGTATGAAAAGAAAGAGCTAAAAGGGTGCTTTTATATCTGAATATTTCAATGCTGGGACTCTACATACGGTCAACTTGTACATGGGCTTCAGATGTGCCACCCGTAGCCATGATGGAATATGTTCCAGTGTCATCTCTGGAGGCGTCATCAATCACCAAGAAATGTTTGGTTCCCTCGCACTTGACACGGTATCTGGAGCGGACGCCTGTTGGAACTTCAACGCCATTTTTCATCCTGAAAAAATAGCCCAGTCACATCCAGACAGTTGCCATATTTGATTTAACAGGTTTACAGCCCATTATCTCGCCTTCGGACTTAACTAGTAGTCTGGAACTACCGGTACTTGATGGTAATTACCTACCACTTGATTTGTGCACCCTCTTCTGACACCTCACACTCCAGCTCAATCCTCTCATTCACTGTCGTCTTCACAGGCTCAATACCTTTCACGATCTTCACAGGTAACTCTTCAAAGACACAAGGAGATCAAACAAGCCCATATCAGATAAGAAGAGGCACCGTTTCACCCTGACAGACTTATCATATTTTTCATTATTCGTGAATTAAAATACCTTTAACAAACAGCTCTGTGGAGCACTTCTCATCTCCAGCAGCAACAGAATAAGCCGCATCATCGTTCAGGTTGCAGTTGTTGATCACCAGAATCCTTTGTGTGCCTTTGTGCTCAAAAATATACCTGAAGAAGTCATTTTAAATTTACATAAATTCTCACTAGTATCAGACTGTATACAGCCAATCATATAGCAACGATCATGTAGGAATTTATCATTTAATTTTACAATGCTATAATAATTTTTAAAATGGACTTTTCATGCATAAAGATGATGCGTGGGGGGAAAAAAAAAATCAAACAGACACGTGGAATGACACAAATACTCAGGGGGAAGGTAGAAATGAGTCGACGGGCGGACTTACTTCCGTTGACTTAAAATCAGCAGCAGAGCCAGAATAGGGCCGGAGCACAAGGAGAGTACAGGAGGGAATTACGGTAAACAGGAATATCAACAGACAGACAAAGACAAAGAGACATCATTTCTGGAGAGGTAAATGTTGTCTCGGCTCTGGAGAAAACGGCACAGGAGAACAAAAACCAGAAAACAGCAATAACCTCCCAGATGGCTTTAACACTGATTGGCTTTGGACAGATGAGATTGAGATGTACTGTAGTCATTTATACGGATATTTAACTGACTCTTACTCCACATTCTGCAGCTACATTGCCATTAGAATTTGGAGAGAATATTTGTTTTAACTTCTGAGAAGCTATCTTGCCCTCTTTCTGCAGTATTACAAAAACCATGGCAAGGACCTAGATTTGAAAGTGAACAGGGGATGACAGTCCTTATTGTTCATTTAGACACACCATTGATAAGTTACCTCAAGAAGTCAACTTCTAATCTGTGAATTTGTATTAAAGTTGCCTGTAATTATCAGGATATTTACCTGTTGAATCGACTGTATCTGAATAGGAAGAGTATGATTGCAGACAGTAAAACCAAATGATGGCACTTAAACTTGAGATGTTAGAGTCAAAGGTAGGCATCTTAGCATCTAATTAAATCTGTTGCAAAGCCAGACCTGGTTAAAGACCTGTGAAGGAGGTACCACCTTTTTCCTGTATGGAGGAGCACATATACAGTACAGTTAACATCAGTAGTTAACCTCATTATTCCACCCAAATGTAGCTTACTGAGGCCTTTTATACAATCATCATGCTCAAACTGTGAACACGAGATTGTATGTAGACTGATCAGAGCCACATTAGAGTCAGTAGCGAGATGCTACTTTTTAAGTGGCAATGGTTGACAGTGATGGGCTGGGCCAGAATGGGGGGGGTGCGACACATGGATTGCATTTTTAAAAAAAAATGCATTTAATCGGCGCTGAAGAGTCGAAAGGGGGGATGCACAGAGGAGAGAGTTTTAAAAAAATGTGTTACACACTTGGGAGAAGGCCTGATTTCCTGTCCATTCTTGTACCACTTCAGATCAACAGTGGGGTCAGCCAGGTCAACCACCAGGCGGATCTTCCCACCTTTATCCACCTGATATGCTGGGTCTAGTTTCTTAGCAAAAGCTACCAAGAAAAAAGTCGCAATAGCATTAATTAATGACAAGACACACTTTTAAATCAAACTTCACACTTACTATCACAACTTTACCTTCGCTTTTCTTTTCCTCTTTGGGTATTTTCTTCATCCTCCGCAGCAGACCCCTAAGATCTGTGATTCCGTATGTAAAGGCAATCTTCTCATACTCGTCTGGTCGGGCATTTTTGAGAATCTCCCACACATCAACTTCCGGAGCATCATCCTGCTGTTTAGGCTCTCTGGTGATTGAAACCAGGGGAAAGTTGTGAAGGTGGAGAACAGAGACAGGTGACTGTGTTCTGAGGAACAGCTCCTTTGAGTCTAGAACAAAAGACATTCCTAATACCTCTTTTATTCCTGTGTTTTTTTAAACCCTATTCCAGTCCTGCTATTTTTGACTATTCATTTTGAGCATTCCTCAGAACACGATACACAAAGGGATGGGCACGCTGGGCTGCCTAGAGATAGACTCTCAGGGTTAAAGCATAAATTGTAAAAGTTTGTCTGCAAAATAGAAGTTTGAGGTTTGAAGGTTGTGACACAACGACCATTCTTTTCCTTTTTCAGCCTCAGCTCTGTGTCCTCTATTGTTCTTAAGAAGCACTGAATTGTCATTGTAGATCTTTCCCTGTTGATTGAAGTCAAAGAAGAAACATTTTCACATTGAGTAGGTATCAGAACAAGCTAAAATGTTAAAGCAACCAGCAGCTACAGCTACCACTGTGAAGGAGCTGAAGAAGTTTAAACACAAACTTTGTTTCTTCGTGAAAGAAATAACTGTGTTACTTTTGGGATCAAACCAGAACAAGTGCAGATAGATTGAAGATTTATTTTTCTATGAATAAAGTATAAGTGCAACAAGAGATTAAGTTCCGCAGGATTAACTGGCCCATCCCTTTGTTTGCAATTGTCGTAATGTCAGAGGTCTCCGAGGCTGTTAGATGATGAAAAGGATGAGTTGTTAGCGTTGTCAGATCCATTTTAGTCAAAACACATTGCTCCGGACATGAGTACATCTGTTAGTTTATGTGAAGAACATCCAATTAGCCATTCATGGACATTTTACTCAAATGTCCGGAAGGCTGAAGGTAAATAACATAAAATATTATTCTTTTCTATGTTTGTCTTTCTGATCTGTTTATTTCCAGGCTGTGGTGAAGAAAGCTGAAATAAACACGGCGGTATTTGCCTTATATTTCTCAGTTGAAATAAAAATGACAGTGTAGCGATAACACTATTTTACAGCATCATTTCCCCACGGCCCCTTACGACATCATTAATGATCGAAAATGCTTCACCCTGCCTCATGACGACAGATCCATAGTTCCATGAAGAGCTGTCCAATGAGGCCCATTCCCATCATTAATGACCGCTGAAAGAGCACTTTGGAATGTTGCCTTCAAATGAAGTGTTACCGTACTACAGTTGGCCAACACTCTTGTGCGTCCAATTCCTAGAGCTACTTGTCATGCTGGGGACTCTACAGGATTAAAGTACTCACCCGCAGTAAGGTCTAACTGTTTAAAAACCCTAACAGTTTCTCTACTAACCTTTGATTTCTGAATATGTAGGGGAGAAGAAGAGACAAGCCCAGAATAAATGTGCAATTGAGCCGCTGAATTGCGTCAAAGGATGAAGGATTGTACACTGAACTGGATTATCTAAAATAGGTATAATGCTTTTTACTTAACCTGATAAATTTACCAAGGTAAAAGAAGCACATCCAAAAAGCAAAAAAAAAAAAGTTTCAAAAAATGGTCAAAGGAGTAAAAGTCACGCAGGGTTGGGATGTGATTCTCACCTATGTTTTAGGAGACCACTAAAGTCAAGCTCCCCTGCATCTTCTTGTCCTTCACTGCTGTTGTTAACAAGGAGAGATTAATGAAGATTTAATCAGATCTGAACCAGTGACAGGAGCTACAAAACAATGCAAAAAGAACAACGCAAAGCAGACGCTCTGGTCTCAATCGCTCCGTTAGCTCAGGGCTAACGAACGATTAGTTCTTACACAAACGCCTTGTTTTTGCGTTTAACCATCAAACTCAAAACATGGTACTTTGTGTAAGGTGTTTCGAGAGCAGTCTCGAGCACCGTTGCCACAGTAACACGTTACTGAGCGAAAACGGGATGCTTTGCATTGCTTTTCAGACACATTGTTTGGAGGGAGATGTCAAACGTAAGTGTTGGCCTTTCGTATTCAGTTAAGTTGAGATTACCTTCTACAAAAGTCAAAGACATAGCAACCACTATGTCACACGCACTACATTAATACTACCTGTTGATGGAATGTTTATTTCATATTTCAGGAGCATTTATTCATGTACTTTTCAGTTTACAAAGCCACCTGCTTTATCCACCTTGTTTTTGATTATCTATTACTATTCAATATTATCATTAACACTTAAATAACTCTGCTGACTGCCCCTGTGCTTATCACGAGTGTCTACCTAGGGTGGCACGCATGATAACCTGCAGCAGTTTTTTTGTTGCTGGAATAAGTCTCTGCATTACAAAATGCATTGAAACAGCTGTAAGTTACTTTCCATGGTGTTACAGATCACCCTGCTCTGCAGATGACCAGTTTGCTATTTATCTAGCTGCTCTAAGAGATGATTTGGATCACTTCGGTATATGACAAGAGTTCATCCAGCAGTTGATCCTATTCTTGGAAACAAGGTGGAAGGTGTACTTTTTTTAATGAGAGTTCCTGAAGTCTCCTTTAGCAATTTACTGATGTGTCTTTCATTACCTCCTCTTGAAAGCCGATCGAATATCAATATTCTGTGAGCCCTGTCCAGATTCTGTAAGACAGTAACAGCATGTCTCGTCCACAACCAAAGGATTTGAAAACATCCTTGAAGTGGTCAAAATGCTTGAACAAACCTTTAACTTCCAGGTCAAAAGAGCAGCTGTCAAACTTGTCCTTGTAGGTGACCTCGCACCTGTAATTTCCAGCGTAGCTGTCTTTCGCCTTAATGATGTGCATTTCAAATGTGTGAATCTGACAAAAAACAAAGTAACGAGTCAGTCAATACTCACGCAGGTGATGTCATACCTGTGTGCTTTACTGCAGATCTACCTTAGTGATTCGGTCAAACGTTTCTTTGAGCTGTAAGTGTTTTCCAGTCTTGCTGGCCAGGTCCATCCATTTTCCCTTAAACCACTTGACAGTGGGTTTGCGGAGGAGATCTTTGGCCTCCACTTTGGCAACGAAGCTGGCATCTCCACCTTTAAATGGTTAGGGTTAGGGTTATGGTTTTTAGCTGTCTGCACCTCATTGAAATGTGTGTGCTCTGCACAGAGAATCGGAAGACCTGCTGTCCTGTTTGTGTTTGAAGTGATAAAATCTGCTTTGCAACCCAAAGTTAATTATTGTACAGCACACAGTTGTGGATGTGGATAATGTGGAGTAACAAAATCCTTTTGTTGCTGCTGGCAGAGTCGACAGGAGGTACTCCAGTTTGCTGCCTGCAGCCATGATCAACGGTTAGTAATACTGGTTCGCTCACCCACAGAGACGGTGGCGCTTTGGGGCTTCTCTATGAGCAGAGTTGACAGCGGAGGGGTTTCAATGGGTTTATCTAGCTCCTCGGGGGCCTGGCCTTCTCCCAGAGACCAAACTGATTGATTCAAGAGAGAGACATTCAGTGACACGGCGTTCTCGACTGTCGATGTTCAAGGAGAGATGAAGCTACACGGTTGAGGAATTGCTACACCCACCTGAAAGTCTCACCAGAGTAAAGTCACACAGACAGACAGATACATGTCTTCTCTTTCACTCATCACTTCATTCAGCAGCAGAATTTAAGCTCTTAGCAACATGGAAAGCACGAAAAGGGCAATAGGAAAGCACAAAAACATCTCCAAAGGGGTAAGAGGTCCTATTCCAGTCAGCTCCAATCTTCTTTATCCTGGTCAATACTCCCTGCTGCTAGGTAACTTTCTGTCTTTATTTTTTTAAAAAAGGTCCGTTATGACTACCATTTCATTACCTGAGTCCTTTCTCCCCATGGCTGGCACAGGGACACTATCATCTGAACAAAGACAAAAAGAAATTTACAGCATATTGGAAAGAATAGTACTGTAAAGTCCACTGAAGCAAAGCACACACGTATGATAAAAACCAGCAAGCAGACAGGAGGAATTCTGGATCAAACATGCCAGAAGTATGATCAGAATTCCACGTGAAAAAACATGCTTCTGTAAGTCAGACATTGGAAAACGCCGCATTATTATTACACTGTTTGCAAGTCTACACGTTTGGTCATTTGTTAGCGAGGAACATAAAACATTTTTCATTTTACTCTGTTTACATAGAACACACACACATAAATCGAGAAATAAACATGATTGCACCATGTTTCCTATGTTCAGTGGGTCATTTTGATTTAGGGTGGGCTACGGTTTTGGTACTAAAATGGTGGAAAGATTCAGCAGAGCATTCTTACTAGGCAGCTCAATTGAGAGTTTCTTGAGCGTATTGGCTTCCTCTGTGAAAAAAAGCACAGTTGTCATGGAAATTAATTCACTGGTTTTGATGGTTCGATGAATTATATCCATCAGTTCACGGGCCATCACTTTTGTGTCTTGAAGCGGGACCATTTGATGTTGACGTGTAAGCCTTTCCCCCACAGGAACCACGGCTGACACACTGAAACCTTTTTGTTCTTGTTTCTGTTTATATGACAGCTTTTTATATGGAACCTAATCCATCTTATTGGGCACTTTATTGAGTTTTGTTAGCAGGAAGGGCAGCGGAGTGGGCATCTAAAGGGCATTTCTAGGAATGGAAATAAGCCCCCTCTTTGCCCCTTGCATCGTGTGCGTATTTTGTTCTCATTACACCTCTGTCAAATCATAAAACCAGAGTGCCTTTGTCCATAGTGTCAAGAATATATGTGTCCCTGTATATTCTCTATATTTTATGTTCAGATTTTCAGTTTTGGCATCACATTTATGGCGTTTTGATGATGAAATGTATCTCATTATCTGACATACAGTTTCATTATTTGATTTACTGGGAATGAGAACATATTCCAGGTTTGTATAGCTTCTGCAGCTAACAATGTTTTGTCTTGTCATTTTCTTTCAGAAGTAATGTGCATTTGTCAGCCACATATTTACAATGATACATGCTTGCACCCACATATACACTTTTTTGTCTGTTTTTGAAAGTACAGACTTGGCTTGCTGCTGATTGGGCAAATATAATCCTGAAACCATCCAAAGTACTGAAAGTAAAGATATAAATACCATACTTTCAATTTCGGTCAACAATTTACCAAGAAATTATAGTAGTAAATTGTGAATTGGAGCTATTTTTTCATGACCTCATGTTAACATTGAAGTTATTTTTATAAATATTAGCTCCAGAGTTTAATGTTACATCACAAAATATAATTAAAATATCCAGCGGGTGTAGCAAAAACGAGGATCTGATGTAACATCAAACTGCATAGAAATTATCTTTTAGTGAAATTCAAACACCATAGTTACATAGAACACATTTAAATTCATGCCTTTATTTTGGAAGGGTGAAAGAAGGGTTGTATTTGCTTTTAAAAGTCACACATTTAAGACATGTATGCCAGCGAGCAGACATACATCTGAATATTTACACCTCCGGTGTGAAAGTCAATCCAAAAAAATTGTTTTTCGACTGTGGAGATCTGTTACTATCGATGGACATTTTACTGTAAAACACTGCAGGTTGAATTGAAGCTTTGCTGTTACCAGATTGCTGTGGTTTTCATCATTCTCCATAATGAATTTATAGCAGATGAATTGATTTAGGAAGCATTTGTTGAGGGTACCAACCTGTTTGGTGTATTGGGGATGGGGCATTGGCTGTAGCCGCATCATCATCATCTGCAATAAAGGTGTCATTGACAAATGGACCCACCTATTAAGATGTCCATCGCTGGCTTGCAAAACACAACACCTACAAGCCAACGAGGCATTCGATTTACATGCCAAAAATAGAGGATTCCATGCAGCCTCCGGATAAGACGAATCAATATTTAATTTTTGTCCTGTATAACACATACTTGCTTCCGACTCATCAAATAACAAAGAAGAGCAAGGCATCGTAATATGGCATGATACCTCTCGCACCATTGTTCCATGCAAGGTACTGTTCCTCATAATGTCAGCCAAACCAGGCCAGCCTCCAAACGTACCTTTAAACATCAAAATGGCACAAAAGACTTTGTCACTTAAGGAGTTGGGAGCAAGTAGGATTTTTTTTTTTCCGTGAGACCTCATGTCGGACAGGTGAGCAATGTGTGGAGTTTTACGCCCACTGTCTCAAGCTGCCAAAACAAAATCAAGTCAGCGTGCATACACATAGATGTATATGCCCATGAACAAGCCAAAGCCTGAAATTTCAGCTTTTCACCCAAGCAGTACAATCAACTCCATCCGAGAAAAACCAGCCAACCGCCTTGTCAGTACTGTTCAACTTGCGTTGTTCTCATGAATTCAAGAGTGTGATAAGGAAACTGATGACTCACCTTTCAGACAAATTGCACCATTTTGGTAATCAGTATATTATCTATTAGTATTAATGGATTAGTCTATATTAGGTCAGACATCTGACTACTCCCACACTACACAATTAAGTCTTTAGTCATTCTAATTATATTACTTTTTAAATCTGCATGCAGCACTATTTCAGGAAAGTGGGGTATCTATGGCAATTTTAAAGTAAAGATTAAATCTAAGTCATCTAAAAATAAAAAGGACTCTTTTGCCATGCTACTAACCTGCTGTAGCATTAACTGACTGGTGGAGGGATGGAATGGTTTCATTAGAGTTTAAAGCTAGAAGGGGAAACATGCATTCTGAGAGAGAAATGGGACTGCCTTATCATTAACAAATTTACTTACCAGGTTGGGGAGAGCAAGGACTAACTTCCCTTGTGTCACTGATCTCTGCTTGCTCTGTTACCCCAACCCCACCAGTCTGCAGTTGGTTTGAGACATTCTCAGTGGGGCCCGATTCTTGAGCCACCCCAGTTTGTAAAGGCTCAGAATCTGTGGGATCTGCTTTCTTCCCATCAGTCTCCTCTGGCGCATTTCCATCTGCTGCTGCCTCTGTACAGCAGACAAAGCGCTAGGCTGGAGCAGCAGGCAACAGGCACAACTATATAAGTAGCAGATGACCAGGTAGCAACAAGGCAAAGGTATCGACTAAAATTTTGTCTGACTCCCAGTGTGTCAAAAAAGTTCACGTTCATGTGACGTTGCTTTCAAATTCAAAATCAAAAGTAATAATCGTCATGTAAGATTGTTAACCTGGTCATTGCATAGCTACACAGCAATGGATCAAAGGGACAGAGGTTTACTGATTCTTGTGGATATTAAAAGATTTCATTGTTTGCATTGTTAAAATTAGCTGCTGATCTGAGTACAGCTAACAGAATCAGTAAAGCCCAGCCTCTCCAAATGCTCATAGAGTAATGCAAATAAAAATGCATGCACATCATCAAGGCAAATGCATTATGGAAGATGCACAAGCATGTGAATGTGTGCGCAGGAGGTGATCTTAAGCTAATGACCTTTTTGCACAGTGTGATGAACAATTTACACAGGGAAAAAAACATGGCTTCAGACCGCTCACATTCAGCAAATAAAGGAAAAGAAAAGAAAAGAAAAAAAACGTGATGGCACACCAAACCAACACGTGATGGGACACATTCTGGAACAAGTAATGGGGCTGTGGGTCTTACCCACCTGGGGGTGGAGAAACCTCCAGGGTAATCTCAGGTAGGGGCGGGGCACCGTTACTGTCTGGGGCAACATTTTCTGAGCGTGTGACAAATATAGTGGAGGATGGAACAGCTGCTTTTTATAAGCACAAAGCTTCAGCATTGGCATTGCATCTCTCAGGCTCACACTCGTAACATACACAGCCACACAGACAGACATGTGTAACACATCTACACCCACTCACCTTCTCGTACATTCAGTAGAAATTTACACTTCATCACAATGACACCTATTTTTCCTTCAGCTGATACAAGACCCAACAGGAATACCAATCTCTCACCATTGAAAAATGGATATGGTTAATACATCAAAATCAGGATTATGTAAATCTAACCAAGATTTAGAATTGCTCATTAATAAACACAGCAATGAAGGAAAAATAATATAAGCTCGGCAGAGTAAACATTATACACAGTTGTGAATTCATTGTCATTCATTATTATTATAAGTCCTTTTGTTATAATCTTAAGTTTCTAATACGTTTCTGTCCTAAGAACATTTTTTAGTGAGGCCTAAACTGAGCTCACCCACCCACCGTCATTGGAGCCTCAAGATGCTGGAGCTCCAAGGTCAAACCAGAGCACTGGCAAAATTCAATTGCGCCGCCTCACATGGGCCGGCTAGGGCGTCAGCTGAATCAACAGAGAGGGATCAGCGGGATGGCGTGAGGAATGCCGGCGATATTGCCTGGCTTGGTCGTCACCACAGACCGCCCCGGAGCACAGCAGCGCGTCCACGCTGCTGACTGTTGGCTCCACATTTACACTCCGCTGGGGCAGTGTTGCACATTCATGCCCATTTCAGTGTCGTCGACATGATGTCACAGGCATGCATGTGCTGTTTTGAGGAGTAAATACTACTGCTACCAGGAGGTGCTGTTTGATGTGCACAGGGAAATGTCAGCTGGCCTCTTTGATAATTTCAGTTTTGCCTAACCCTAACCCTACATTTTGAAATCAATAATCAATCAGCTCTAATCTGTGGGGTCACCGCTGTAGATTATCAACTCACCTTCTGGCTGGCCATTTGGCATCTCATCTAAAGAAAGCAAAACACAAACAGATTAATGTCAAACATGTCCATTGGCTTATTTTAATGGTACAAAACTGTCAACTTTGTCTGGGATAACTGGCTCCTTGTGCTTTGACACTGCGTAATCTTAACTCATTATGACTGGGGCCCTCTTGACACACTGTTTGTTTGCCCTCTGCCTTGTCAGGACTTATGAAACTAATGTTGTCGGGGGGGTGGGGGTGTTAGCAAGAGAAACATGCATGGATACGAAATTCAAACCCCGTGGAGGTGCAAGATCAGGGCATCTGTACACCATTTGGTGCACAATGTTGGGTCGACTTAAATATTTTTTAGTGGGTTAGTGGAACACGTGAGAGGTTATGTAGCGAATGAAATGTATGAAAATCCATTCCCCATTCTTTCTCAGTATTTTAATATGTAAACTTACCAGATTTTATGATTTAGAACAGATATCCAATTAGAGATTGTAGCCAGGCTAACTGCTTTATAGAGCCATTTGGATCAATTAATAATAGTTAGTGTTTCAATCAGCAGCTAAAAGAAAACTGATCCAACTGGAATACTTAGATTCCACCTTTATTGGTTGCATTGTAATGATTCCCTTTATACACCCCTTGTCAAAATTAGTAGCACTCCCATCTCACTTCGAAACAATGTTGCTGGCAAATGGAAAACAATCCTGTATGGTCGCATCATGCACCCCAGGAGTGCAGCGCTGTCTCGTTGTGTTGAGATAATGAGAGCAGGGAAAGGTTTTGTTTTACCTCTGAGGACTCCCATCACAGCTGACGGCACTGCAGGTATTTTCAGCTGTTACCCCTGCTGGCGTGCAGACAGAAGGGCTCACAGAGGCTCCGACATGAGTCAAACTGCTGGCAGCTTACGTTTTTTTCCTGTTGTAGGCATTCATTGTTCCAATAAAATGAAGGTCTCTGTTGGTTCCTGTTGTGTGGCTTTATTTAACTCTGCCTTTCTCTGTTTGACAATTCTGGTAACGTTAACGAGAAACTTTTGCAAGACTTTGTGTCCAGCCATGGGAATTGTTCTTGGATGTCAATTAGCTGTTGACAGGCCCTTAAAGTGCCTGATTTATGAGACAGTGTTGTTCAGATCAGACCCCAGGGAGGGTAAATGGCATTAATGGCAGCACATATCATAAGGTGATATGTGCTTGTGTGTGGCTGAAATCCCAACCTGAGTACCAAGGAGGACAGTTTGGGGTTCATTGGTTTGATGTGGGTTTGCTTGACCTCTAAATGATCCAGGATGGCTGTTTTGGGGTGCAGCACCCGAGAAAGGAGAAGGGGATCTGAGATGGAACAAGGAATGGGGATTAAAAGTGCTCCCATTCTGAACTATTCCAGGGACAAGAATTCCTGTCCCAGGAGATCTGCGGGTGACTACGGCAGTCCATCATCTCTGGTTCAGACTTTTTAAAGGCTTGAGAGGGTCCTGTCTAAAGCAGCAGCGCCAGCCTCCTCCTCTTCAGCTGTTCAGACTCATTTAAGGAACAATACAGTTCTGCGTCCATTTATCTGCCTCTCTGGGATATGCAGCTATTTTTGGGTAGTGTTAGTAACAGACTGGAATCCAGCACCTTTATTTACCCTCAGCTTTGTCTCTGAAGGGGATCAAAAATGTTTATGGGACCGGATGAACACAGCAGAGCCAACTACTGTATACATAACCAGATGATAAAAAAAGTCAATTGAGCTGAATTTCCCTTGTTTGATTTTGACTAGCAGTGACCCAGCAAGAAGTGATAAATCCAGCCAACTTATTTCTCCAGTTCCATTAATGCCAATTGCACAAGTTGATATTTTTTGGGCAGCTCTTATATGTGGAGTGTTACATTAGACACTTAGTTTGAGGAAGGTATCTCAGGCAGACAAATAAAATAGGAGCCGTCATTTTTGGACTGGCCAAAAAGAAATGGATAGTCGACAGTCTATTGTGTTAATGTCTCACTGCACACCGTACCTGACATCTTAGTAACTAGTAACAGGTCTCCTTTCTGAAAAGATGCAAGCAGAATTTCCATTTCCTCTACATGGGCATGTCTGGTTTGATGGCAGAGCCCCAAAGAGCTGAGCTAATGGGAAGGGTGGGAGTAATACCATATCTTAATGACAGACGAGATCGGATTAAGGGGGAATGTTGATGGACGTACAGATGAGTGACATTACAGGGTGGAGGAGATAGAGATGAGCTGATATTTTGAATTGGCAGGAGGCAGGGCGAGGGGATCAGAATTGGCTGGTTCTGCCTGGCTACCATCAATCACCAGGAACCACAACCAGGATTTAACCTACCACACCGCCACCTGCAACATCAATCACAGGTCTTTATTTGTGTCCAATGAGGCACTCGGCAACATTCCGCTCAGTTTCGTAATTCCCTCTATTCCCATGCAAAGTACGGGGAAATATGTAGTCATTCTTACTGTAACATGTGTTAGCAGAGCTCTATTATTGTGTTGCACCCCTGGTCAGGATGGTCGAGACTCATCAGTAATACAATACCAAAGGCAAAGTCACTTTCAGGATTCTTAGAAACAGGCCAAAAGGTGAAGCACACTTGGAATGCGTGTCTTTGCTCCTCTCCAACAGGCAGGCAGAAAAATGTGGAATAATAATTGGATTAATCCGAGCACGTGTTATAAGGCTGAAGCCAAACGAACAACACATGCAGTAAATTGGCACGCATGCTCTTCTGGTGCTAGAGGGAGGTTGCTTAGCTGTCCTCCTCATCTACATTCCTACCTTTCTTCGTGGGCTCTGGCATTTTGAGCCTTTTCCCCCCAAAAAAAAAAAAAAAAAAAAAGAAGAGTCAAATGGTGTGGTAGAGCGATGCCGTCAGTCTCTGCCGGTCCGGTAGGGCGCGGAGGCCAAGGAGCACAGAGCTGATGTCACGACAGGAAAGGAACACAAATCTCCAGGTCTCCTTGGACCAGAGTGATGGGAGATGAGGTGGGCACAGTGATACAGTTTGGAAATCTCAGTGGGGGAGGAGAGGGGGACCATGGACAGATCCATGGGGGCCAGACTTTAGGGCCTTATATAGAGGGGTGGTATGCTCCTCCTCTCTGTAACGGATGGTGGTGCTCTGTCTTGTACCTGCACTTTCTCTCACTGGCTGGCACAATAGCATCTGATGATTGTTTTTTATTTATTCTAGGCTTTGCTTTAGGACTTAAATGCACAATAAGCCATTTTCTTTTAAATACAAGGATTTCTGCCAGTCTTGTATTTGTCTCAAATACTCACTGTCACATGCAAAAGTGAAGTTAAGGATCTGAACATTTATGATGTAATTCGGAGCCAGAGCATGATCACTTGAACTGAAAGTGTTGCATTGATTGACCCAGGATTGGGGCTGGTTTGGACTTTGACTTTATTGTCATTTAGAAGGAGGGAGAGGAAATGCAGAAGGAAGGAGAGAAAAAGAAAGATGTCACCATCATGAGTTTGGAGTCTGTCCCACATGAGATACCAGATAGAAAATCTTTCAATTCACTCAAGACCTTTGATGCTGGGTATCAGTGTAAGCCAGTGGGTACACCGTCCAAGAACAGCTTTCCAACCTGGCAAATAAATACAAAGAGATGCCTGAGCGCTGGTTATACGGCCTATAATTAAAAACTTTGTCATAAACCTTGACGTTTTTATATCTGTCATGAAAAAAAGCTTTCTGTGGTCAATTACGATATTGAAGGGACTGCACAAGTTTTACTGAATCTAAATCAGATGTATTGTCTGATAAAGTTGCTGAGATTTAACGAGGTTGTTGGATTGACTGGAAACATCAATCCTTGTGCTGTTGTGTCTTGTGATGTGGAAGCTTTTAGTAAAGAACCTCTTTCCTTAAATGACTGTTTCAAAGTCCAGCATGTGGCCTTTCTTGGTAACAGACACCCATAGCTCAGTTAGCCCATTTATAACCTGCACTGGGCTCCAGCAGTAAATACTAGGCTTAGGGAAGTATCATGTGGGTCCGCTACAAAGAGCACAAAACCATTTGGTATTGCAGAGAGTTCGCATCACAGAGGTGATTTAGCCATGAGGTCACACCTCACAGGAAAAGACGAGAGAGGCAGGATGGTTTGAGATGAGAGTACCCTGACCCCTGCTGGTTTAAAACTGAGCTACCACGGCCGAACCCCCCCTCTCCCTTCAGTTTGGTGCCATAATCTCTTATAGTAGACAATAAAATACCAAAAACGATGGACAAAAACTTTTAGTAATATTAACACATCACAAAATAAAAAATGCAAAACCCTGAAATTGTCAGTTAACTATGAATGATGATGATGATGATGATGATGATGATGATGATGATGATGATGATGTGCATCTATATTAAATAGGATGATAAATACAGATGGCCTTTGTGTCAAGACATTCTCCCTTTCATAATGCGTTGACTCCCAGGGGACGTTCCCAGCACACTGATAATGTAATAAGGATGTAATGCTAGATCTTTGTTTGCTTCATGAAGTTGTGGTATATCAGGCCAGAAATTGTTCAGGAGAAATAAATAATAACAAAATCAGATTTTAGCATTAACAGTGTCAAATCCTACGTTTTATGGAGTAATGCTGCAACCCAGAGCTTCTAACAATGAGGGACTTTAGAAAGACACAACATCTGGAGCAGGTTGTGAGTCTCCTCTCTGTTTCTTCTGCAGCAACAACAGGGTGTCCTGGCTGAACTGGTAGGTGAGCTTCTTCTTCACCTTGAAGATCTCCCCCGACCGGGCGTAGTTCCTCAGGGCGCGGGACATCTTCTGGTAGGTCATGGGCCTCTTGTTGCCCTTCCTCTGCCCCCACAGCGCCGCCACCTGGTCCTTGTTCGTGGAGGAGAAGCGGAAGACGCCGGTCGCGGACGGTACCCAGGACACGCAGTGGGACATGCTTGGATCTTCCAGCATCTCGAAGAGGAAATGAAAGAGCCTCACCTTCCTACCTGCGACCGTTGGGCAAACAACAAGTTCTCTCAAGGTTGGTGGCATGAAATAAAAAATAACACGAGGTAGAACATCTAGAAAAAAGACATCATTAATGGGTGACATTATTCATCAGCTGTGCCACCAGAAAAAAAAAAAAAACACACAATAAACCAATTCCCAGAAAGATATCTGGGGAATCCACACTACTTATCTGATAGATATGTAAAACCGGGGATGGAGTGGCGCCACGCACGCCTCCATTGTCTCTGACCGTAAAAGGGAGGTCTTTTATTTGTTTGCTTAATAATATTTCCCTCTGGCTGCGAGCGATGGTGGCAATAACAGTATCTAGTGACCATAAAAAGGAGAACTCACCACTCCCTGCTGCTGCGGCGGGGTGTTTGGTTGCTTGCCTCGTTGCGATATTTGGCAGTGACCCACGCTCCCACGCCGCTGCTGATTTGTTTTGGCTGACTACCTCTGGGCTGCCGAGTGCCAGCAAAGGCTGAAGCGCAGGTTTTTGGCGAAGGACGGGGGGGACGGAAAGGGGAAGCAGGTGCGCATGTTAATCCGAGGCAGCCGTCTTATGCGGTTTCAAAGGACGTGTTTTGATACTTACAGGTGGCTCGCCGCAGGTCCAACGCTGCCGGCACGAGTCGCCCTCTAAGGTCCAGTGCACCTTGTCCATTGTGACGGGGGAAAGTGTGTTCATAGTGTTTTGCTTGTAGTACTCCTCGAGGAACTCCAAGATCACCTCAAGATCAGATTGACTCTCCTGGAAATCCTGAAAAAGTAAAAAATCAAAATCTGGTTCTGAATTCTGCATTAATGACCCAATTAAAGGTGGTTTTAAAGCCACCACAGCGATACTTCCACTCTTTACCATCATGGAGGAGTAGAAAAGTCCTGGCAGTGTGGGAGGATTTCATGAAACTGACTTTGAGACGCTCGAGTGCCCCGCTTCTTATTATACCCCACCACACAGGAACGCACTTTCTGCATAGCGCCAGATGTTGTCTGTACACCAGGCCTCCAGAAACAATGACCACCATCCCACAAAGCCCCAGCCCACCGGTACCAGTCAACCCATCAACAAAGCCTCCACAGCGCTGACCACATCCTCCCCGCTCAAGCAGATAAGACCTGGCCTGGAGGCAGTATCTACCAAACGCTCTTTTCAGGAAAAACACACTCGCTGCCATATTTTTCCTCACAGGATGTGTCTACATTTCAGATTTTCAGCAGCATTGTTGCCTGTTGTAATATTTCATGACAATAGAGACAGTTCTTCTAGCGTGGGTGTGTTTTTGTAGGATAGTTTTATTGCGTGCGTAGGAGGGTTTTCTTTTGTTTGTTTCATTTATAAAGTCAGTGAGATGAAGCACAAAAGAGGGAGACTGCAGATCATTGCATTTATTCAATTAGCATTAAAGACTTTAAACATCTTGTCTCAACAAACCTGAATAATTAAGAGCTTTATTGTCTGCTCTATGTGACCAATAAAGTCCAATCTATGAAAAATACAGGAGTAATGATAATATATTTTTGTATTTGTTTTTGGCACAAAAACATCTTGATTAATAGGGTAAGCCAGAGAAACATGAGACTTATGAGTAAAGGGTTTATAATGGACTGAAAATATAATTTGTTTTTAAATTAAAGCTCAAATTTGATCACACAAATCACAGGCCACAAATTTAAGTTTTATGTTTTTATTTCAGCTTTTTACAATTATGTACAGAAAACAATGCGTGAGATTCAACCTCTAATGTAAAAGTAATGTAAAAATGCTTTGGTGTCCAGATTTGATTTTACAGTTTGATGTTACAGTTTCGCAGCACAGTATGACCAGTATTTACAAATATATTAATACATCCAAATGAAAATGTAATAATGTTGGCGTCGGGGCGGTGGCCTCACAGTTTAATCAGGCTGTGTGTGGTGAAGCTGGAGTTCAGGTTAAACTCCTCCTGCACCTGGTAGTGTCCGTACCAGCTGTTCCAGTCCACCGGCGCAGCCTCGCAGTAGCTCTGCTCGGTGAGGTGCTGCGGCTGCTGCGGCTGCTGCAGCGGCTGCTGCAGCTGCGGCTGCGGCTGCGGCGGCTGCTGCCGGGCGTGGAACCCCTGCTGGCACGCCTGAGCCAGGCCCAGCTTGTGGAGGACGTCGGGGCTGAACTGGTAGGTCAGCTTGCGCCTGACTTTCATGATCTCGCCGGTGCGGCTGTAGTTCCTCAGAGCCCTCGCCATCTTCTGATAGGTCATGGTCTTGCGGTTGCCCTTCCTCTGGCCCCAGGTCTTGGCCAGCTTCTCCTTGTTCTTGGAGACAAAGTGGAAGGTGCCGTTGCCGCTGTCGGTCCACTGGATGGTGTCGCCCATGTTGGGGTCGTTCAAGGCCTCGTGGAGGTATTCATAGAGCCTGAGCTTCTTCCGACCTAAAGATTAGAAATCATGTGGAGTCAGGACCCTTCATACTGGGGAATTCCATGGATGACAGGCCACTAATTCAATTAATTGCTCACAAACAGTTTCAATTCAAGTTGACTAATGCTTGATGCGTGGTCGTGCGTCATCCCTCGCATATGATATCTTGAATCTTGAAGCAGGAGGAAAATGAAAGGCTTCATGATATCACACAATACCTTTGCTGTTCTTCTGTGGCGGCGAAACCGAGTAGAAGTGTGGCGACTCGCTTTGCACAGAGTGACCCATGGAGACGTCGGTCATCACCTGGGGCCAAGTCTGCTGCTGCAACGTCGGCATTTGAAAGTCAAAATACACAGAAGTTCGCAGTATTTCCCCACGTACAGGCTTGTTTCGAGGTAGCGCTCACCGACGCGTCTTTCCAGTCATACGTTGGCACGTCGGACGGGTGCGTGACGAGGCAGCAGGAGATCTGTAGCGAGGGCTGCTGGGTACCCAGAGTCTCATAATACATGTAATCTACAAACATTAAGACACCGATGAGCATTCCCTCCGCTCCTTTTATTCTAACACAAGTCTGAAATCTTTTCAGTACCTGATTCGTAATACGAATTACTTGAATGCTGCTGAATCACGTCGATCGCGTCCTGGAAGTGTTGGTTGAGGTCGTTGTCCAAGGAGGTCTGCAAGACGCACAGCAAATGGAAAGACGTGCATGTCAGGACGCAAAGCCAAGACAGCTATTCTTCCAACTTACCATTTTGTATGTGGGAGTGTTCCCTTCACTTGAGGCCATGTCTGTCCAGAGAGGTGGACGAGGCTACGCAAGTGCAGGTGTTGAGTGTTAGCAGCTATATATAGCGTACGGCCCAGACCTCCTCTACCTGTTGACTGCTTTTCAGACACATAAATGAAGGGGCGGTCGATTTAAATAAGTTACAATACGTCACAATGCAGTGCGCTGTCACAGTTCTTTTTTTTTTTTTTTTTTTTTGGTGGCAGATAACATCTGAGCATCCCACTGACTCTCATCATGGGGAATCACAATCTAAACACACAAAAAACCAAAACAAAACCTCCTTTTATTGTGCACTTGACCCTGGAATACCACCAATACTCAACCTGACCCAAGAATTTGCATAGCAGGCGTCAGTGGCACACACACACACACACACACACACACACACACACACACACACACACACACACACACACACACACACACACACACACACACACACCGCTGTTCTGTAAAATGAAACACAAGCCTGTGGAGGTGCGGGAAATCTTCGACTATTCTTCTTTGTTTTCCTCCAGTAAAGTGTGGACTTGAAGTGGATTTCTCATGTGAGCCTGCAGTTGCACAATCAGGAGAATCACAACTGATGTCAACTTCAAATAAATCAGAGAATCAATAATTTTTACTCAATTTAATATGGAATGGGGGCACGATTGTACACTTAAAGGTGTTTATTTGCATTGATTTCTCACAAAATTTTGTATTTTTTTCAGATTTTGTTACATTGAAAAAACATTATTTTAATTGCATTTGATGTTTGCTTTTACATTTACTGTATGAAAACTCTATTTATGATTCAATCAGACAAAGAATACATTTTTTTAAATCATTAAAATCCAATAAACCAGAGCCAGATAAAAGGGATTGTAAAGGTTAATGATTGATAATGTGGGGCTAACTGCAACACTTTTTATTCCACGCCTGTTTAAATAAACACCACGAGCATTTTTGAGAAGTGAGTTTACAGTTTTAAATATCAACTGTCCTGCTCCTGAAGTTCCCCTTTCAGCTCCAGATAACAGAGCCAGCAGGCAGGCCAACTGAGCTGGAAATGCCGCAGGGATGCTGAAAGCAGAGCACAGAATAGCGCGTTTCAAAATTAAAGTCAATTTAATGTCACCCCATTTATTTCCTTTTGCGCATTGAATCCATTGATAAAGACAGACAGTTGTAAAACTCATCAGGCTGTGCATGAATCCGTGTTTGTGTGCAGGGGAGGAAGGGGTGTGTGTGCACGTGAATTGTGCAAGCATGCAAATATACATGTGATGTGTTAATGTGTTTCCTGCCTGTGTAGAAGACTGATAAAAACAGAGAACCACAAACCACCTCCACTAGGCCACTGTGTTTTTCTCTTTCCATTCAGGGTGACGCTCCTGTCAGATCGGATCCATAAATTTACCACCACAGGGCGTGTGTGTGTGTGTGTGTGTGTGTGGGGGGGGGGTCCTGTGTGTGTGTGTGTGTGTGTGTGTGTGGCGGGGGGGTCCTGTGTGTGTGTGTGTGTGTGTGGGGGGGGGTCCTGTGTGTGTGTGTGTGTGTGTGTGTGTGTGTGTGTGGGGGGGGTCCTGTGTGTGTGTGTGTGTGTGTGTGTGGGGGGGTCCTGTGTGTGTGTGTGTGTGTGTGTGTGTGTGTGGGGTGTGTGGGGGATCCTGTGTGTGTGTGTGTGTGTGTGGCGGGGGGGTCCTGTGTGTGTGCGTGTGTGTGTTGGTGTTGACTCCCTCATTGACTTGAACATTTGGGGTAGAGCTGATTAATGTGTTTAATCTATAGTATCGAAGCCCAATGAGGAACTGTTGGTAGTTTCCAGCTGATCTACAAATTTAACTTAAAAGCAACAAAATAGCAAAAGAAAAACTGGGACTGGACGGGAAAGCATGGCGAGCTGGATTGTAGATGGGAAGCTCGAGAGGGACGTATGAGGACCTGAGAAACATCACTGGGTCTTTTTATAGGTATACGGAGGACACACGGGTTTATATTACCCTGGGATCTATTTATGGTGTTTTGGTTCACTTAACAGTGTGATATTTATATAAATATGGATGGGGGGTTCCCCTCCACGTCAACAATGTTGCACCACCGCATTTCTAGTGAAGCCCTGAATGAAAATGAGCCACAGACTGGATTATATGATTTAATCACTGCCTCTTTGAAGTTCATTTTACTACAGTTAAATACGGGGTTGGATTTTTGGTTGGATATATTTTCACACACACACACACACACACACACACACATACACACACATATATATATATATGTATATTTTTTTTTGTTTGTTTTTTTGGGGGGGTTTGTGTGTATAGATGTGTGTATTGTAGTGGCGAGCAGCGGTTGAGTGGGTCCATGTGCATTATGTGGTCAGGTGTGCACTCACAGGCAGGTAAACAGATTCATGTTTGCCTCCACAGTATCATTTTAGGCAAAGAGCACGCGCTGCTTTATCATCCCAAACAAAGAAGCGCTTTCCTTCCTCTTCTTAGCTGAATAGCTGCGTTCATGTCGGCAGCCGTGCGGGAAGGGCAGGCCGACCGCAGCGCAGCAGGCCCCACTGTTCTTCCTAATTTACTGTCACTCGTCGAAAATCAAGAAGTGCCAAAGCCACTTGTGTACAATTAGCATATTGGGACGAATGCTGGCGTAACCGCAGAGATATAATCATTGTCTGTGCGATAAAGTGTGTCTCCGGGCACGGTTGGATAATGCTGTAAATAACTGGGATGTTGCCAAATTACCTGTAGACAGTCTCGATGAAATAAAAATGTATTTCCTTTTAGAGGGGGACGTACACGTTACAATAATGTCACCTGTCCCCTGCATCCCTTGACTGCCATTATGAATCATT
Source organism: Lagocephalus sceleratus (assembly GCA_911728415.1). Taxonomy (NCBI): domain Eukaryota; kingdom Metazoa; phylum Chordata; class Actinopteri; order Tetraodontiformes; family Tetraodontidae; genus Lagocephalus; species Lagocephalus sceleratus. The sequence continues at coordinate 2,891,192 of CAJVRN010000210.1, read as the reverse complement.
AACAAGGATTATTGAACGCTTTGTAGTGCTAAACAGGTCAACCAGAACACGTCCAGTCTTAATTGAAGGGAAGTGCTGTCGCCCTCTGGTGGTGCTGGACAAGATGTCCTCAACTGGGACGAGGTCGGTGGTCTGGTGGAAGCGTCTGGGTGCTTTCACCTCCGTTTGACTAGTTTTGCGTGTCAAGGGGCGAAGCTCTTGGACACAGGGGTCAAAGGTCAAGAGTGAATCCACTTCTGAGTTGGGTGTTTGTGTGTGTGTGTGTGTGTGTGTGTGTGTGTGTGTGTGTGTGTGTGGTGATCCGTATCAGCGACCTGGCGACCCTCCAGGAGCATGAAACACACATAATACTCTTCAACTTCATTACAATTCTTTAAAATTGTACTTTACAAAGACTTTACATGGTTGATGTGGTTTCCTCCGAGGTGTTTTGTACGGGAGATGAAGTCAAGGCCTGAGCTGAGGTAGCACAAAAGAATTAGTCTAATACAGCAGAGAGAATTTAGCCAATGATGTGGATTCAGGGAAAAAGCGGATGACATTTCTACTTCCTGCAATAGGCGACTGCGCCGTAAGCCACCACGCCCACAATGGCGACCAGAGCGGCGCCTCCGCACATCAACTCGGCGGAGCTCCTCGGGGGCTTCCTGGTCTTTGGTTCAGGAGTTGTCTTTTCCGGGGCGGCTTGAGAGGCCTCCGCTGAGGGTTGGTCTGGAAGCGGAATCTGTTGGAGCTGCCGCAGCTCCACGTTCTCCGTCGGAGGGTCCGAGGGCACGGGCGCAAGGATGGAGGGAGGGTGGAGGCCCTGGGCGCAGTAAAGCTCCTCGGCCTCAGCGGTGGTGACCGAGTGGACGGGGGTGGATGTGCTGGAGGGGGGGTCGAGCTTGACGATGGGCAGCGGAGCTGTCAGTCGGGCTGCGTGTGTGAACTCGGCGAGCTTCTTCTCCAGACGGGATTCCTCAGCTGACCCCAGGAGCGCTTCGGTTCCTGGGGCTTGGAGGTCCTCCCCCCTCCTCCCCCCTCCTCCTCCTCCTCCTCCTCCACCTCCACCAGCTCCCTTTCCCCCCCTAAAATGCTCAACACGCTGGTCTGCAGCTCCTCATCCTCCTCCTCTTCCTCCTCCTCCTCCTCTGTCCTCCTTCCCTTCCCCTCCTCTTTCTCCGCCTCCTCCAGCATCTCCGCCTCTTCCCGCTCCAGGTGGACCATGTCGGAGTTGGAGGAGTGGTTCTCCTCGGCCGTCAGGGCCGCGCCGTCGCTGCTGTCCAGGCTCTTGGCGTCTTCGGGGTCCGCGTCCCCCATGGTGGACCAGGACTCCGCGAGCAGGCTCTCGCTCTGCCAGCGTCCGGGGCTCTCCCCGCGGCTCAGAGGCCGAGCGGCGTGGCCGGGGGGGAGAGCGCTCTGCTCCCCGCCCTGCCCATCACCCCTGCTGGGCTCGAGTGGGGCCTTTCCCTCCAGAATGAAGGCTGCTAAAATAGATAATAACACAAAAATGCATTTTATATGTATATATTATATATTTTATAGCATGATATGAAACATTATAAAATGCATGTAAACACATGTGTTAGGGTATTTATTAGAATACACCCAATATTTTTTGTATTTTTATTTTATATGAGTTATTTATCAAGAAAATATGAATGCCGTGTCATTAATGCAGTTTACTAATGCGCTTTTCTTTTCTGGGAGGCTGGGGAAGAAATGCAGCTATTTATAGCCTGGACCTGCATGTCCTGCTATGTTTAGGAGCCATGTACACCTCTGTGTGTCATGCGTGTGGAAGCTGTTCCAGTGGTTTGTTCATGACACGCCGGTTGTAAAATGTGACGCAAATGTCACTTTTGTTGTGGCTGAAACCTCGGTTCAGTCCTTCTCTCTCTCGTTCTCATCATTTCTGTGTTACCTTCATGTTAAAGCTCTATTTAAGTTGTCTCAGCCTTACCTTTATTGAGTGTTTTATTTAATGTTTTCATGATTCTTGTGATTATATGTTGTGTGGTTCTTGGCTCAAGTCCTTCTCTTTGGACCCCTCCTGCTCCCTCACTGTGGGACACGCTGAAACAGATGTTCCTGAGGTCACTGCTGCCCATGTTGTCAGGGCCAACACAGCATGACCTAAGCTTTAAAGTCGAACCTAGAGGATTACCCTTAAAACATGTGTAACCACCCTCACAGTGCGTCTGGGCCGACAGTACCCCCCCACCCCCCCCACTCCTCTTTCCTCTCTGGCCTAGTTGCGTAATTGGATTCCTGTTAAATCCTGTCCAGCAATAAGGGACACATTCACGGTAGATGAAATGATGGCAGAGATCCTGGGAACTCTTTCTGTGACGTTGGCGTGGAGGACAGAATGGGATCGAATATCAGAATTCTCCTGAAGGTCACACTGTCAATGTCAAAGTGTTAGCAAAGAGGACAGACTTGCCCTGCGTAAAAACGACATCAATGTGGGATATTGTCGTTCATAACACCAATACACTTCATACACCAGTTATACTAGAACACAAAAAGCACATAAAACTTCAAGAATTGCCACCGTTTTGACTTAAAGCAGTGCCACATCTGTGGAAACGCTCTGCCCTGTGAACAAAAACAACATCCCGTCATACCTGCGTCCTCCGCTGAAGGAGTAGATGAGAGATAAAGGCTGGAGGTCAGTGTGCATTCAGGCACAAAGCAACAGATACGACATGCATGCACGCCATGCTGCAGCTGACAAGGGAGTAACAAGGACGAGTCTCTCTCTCCCCCTCTCTCTCTCTCCCTCTCTCACCCATCCCTGTGCCCAAATCCATGACCTAACAGTTGGCAGGAGAGCTGCCAGTGGTGACTCTGTAAATAATATCAAACCAGCCTTCAAACCCGCGCGTGAAAGGGCATCAGGAGACCCTGAGAGCACACGCGGAACGCACGGCTGCTCCGTTCACAGGTGGAGCAGCAGAAAATACATGTCTAAAGTTTTAACTTCCCAAATTCTCGCTTTTTGTGGAAGTATGACATTTAAACTCTACCAGGCTGTGGAAGACCCTCACTTAATTGGCACCTTAAACTTTCACACCAGAATAAGTGGATATAAATGTAAGTTCTAGTTCATGTCGCAGCAAATATGAATACATAAATCACAGATATGATTGTGGGAGGAAAAGTACAAGTAAATAAAAAAATATATACTACAAAAACAAGAAGAGCAAAGTATAAAACCCTCTTGAAGATAGCCCCACATGTAAACCTGACTTTGTGGTTTTGGATAAACTTTATACATGAACGATATGAAGCACGTGTTCAAAACAGTCAGCAGAGAAGTGTGAGAGCATTTTTAACACACACGTCTCCTTTATGTTGTTCATTCTAAATATCTATTATAACACGACACTGTGGGCAGCACGGTGGTATGGTGGTCAGCACCCCCCTCACATCAGAAGGCCTCAGGTTCTAATCCCAGTTAGGATGAAGGGTCTGGGCTCTTTCTGTGTGGAGTCTCCACGATCTCTCCGTACCTGCGTGGGTTCTCTCCAGGTCCTCCTGCTTCCTCCCACAAAGACATGAACAACTGGGGAGGAGGTGGACTGGAGACTCTAAATTGTCCATCAGCGTGAGTGTGAGTGGTGGTTTGACTGACTGGGACCAGTCCATGGAGCCCACCTTCACCCAGTGTCAGCTGGGACAGGCTCCAGCCCCCCTGAGACCCTCTGAGGAGGACTAAAGATAGATACATTGATGGATAGATGGTGAATGGACATCACATTGCTATGAATTCCAAAATGTATTGCTGAAAATGCTCTTCCAACAATTCGCTTTTATGGTTGTTTATACAAACAAGCATGTATAAAATCCCCTTTAAAACAGTAAAGACAGTATACAATCACACCCATCCTCTATTTGTTCATATTTTCACATTTATCCTCTTTTTTAATCGTTTTTTCCACTTCCTGTTTGGGCCTCGCAGCCGATTGGCTGAGCGAGCGGAAGTAAACATCACGTGTCTTCGGGAGTCAGCTGATCCGCCTTCGCCGCGACCCTCCGCTCGTCCCGTCTTCCGTGGCCTTCTGGTAAAAACTCAATTAAACCCCGCTAAAAAAAAACACGCGGCCCCGCTTTAACGCAATAAACCGTCGGCTTTTGCACGTTTTGACCTTCCCTTTCCTTCTTTTGTCCGCCAGACCCGCGACGCGTTTGAACCATGGCGCTCAGCGATGCCGACGTCCAGAAGCAGGTAACGGAGCGTTTTAACCTTCAAATTAAACCACCGCGGCCGTCCCCGGAGACGGCCCGACGGCCCTCACGACGCACACCTTCGACCCCGTGACGCGAGAGGGGCTTTAAAAGCTCGAGTGCCCGGCCCCAAACGCGCCTTTGGCGGTGACATTGAGGCGGCCGCGGCGGGGCAGCGTGGACCGGACGCGCGTATCTCAGCATCTGTCGGGGGCGTTGTTGCCCTGTCCGGGGTTGTTTGTGACCGTCGAGGGTGATTCGTGCTCATTTGAGAGGGGGGACGAGCGTCTGAAGCGAATGATCAGATGGTGGGTTATTAGGCGGTCACATGACACCCACGTGAGCACGAGGGGGCGCGTGTGGATGAGCTGGTTTGGAAACATCAGCTGGAGGAAACAACAAAATCAGCCGAGCGTGCACATTTAGGCTGGGGGTTTTAAAACTAGAGAGTGTGTGTGTGTTCTTTATGAGTGTGTGTGTGTGTTTCTTTATGAGTGTGTGTGTGTGTGTGTGTGTGTGTGTGTGTGTGTGTGTGTGAGGGTTTGAAGCCTGCTGAGAAGGGGTGAACACGATGAAACGGTGGACTTTTCTGACTCCTGGAGACGCTCCTCACCCCCCTCACCCCCCTCCTGTGTTACGATGTCTCTCTTCTGTCTGCAGATCAAACACATGATGGCCTTCATTGAACAGGAGGCCAACGAGAAGGCAGAAGAGATAGACGCAAAGGTAAAACTGACCCCCCCCCTCCACCTCCACAAATGGGGGCACCACCAGCGCTTGAAATGGATTTCTCACGTTAGAAAGTGCTGTAAAATAAGTATAAATTAACCATGTTATGTTGCAATATTTAAACATTGATTCCACTTGAGGCTTTTTAAAAAAATGTGTTTCAATGTTTGTGTAAATATGCTTTAATATGGTAAACGGGTCATGTTTGAAGTCGCCACAGGGGGCGCTAGAGTCACGCTTTCACCAGATGACCAAACCGACACGAATTAAATAATAATTATAAATATATAGTTTTACACCTGAGTCCAAAGAGGTTTAAAGGTCAAGCAAGATTCGTGATTTTGTAGTTATGAATATAATAAGGCAAACATGGACTTATTCTAAGGTCTAATACATGAAAGTATGTCCATTCTATGATCTGCTCCTTCTTGATCACTAATATTGGCTTTATTTGCTTCTATGGAATCTTTAATATGGTTTAAAGTGGCCAGTGTCGATGGAGGGTTTCTCAGTGATCTCTGCCCTTCCCCTGCAGGCAGAAGAGGAGTTCAACATCGAGAAGGGCCGCCTGGTGCAGACCCAGAGGCTGAAGATCATGGAGTACTACGAGAAGAAGGAGAAGCAGATCGAGCAGCAGAAGAAAATGTGAGTCGTGGCACGAAGTCACATGCCTCCGGAACACCCCGCTTTACCTTTTGACACCAAATGGTTGACGCTGAGCTTCCTGTAATTTTATTTGGGCGCTTGCGTCCACAATGCCTCCACTGTTGCTGTCTGGGCCGTCAATAAAGGCTCTTTGAAACCTAATTGGTCAAATGTGCTCTCCAGCCAAATGTCTAACCTGATGAACCAGGCTCGGCTGAAGGTGCTGAAGGCCCGCGACGATATGATCTCGGTGAGAAGCCGAGTCATCACCGCGTCAGACGGACCTTTTATTTTAAATGTAATTTATTTTTTGAAAAACGTGTGTGTGTGTGTGTGTGTGTGTGTGTGTGTGTGTGTGTGTGTGTGTGTGTGTGTGTGTGTGTGTGTGTGTGTGTGTGTGTGTGTGTGTGTGTGTGTGTGTGTGTGTGTGTGTGTGTGTGTGTGTGTGTGTGTGTGTGTGTGTGTGTGTGTGTGTGTGTGTGTGTGTGTTCGTTCGTTCAGGAACTGTTGAACGAGGCTCGCCAGCGTCTGGTTAGCGTGGCAAAAGACCCGGCCAGGTATTCGGCTCTGATGGACGGATTGCTCTTACAGGTCAGGGGACGCGCGGGAGCGCAATATTCTCCACTCGTGTTCATTTCGACTGATATTTGAATACTTCTAATGCCGGCAGACTCTCAGAAGAGTTCAAATATTCTGAATGTTGTGTCCCTCCAGGGGTTCTATCAGCTCCTTGAGCCCAAAGTGACGATTCGCTGTCGTAAACAGGACGTGCAGATCGTCCAGGTGGGCGTCGCTCGGTTTAGACATTTAGATTAGATTTTCTTTTTTCCCTAATCTGTATGCTGTCCCTCTCAGGCTTCTATCCAGAGGAATATTCCCATTTACAAAGCTGCTGTGAAGAACAACCTGGAGGTCCGCATCGACCAGAACAACTTCCTGTCCCCGGACATGTAAGCAGCGTCTCGGTGATCTCAGACGTTCAAACGACGGCCCCACCCCCCCGGAGGATCCTAATATCAGGTTTTGGTTGTTGGCAGCTCTGGAGGCGTGGAGATCTACAACGGTGACGGGAAGATCAAGGTGGCGAACACCCTGGAGAGCAGGTTGGACCTCATGGCTCAGCAGGTACGACCGCATAGTTTGAGGGATTGTTCCCTCCAGTTCCGCCTGTTTCCACTTTACCCTCCTCAGACCTGACATCAGATGTTGGGTCACCTATCATATAACAGCTAATTCTTCTTAGTGTGGGGCCAAATGTCCACCTACATGGACCCATAAACATTATATTATTACACATTTAGACTGATTGTCCCTGTATGTGGACATCATTGTCCCTGTATGTGGACATCATTGTCCCTGCATGTGGACATCATTGTCCCTGTATGTGGACATCATTGTCCCTGCATGTGGACATCATTGTCCCTGTATGTGGACATCATTGTCCCCACAAACCACTTGTTTCTAAATATTGTTAAAACATGATTCTCAGTCTTTACACTTATCAGGTCCAATAATCCTGAATAGACGTGTTAAGGATGTGTATCAGAAAAGAGCTGGGGTCTGAGGAGGTTAAGTCCAGGAATCGAGCTATTGTTTCAGTCCACGTTGACAAATCCCGCCAGATCAGCGATGTCCCACACACTGGACCTTTTAGTGGACGGAACGGTGACAAACAGACGCATGAAAATCACATTAGAGGAGGTCGAGCATCAGCGAAAATCCCCGAACTTCCTTTGTCACAAGACGGAGCGGGGCGCTGGACGGCGTCCTGAAGCCGTGCTCTGTCTGCTGTAGGACCGCTGAGTTTGCGCCTTTACGCGACCAATCGCCGAGCGGTCCGAGGGAGCGGGCCGGGCCCAGTTCGGGGGGGGGGGGGCATCGGTGCCCGCTTTTAATCCAATTCTGGACGAGTCAGAAATCAAGAGATCTTGTTTGTGTGTTCGCAGATGATGCCCGAAGTCCGGGTGGCTCTCTTCGGCGCCAACCCGAACCGCAAGTTCCTGGACTGAGGGGCGTTGGCCCGTGAGAGGAGAATTTGTATTTTCAACCGTCGTCATTCCTCCGCCTGCGGACGCTCCGAACAGACGAGCCGTCGTTGTTGTGGTGTTTAATTGTGTTTTGTGTGCATTGCGGCGCGATAGAAGCCCCACAGCTGGAACCCCCTCTGGTTTACATTCCTTTTGTTTTTTTTTGTTTCGTTCTATTTAAACGGGCGTCTCGGTTCCTCGGCGATCGCCCGGACGCAGCCCGACCTCCGGTCCTCTGATCGGGTCAGGCTTCACGACGATCACATCATCTTGGCTGCGGTTTTGGGCCGGGGGGGGGGCCCTCCGCGCCGCTGCATGAGGCATTGTGTCGCTAATGGGTGTCTGCTCCAACCAATCAGGAATTAAAAAAACAAAAAAAACAAAAATCAACCCCCACCGCCGCGGAAACTGCACATGACCCCGTCGCCGTTGCGCCCGCTGTGTGTCGATCTGTCCGCTCCGCAGGGCGCACTTGTGTGTATATGAGGATTCCAGATTAAATTATACGTGTGTACGTGCTGGTTTTTTGTTTTTTTTTTTGTTCTTTGGCTTCTTATTTTGAAATCGTGTCTCTGAAAGTGGAATATTGTGGAAACGTAAAGCTGAAATAAAGAGTTAATCACCGCCGCTGGCCCCTTCCTCCTCCCGCCCCCTCACTCGCCTGCCTTCATTCATGCTGGCTTCATTAGTTCATCACATGGTATGAGTCAGACAAAAATGTCCCAATTACGCCCCCCCCCGCCCAACCCGACGGGCCGGACGGGCCGGACGGGGACCTCTGAGTCGCTGGACCTGCCCACGCTGACGTCAGGCCGGGCCCACGTGGAGGAGCTCCTCCTCAGGGTAAATTCTCCGGCGGGGCTGCGTCGCTCACTTCAAGCGCCCGACCCGGTCGCGTCGCTCCGTCTGACTCCCGTCTGCTTCCCTTCCAGGGCTGAGAGAACGCCGCGCGTCCCGCCGAGGGTGGGCGACCATGCTCTAGCGGCCCGGGGCGGGGAGAGGCGGGGGGGGAGGAGGAGGAGGACATGGCGATCCAGGTGTACCGGGCGGTGGCGGCCCTCCTGTGGCTGGCGGCGGGGGCGGCGGAGGGGGCGCCCGACCCTTCCCGCAGGGACCTGCTGATGCGCGAGGAGGCGCTCAGGCAGACGGGGGGCAGGGTGGTGCTGACGGCGGCCGAGCTGAGGCTGGACGCGCGCCTCCACCAGCTGAAGGAGAAGGAGCTGGCCGCCGCGCTCTTCCCCCCCGCCGTGCACTTCTTCAGAGCCAGGAGCCTCATCCAGGAGAGCCCCATCTTCAAACTGCTGCAGAGGATGCCCAAAGGTCAGGAGGGCGGAGCCCACACCCCAATGTTCAAGTTCATCTCTTTAAACTGGAAAAAACAAGACATCTATGACCTCAAATTCAGCTGGTTGTGGAGCTTGTTTTGAAAAAGTGGAGAATACAGGAAGTAGAGAGTGTTTTTCTTACCTGTTGTCAGTAAGTGAGGACCATACGTGTCCTCGCAGAGCGCCGTCAGAGTCGCCTGAACACACTGATTCAATCAAAATGCCTCAGATGGGGAATTCTGTCTGCACGTATGGTGAAAGCAGCCTTATTCTCCCATGAGGAGCCTCGGCTGGAGGCTAAAAATAGGGAATATGACAGGCGCGCCGAGACTTTTTCCGTCGCGGCGATCAGGGGTCGCGCGTTGTCTGTGACCTTTCTGTCCCGTTGCCCCGGCGACAGGCGCTGCCCTCCACATCCACAGCTCGGCCCTGGTCAGCGTGGACTGGCTGGTGAGGAACGTGACCTACAGGCCGCACTGCTACATCTGCTTCACCTGGGACAACTCGGTCCGCTTCCTGTTCTCCGAGCGCCAGCCCCTCCCCCGGTGGGACTGCTTCTACTGGCAGCTGCTGGAGACCCTGAGGGCCAAGATCGGCGACCCCGCGGGCTTCGACAACAGGTGGAGTGCGACGGCCGCGCGCCCGAGGACACAATCGGAGAAAGGGGGGGCGGGGTTAAACCCGGTGGCGTTTTTCTTTTCCAGCTTGATGAGGCATCTGACGCTGTTCACCGAGGACCCCGAGGCCGAGTACACCAGCCAGGAGGTGGTGTGGCAGAAGTTCGAGAAGGCTTTCGTGGCGGCGGCCGGGCTGATCACCCACGCCCCCGTGCTGAGGGACTACATCTACCGGGGCCTGACCGAGCTCCACCTGGACAACGTCATGTACCTGGAACTCCGGTGCGGCCTCTCCCAGGTTCCCGCCCTGCCTTCACGTCCCACGATTGGAGCCTCGGCTGCACTCGGGGCCGCGGCTTCAAGAACGCTCGCTGTCCCCTCCGCAGACGTACGAGCTGGACGGGACCGTCCACGAGAGGGTCTGGTCCCTCAAGACCTTCCAGGAGGTCACCAAGAAGTTCATGGCGGACCATCCAGACTTCCTCGGGGCGCGGCTCATCATTTCGGCACACAGGTAGGACGTTGATCAGTCCACGCTCTGGTGGAGGGCTTCAGACGTCGTGGAAGACCGAGGGAAGGTTGGCAGCCTTCATCAGCCTTCAGTTGCTAGGCGACACAACCGTCATGTTGTTGTTGATGCCTTTAACTGTTTCGGAAGGATAGAAGTGTTCGCGTGACGTTTTAGTGCTCGAGTCCTTCAGGGCCGCAACGTGGGCTGGAGCATCAGTCCTCCCACGTGGAAGCCTTCAGAAGGACGTTAAAGTGAGGTTCCTCCCCTCTGGGAGGTCGAGAAAACCTGGCCTGGTTCACTTGAGGACTGGAGCCTCGCAACACTCGAGCCATTAGACCAGGGGGTCTCCCCCCTCCCCCCAGATGGTCCGTGAGGCTGCAGGTTCTGGTTCAACCCAGCAGCACCAGACTGGACTCACTTCATCAACTCATCTGGTGGAACCAGAACCTGCAGCCTCACGGGCCTTTGGGGAGACCCCCTGATCTCATGGCTCGAGTGTTGCTTGACTAGACCACGCTCTCTCACTCTCAGCTGATTAGTCAAACTGACTGGTTGGACCAAGAACCTGCAGCCACACGGCCCTTAGTGGAGGAGGTTGGACATCCCTGCGCTAGACCGTCTGCACATGGGAGGAAGAGGGCTGTTTTTATCTAATTTGTTTTCCCCTCGTCAGTACTTAAATATGATCTAAACGAATCAAATTATTTTTGTGCTGTTCCCAGTTGAGAAAAAGTTTATGCCTTAATTCTTTGTGACGGTTCATGGGATTGGAAATACTTTAATTGTGTTAGCAGGAGGTCGCTCCACCACGTCATAATTGCTGATTAGGTTTGCGGGTTTCAGACAAAGTAATCAGTTATGCTCTTTCCTCAGAGCCACGAGTGTATCCGAGGTCAAGGACGCCGTAAAAGAAGCCATTCAGCTGCGGAAAGACTTCCCAGATGTGGTCGCCGGCTTTGACCTGGTCAACAAGCCTTTGATCTCTTACGCAACCACGAGCACAGCTGTGGCGCTGACGACTTTGTGTGCTTGTAGGTTGGCAGGGAAGACTCCGGAAAGACCCTCTGGGACTTCCGGGAGGCCCTCTCCATCCCGGCGGACACGGGCGCCGTCTTGCCGTTCTTCTTCCACGCTGGGGAGACAGGTGACCCCATCGGCGGGACGCTTGTTGCCCTAAAAGACGGGTTAAAGCGACTATCTCTCCGCCCTTCCAGACGACGAAGGCACCGACGTGGACCAGAACCTCCTCGACGCCCTCCTGTTCAACACGTCCCGCATTGGCCACGGATACGCCCTGGCGCACCACCCGCTCGCCAAGGAGCTGTCGCGGAAGAGGAGCGTGGCCGTGGAGCTGTGCCCCATCTCCAACCAGGTCCATAAATAGAGACCAAAGCAACTCGGATTTGGGGGGGGACAAGTCCCCACCCTTCAGTCGTCCTGGCTCCCCCTAGCCGTAGCCGATATCTGTCCCTATCTCAGTCCCCCGCCCCCCCCTCCTCGGTCACTTGGCTCTATATTGGCTGGGTGCCCCCCCCCAACCAGGCTTTGAACCCCGGTCTCTCGTACCACCGTCAGCGGCGTTAACCACTGAACCACCCAGCAGCCGGTGGGGCTCCGAATCCGATCGTCGATGGACTCAGAATCGCTCCTTCGGAGGGGGGTAGTTGCGCGGTCTCGCCGCTAGAGGTCGCCACACCCCCGACTCGTCGGAATCTCATCTCACGCGTCGGAATTTTATCAGAACGAAACACCGAATGACGCCGTCTGTCGTCTCTCGGGCGCAGGTTCTGAAGCTGGTGTCGGACCTTCGGAACCATCCTGCCGTCACCCTGATGTCCGACGGCCACCCGATGGTGATCAGCTCCGACGACCCGTCCCTGTTCGGCACCACGGGCCTCTCCTACGACTTCTATGAAGCCTTTGTCGGCATCGGGGGCTTGAAGGCCAACCTGGGCACTCTGAAAGAGCTGGCCCTGAACTCCATCAAGTGAGACCCAGTTTGAGCGTTGACGAGGATTTCCGTTCGTTTTTTGTTTGACGTGATATTTCTTCTTCTCCTCGCAGGTACAGCTCTCTGCCCGCTCACCTGAAGGAGACCGGTTACGCAATGTGGCAGAAAAAATGGGAAGCCTTCCTCTCGGATTATTTATGACGCTTGTTTTCGATGTGGCACTGTGCCCTTTATTTGAAGCTCTGTGAAATAAAATGTTCTGTACAAGATCCAAACCAGCGTGGAGTGAATAAATGTACACTGTAGATGTTCCAACCTAAACGATTTAACTCAAAGTGGAGCCCAGCGGTACAGAACGTCCACTGGTTGGTCCAAAACTGCGCCGAGATTCCAGAACTTTGGCGTCCCCTTTCCCAGGAGACCGTCAGCAGCGTTCCCGAGATGTTGGACCTTCCAGGTCCAACCGCTGCACCGCCCAAAAAACGAGGCGACCTCCGGGCGCCGCTTTGGTTCTCCATCTCTGGGTAATTATGGAACACATCAAAGCCTCCCCCGTGCCTTTGATCTGCTCTCTGCTGCTTTGTTCTGGCTGAATGGTTCACCTGACGACAGTCCCACAGCCTGGAGGAGCTCTGCTGCTCGGCCCACTGGTACTCGTGAGACTCGATTCCTCCGATGTTGATCTCGCCGCCGGAGCGATACCAACAGCACTGCATGAACGAGGAACGGTCAGGTGATGGAGATGGATGGAGCGGGTGTGGGAGAGCTGAATGTCTCCACCTTTGACAGAAAAAAGAAACTACTGAAGCAGCAGAAAAACGACTCAGAAGCTGGAGATGGTCTTTGACTCACAGCTCCGTGTCCCACCAGGTCCTCCAGAGGGTCCAGCTGGGGGTAGACGTTGTCCACATACCACCTCAACGGTCTACGGCTTCTTCCTCTCTGACATGTCCCTGACATTGATCCCCTGGAGGACAAACAAACTCTTTTACGTCTGAGGGGAAGCAGGACGTGATGTTTCTGAAGGCCCTCGGCGCAGGCAGAAGGTTCCAGGCAATTCATCCATCTGCTCCCCCGCCCCACTCAGGGAGGAGACGAGGGAGGGCTCTGACCTCCAGGCCTCCTGCTGCTCCTCCAACAGCTTCTTCACCACCTGGTTCCCCCCCCGGAGGAGCTGGACTCTCCCCCAGCTTGGTCCTCACGCCGACTGCAGCAGCAGATACTGAAGCTCACCCAGACGGACGCCACGGTTTGAGGCGACACACTTCAGATCCAGAACTTTCCCTCAGACACACACACACACCCCCTCAGACACTCAGACACACACCTACCTTCATGAAGTGTTGTTGCTCCTCCTGATTGCTGCAGCTGTGCTCCAAGGTGTGAATGATTGTCCAGAGCTCCTTCAGGGTGGAAGCAGGTTCGCTGGAACGCACTCAGAAAATGACATGAATCTGATTTCTACAATCTGCTACAAACACACCGCAATGTTGATACTTGTCGACCCTTTTGTGTTAAAAATCCAGCTTTTTGTTGCGTTAATTTAGAACTAGAATATTTAAAAGAAAGTAAAATAAATCGCTTCTTTCCTCCTCTGCTGGTTAAATAAAGATGTATAAAGCTACAAAGGATAACTTCACAAGCAGGCAGCAGTTGCCATGGTAACTGAAGCATCACCCTTAACCTTATGACCCCTTTTCACATTGTTAACGAGGTTACTCGATCGTATAAACCAGAACACCGTTTTATTGCAGACGTTTGTGTGCCATCTACTTGAGCGGACTTTATGATCCGCGATGAGCCACGATAATAGACGTTTTATGAGCTTCCCTTTTCAGATGTGGGAGAGGAAGAGCTGAGCTCTCGTTAAAAGTGTCCGTCACTGTTTATCTATCAGCCATTTAATGTTTAAAGCCGTTTGTCTATGTAGCTTCCCTGACTTAGGTTAATATTGAATGATGACACATTTATGTGGAGTAGAAAAGTGACAAAAAAGGCGATTTGTCGCCATCTAGTGGTGGAAACACAAACAGCGGGAACCGCAATTCATATTAAAATAAATATTTTACTCGGAAGTCTTCTATTTTAGATTTATTTATCACTTAAGTTTGCCCAAAGCAGCAAAATTTGTAGTTTCATGTAAACATCAAAGCATCTCATAACTTCCATGAAATTAAAGTGTGTTCACACTGAAGTAATATTCTGGAAAATGTATTTATTTTTGATAAATATGTACATAATATACAGTCTTTGTACACAATAAAAAGAGATGAAAACAGTTTTCTCAAGGTAACTCGACCATTTAGGAAAATATTTTCCACAAAGACACAAATAAAAGCTACCCAAGGTTCCGTTTTGTTACGTGTGAACCGAACATCGGTTCAAATTTGGTCTCCCAAGTGAAGCCTCAGACCAAAGTAAGCCCCCCGACGACTTTGAGACAGACATGAGGTCAAGTCATCGGGCTGAGGGACACGAGGTGTGGGGGGGTTCTGTGGCGGCGTGGTTACCGGTTCCTCAGTGAGTCGTGACGCTGGGGTGAAGAGGTTTGACCCGGACCAGGCGGGACAGTCCCAGCCGCAGCCCCTGGCCCGGAGACCTCGCGGGGGCACCCTGGGGCGAGGACGCGCTCCGGCCCACCTGACCTGGGGGGGGGACACAATCCGATCAGCGCCACTCTCTCTCTCTCTACTCTCTCCGTCCGGGGCTGCCGGGCGGTCAAACCTGGAGGGTTCCACTTGGGGACTCGCCCCCCCGCCGGGGCGGGAGAGAGCGCCGGTCTCGGCGCCGGCGCCGAGGAAGAGGGGGCGGGCCTTCTGGGCGCAGCCTTCACCGCCGGAGGACTTCTGACCGCTGCTGCGAGACAGTTTTCATCTTAAAGAGAGTTCAACGAGGTCAAACGGCCGATGTGGGCCACAGTACCTCCGCCAGGCGATCTGGTCTTGGCCGGCTTTGACGCCGGCTTCACCTTCTTGGAGGAGGAAGCCGCTTTGATCTGCCCGCTTTGATCTTTCGCCTTCTTTTTTGTCTTGCGCGCATTCTTCGCGGTGAACTCTTCGTCCTCGCTCTCCTCCGGCCCGCTGAAGTCCTCGTCGCTGTCCGAGTCTGGAACAGGAACCATTCGCTACGTCGTGACCCCAGAACAAAAGCAGGAGGTCGACCTTGAGGGCGGGGAGACGACCTGGTGTCACTTTGGGTTCATAGTCTTCATCCTCCTCCCTCAGGGTCCTCCTCGACTCCTCAGCAGCTTTAGCTGCAGCTTTCCTCTGGATCGAAAGACTTTCTCTTTCCGTTGAGATTTCATCCAGGCCTTCAAAATAAAAGACAGACTCAAGCAGCTGTATGTTGGAGGGACATCAAAAGGAAAAAGGGGAACCGACCCAAAACGCTCACGTCCACGCTGCAGTTGGAGAGGCGGAGAGACCTCGGGTCGGTGTTTTCATCTGCCACCACTTGAACTTTCGCCACCCCTGAAATCAAACAGCACATCTCAAACGAGAGCCGCTCGAGCAGACGCTCTCTCTCTCTGCGTTGGGGAGACAGACCGTCGCCTTGAGCCCGCTCCTTCCTCTCCACGGAGCTGTTGAGCGAGGAGAGCGTGAGAGCAGCCTCCAGATCTCTGTGAAGCAGCCTCTCGTCCAGCGGTTTTCTGTTGGGAAGAGAGAAAATCTGATTTCTGGGATTTCCAGCACCTTCAACAACATCCGCTGACACAGCAGAACTCTGTCTGCGTTGGCTCCCCCCTGCTGTTGTGGGTCACGTGTGTGGAGTCAGGGACCATCGATACTTGTCTGTGATATTATCGGGGTTTCCCCCCAAAGCCCCCGTTCATTCGGGACTTCATTATCGATCTGAACAATATCAAAGTGTAGAAAACAAAACAAAAATAAAATTCCTGCATATGAGAAACAGAAATGCTCCTTGAATAAAATAAAACAAATGGGCGGCAGCACACCCTTCGTATGGACGAATGAGCTACGAACTGGAGGCTCAAGGGAAGAAAATAAATGATATAAATGTTTGAAAATATATCAATATATATTGGAGTCTCAATGTGGCCCAACCCTGTGTGAGATACATCAAAGTTAATCTAACAGCTGATGTTTCTCCAGCAGGGTGACGCGAGGAAGGAGCAGCTGCAGTGACACAGACAGGGAAAAGAATCCTTTAAAACCCCGCTGTTGCTTTGATGTCAGCTCTATTGACAACAGATCAAAGACGGTTCTGTGGGAACCAGGCTCCTTGATGTCTTTGATGTGAGGGCCCCGACCTGCTCTGAAGGCTGGGCCTGGACTGGGACTCTTGGCTGGAGGACTCCTGTTGTCTCTCTCGGGCCTTTTTGCTCGGCGGAGCCTTCGAGAAGACAAAATCCTCCTCTGAGACGAGATAAAAGCACAGAAACCTTCAGATCAAAGCCTCCTGCAAACGAGCTGGGGGACGCAAGGCCGCAGAAACAACGACAACAGGCCCTTGTGAAGTCCCAGAACAAACATTTATCAAACATTGAAGCAGGTAAAGAAGAATAAAGGTGATTAAAAGGCTTTAAAATGTCTCACCATCGTCCTGGTCTCGACTTTCACAGTAATTCACAGCCTTCGTTTTCCTGTCAGCGGTCATGAGAGGATTATAGACGCAAGATCAGCGGTGCAGGGACACAAATAGAGTAAAGCTGACTCACCTCGATGGTCGCTCCATCGCAGAATTAAAGATTAGAATGAGAATTATAAAGATTCAAACGGTTTAAAGCGAGTTCAGCGCTCAACAGACGTCAACAGGGACCGTCGAAGGTTCCGCTTGTTGAAGCCGACTGGTCCTCAAGCGGGAGCGCCACCGGGTTCTTACCGAGTGCCGACAATGTTGTCGGTGACAGCGGACCGGTTTTGTTTGAATTTTTAATTTTAATGGATCAAAAACGCAGCCACGTTCAACTCTCCCGCCTTCCGGAAAAGGAAGTGACGTTGCCGACCAGGCGGCCGAAAACCGGAAGCAGACGTTGAAAACAAAACAAAACGACACAAAAACATCATATTTTTAATCTTTTTTGGTCTTTAAATTAAACATCAACTTTATCTGAAACTAAATGATGTATTTTTTGTGGCTACGACAAAAAAAGGCGAATCTGTGTCTGTTCAATAAAAACGTTTTAGTGCCTTTTGGTCATTTTAAACTTCAGTATTTTATGCTGTATATTATTTATTAAATGCTATTTTCAAATTCTGGCCCTTCTACGTTCATATACATAACATACTTCTTTAACATACTTCTTTAACATACAGCTGAAAAAACAACACATGTGTTTGCTGAAGTGGTATTCATAGGCCTCCCGTGTTTGTTCTAATAAATAATGGACGTCCTGCGTGTGGTGTACCTGCACTTCCTTTTCTTTGAACAAACATTCACATTTTGAGGCTCCGCGTCCCAAAAGAGCCCAAAGTGGCCCGTCATCCTACACATTCTGTCAGACCTAAATAGGCAGGACGCGAACATGAACGAGTAAACAGCGTCCAAAAACACGTTTTTTTCTTTAACCCCCCCCATGTGTGTGTGTGTGTGTGCGTGTGTGTGTGTGTGTGTGTGTGTGTGTGTGTGTGTGTGTGTGTGTGTGTGTGTGTGTGTGTGTGTGTGTGTGTGTGTGTGTGTGTGTGTGTGTGTGTGTGTGTGTGTGTGTGTGTGTGTGTGTGTGTGTGTGTGTGTGTGTGGGGGGGGCAGGCCAGGTCCAGCAGATGGCAGCAGCAGCCTGACCTCGCCCCGCGGGGGCAGAGGTGCAGGTCCTGATCTAATGACGGACATGTCGCCCACTCCCAGGGCGGGGGCGACGGCTGCTCCCTCTGAAGTGGTGCAGAAGAGCGAACGCTCCCTTTTCGCCGGACCTCTGAGGGGGGACAGTCGTCTCCAGGGTTGTCATTTTCCACCCCGCGCGCCGGCTGCGGTCCGTCACGCAGCGGACCCGCGGGCCGACGTCGAGCGGCGTGACGGCCCCGGGGGCCTTTTGGCCCCAGACGAGAAGAGGAAGACGCGCAGCCGTGGGGGCCAAAGAGCCCTGCGGTCACGCATTCCCAGCCTCCCCCGGAGCTGCCTCCAGTCCTGACCAAAATACCAGCAGCAGTCATGCAAACACTGCGGCCGCACGTCTGAACGTGTGTACATGTGTTTTTACCCTCCATCAGCCCAGACGCAACCACAACAGGGGTGAAAGGTCACGACGGAGAGAACACGAGGATAATGTGTTCAATACCATGTATTCTGGGTACTTCTGTGCTCTGGGCCCCTCCCCTCTTCTCCTCTAATCTCCCCTCTTCCCCCCTCTTCTCCTCTCCTCTTTCCTCTCCTACCTGTTCTGTCCTTCACCTGTTCTATCCTCTACCTGTTCTATCCTCTACCTGTTCTATCCTTCACCTGTTCTATCCTCTACCTATTCTACCCTCTACCTGTTCTATCCTCTACCTGTTCTATCCTTCACCTGTTCTATCCTCTATCTGTTCTATCCTCTACCTGTTCTATCCTCTACCTGTTCTATCCTCTACCTGTTCTATCCTCTACCTGTTCTATCCCTCTACCTATTCTACCCTCTACCTGTTCTATCCTCTACCTGTTCTATCCTTCACCTGTTCTATCCTCCACCTGTTCTATCCTCTACCTGTTCTATCCTCTACCTGTTCTATCCTCTACCTGTTCTATCCTTCACCTGTTCTATCCTCTACCTATTCTACCCTCTACCTGTTCTATCCTCTACCTGTTCTATCCTTCACCTGTTCTATCCTCACCTTCTATCCTTTCTATCCTCACCTGTTCTATCCTCTACCTGTTCTATCCTCTACCTGTTCTATCCTCTACCTGTTCTATCCTCTACCTGTTCTATCCTCTACCTGTTCTATCCTCCACCTGTTCTATCCTCCACCTGTTCTATCCTCTACCTGTTCTATCCTCCACCTGTTCTATCCTCTACCTGTTCTATCCTCCACCTGTTCTATCCTCTACCTGTTCTATCCTCTACCTGTTCTATCCTCTACCTGTTCTATCCTCTACCTGTTCTATCCTCCACCTGTTCTATCCTCTACCTGTTCTATCCTCCACCTGTTCTATCCTCTACCTGTTCTATCCTCTACCTGTTCTATCCTCTACCTGTCCTCCTCTCCTCTCTCTCTACCCATCTGTCCATCATCAGGAGGGTCCCCCTACATGAGCCTGGTCCTGCTCAAGGTTTCTTCCTGTTAAAGGGGAGTTTTTCCTTGTTACTGTTGCTTGTCTGGGGTTAGGCCCTGGGATCCTGGAAAGGTCTTGAAACAATTTTGATTGTAAAAGACGCTTTATAAACAAAGATTGATTGATTGATTGATTGATTGATTGATAGATTGATAATCAGGACCAAACGTGGGTCTAAATGGGTCCGAAATCCCCAAAACCTGGGAGACATGAGCCCACAGAGTCAGGTTGTTGTGCTGCTGCTCCACTTTTCTGCTTGTGTTTACTCCTCTTCGTCCCAAACTGCGCTCCTGCGCAGCGCGTCTGTTTTGGGACGGGACGTCCAGCAGGACTCGCGGGCCGTCCGGAGCTCATTAGTGGTCTGAGCTTGCTGGTTGGATGTGGTCCGGGAGGCACTTCCCCCCCCCGTCGACCACTCATGTGAATGCCATCATTATGTCCTCTCAGACCGGTAGTTTGCGCGGGGGCTCGCTCCGTCCGGCCCCGCCGACCATGTACGGCCGTTCCGTGGGCGGAGCCTGAGCTTCCGACATTCCGAGGCCCAAAAAGAAGTGTTTGTGTTCCCAGACGCTCCGAGCGAGCTGCAGGTCGCCTGTCCGCGAGGGTGCGCCAAGCCTGCGGCTAAATATGTCGACGTGTTTCGGATATCCGGCGCTTTCTGGTGTGGAGCAGGGCCCCGCGTCGCATGTCTTGAAGCGGCGGAGCGGCGGCACCCACGGCGCGGCCGCAGCAGCGGCGTGGCTCGGCCAGAGTGGGCAGACGGATCTGTCAGTCAGTGGCTTCCGGGGTTTGTTTTCAAAGGCAGCCTCGCCTGCACGCTCTTTTCGTTTTTCGAATCTTATTTAATCGCTTTTTTTTAGAAGCGCACGCACACACACACACACGCACACACGCGCACACGCACACACACGTGGCAGCCGCAGCAGCTAATTGCAAGGCAGATGAGAGCCAGGAGTGATGGGGAAGGGGGGGAAGGACGTCTGGGTTTGTGTCCAGGAGGGATTCAAACTTCCCAATCCGATGTTCGCCCGGCTAAACGTGTTTGTCGGATGTGGGCGCAGGTTTAGAGATCAAGCGGATTGATCGAGACAGATTGAGGGGGGCCCGTTTTGTGACACACGGAAGCAGCTCATTCCCTGATCAGACTTTGTTCGTGATGTTTTGGATTTCTGCAAATAATGACGCAAACGTTCAAACCAACTTCCTGTTCACGAGAAAAGGAAACTCTGACCCCTGTTTGACCTGGAGTCATCAGTTCAGCAGCTCAGAGCTGCATCAGCACCCTGACTTTGAACCATTTAAATGCTCTTTAGAGATCCCACGTGTACTTTTTTTTAAAAAAAATAACCCAAATTCAGAAATCAGAGGTCGTCTGTTTTCTGTCACATCAGTTGAACTCGTCGGTGTCGGTGGTTCAAATCCCGCCGCAGGTCCTCGGGGCCCGTTTTTACTAGAATAACCAGGGACATTTGTAAATATTGCTGTTAATTCTGCTGACTCATCACAACAAGACCTTCCTGGGTGTATTTTCGTGCGGTCCCGCTGATATAATTAGCCCCCCCCCCCCCCCGCATGAATGATTATACGTGCTGACAAGCAGGCCCGGAAATAGACGGCATCAAAGCGGAGGCATCAATTCGTCACTGCCAGTTTAACCCTGTGACGCCATTCAAAATAGCATCAGCGCAGCGGCATTGTTTCCTACGGTCCAGCGCGGCGCCTGAAGGGCACCCTGAGGAGCGGGCCCATGAGGACGACCTTTACGCCGGGAGGTCACCTGTAACAGTGATCTCCATGACTTATGCCTCATCATGCTTGGGACGCACGGACTGCTTCACCCCCCCTCCCTCACCCCCCCCACCAGCACAAACCACATGTGATGTCTCTTTTAATATCACGACCCATCAAGACACCTGCAATGCAGCGGAGGACCAGTCCTCCTTTCACTGGTTTTACTGGTCGATCAGACGCAGCGTTCCAGTCCACCTCCGTCTTTTCGTCTTTCTGTTCAAGTCAACTTTTTGGAGTTCTGCTCGAGGCTCGAGGGGTGAAATCGATTCCGGCCAGTGCTGCAATGCAGTGGGTGATCGCCCCCTCACCCAAGGGTGCTGGGTGTCATGGCAGCCCCCGGACGCTAGAGGGCGGCGTCCCCACGTCAGAGGGACGAGCTGAGGGGACGTCGAGAGTTTCCCCAGGTTTCGCCACCACAAAAACCCCGAGCAGAAGAAAATCAGTTTAACTCTCAAACCTTTAGCACTTTTTTTTTTTTATGCACGTGACTAATCATCTTAGCTTCTTGGGAAAAACAGCTACGACGATCAATCATAAGTAAATCTCTCCATGCCCCAACCAAGGCCATCGATCAGTCATGTGACCTATAATTTTCCAATATTTGACCGAAAACGGTCACCTTTCAATTGAGGTCGTCATGGCAACCGCAGCTTCGTCATCCAATTGCAGCGCAAGATTAATACTAATGAAATGATGGCCGTGCACGCCGGGCCCCGGATTCTTCCGGATCATTCCTGACATTCATATTTATTAGTCACTCTCCATGACAACCAGCCAGAACCTTTGATCAAACTTCTGGGGGGGGGTCGAGGGGGGCTTGGGTTTCATCTGGCAGGGGCCGTGACTAAAATAAATGATCTGATCTTTGTTGTGCTGGCCCGGCGACAGCGCTTCCACCCAGGATGACTCACTCCCGGGCCGCTCCCGCTCCTGGGCGACGCACCTCCGGGCCAGGCGGCGCTCCTCACATCCCCATAAGGGCGAGAACGTGCAAAGCAATGAGCAAATGTGTTGAGAGGATTCCTGGCATTCCCCCGCTCGGTCCCGGTGGCCCGGCCCGGTGTTGGGTTCCTGGGAGAGAGGGAAGAGGAGCCGGTGGGGGGGAGTGGTGGTGGGGGGGCGGATCAGGTGCAGACTCAGCAGCTGACGCTCCTCTGATCTCCATAACTTCCTGCAGCCATAAACCAGAGCGCCTGAGGTTTTCAGCGTGGCAACATGTAAACAGAACCCCGCTCGCCCTCCCAGGTCCGGTTCGGAGTCGACGGGGCCCGGTGGGGGGTTTGGGGGGGGGGTGGAGGAGTCCATCAAACCCTGCAACCCTGCAGCCACGCAGCCACGCCAGGCCCACGTGGACGCAGCGCACCTTCAACGGCTGCTTCGCGGGCCCCCAGGGAGCCGCAGGTGATCAGGCGATCACGCCGGAGGTCACGTTTGGCGACCCCGCGTCCTCCAGCCTGAGCCCAGATCGACGGGGGCCAAGCGCGGCGGATTGCGACACTTTCCCCGCCGTGATTGATCACTGCAGGAAAACGCGCCGTTACCATCACGCCTGAAACCCCCCCGTCGGTGAAAGTGCAAAACCATCGTTGGGTTTGCGTGCGTGCTGGACCGCATGGCCCAGCGCCACAACCTGTCTGCTGGAAACTGCTGCGTCACCGGTCGGGGCTTTCTAATCAGCGTTAAAGTCACCTCGGCCTTGTTTCATTTCCCCTTAGTCACCGCACGCCCGATTTAGCAGCCTGCAGCCCTCCCTGCAGAGCTCCGCCATTACCCTTGAACAGACACTCTCCGCCGGAGCGCTCCGGGTCCGCTCTATCCTGCAGGAGAGCGACCTGGCCGCAGACGAGCGCCCCCCCCACCCGTAAAACAGCCACCTTTTCAAGCCGAGTTTCACCTTTTTGTCCCGTTCCGAGGCGATTCCCATTCCTTTACTACAACCGACCAGCAGGGGGCGGCGGCCTCGGTGTGATTTTAAACTAATACTGCTGTTAAACCTTCACAGTTTCTGTTTGCTCTTGTATTAAGTGTCAGCCGCGGTGATGCTGTTACAGAGACCCCCCAGGACCCTCTCTGGGTCTCCCCCAGCTGTTGTTTCAGTATCATCTTTTAAGCCCCACGTTAATAACACTGTAATTGAAAGAGCTCTGGCCCCTCCTGGATCCAGTTACTGAAGCTGTAGTTAAATGCACAAAAGCTGTTTATTCACTCTGGTCTATTTTCTGATCCTGTGTGTGTGTGTGTGTGTGTGTGTGTGTGTGTGTGTGTGTGCGTGCGTGTGTGTTCACCGGCCTCACAACAGTCCTCCTCTGATATTTACTCTGGTTTATGTAACCACTTTGAAGGGTTTTCGATGCGATCCGGAGATATTTGCGGGGTCCTGCGGGGGGGTCCCCGGGTCACGGTTTCCAGAAGGGCCTCGGCTCTGGGCCCGCTTCCGTCCGACCCGCCGATGCAGCAGGCCCAGCCGCAGCCTTCGGGAGGCCGCCCGGGGAACGCGCTCCGGACGAGAGACGCGCGTATCAGGGCGCGGCGTCGTGATGCAACCCGGGTCCTCTTCCACCTGCTGTTTGTTAGCAACGAGGTCGCCTCCGGTTGCTAAGGTGGATCTGAGGCTCCCTGGCAGCCGAGAGCACCTCGGGGCCCCCTGGACCCGGAATTCCCCCCGGACTTCATCACCTACCGGCAACCTGCAGGAGACGGGAGGAAAAGTCAGCCAGGTGGGTCGTGTTGTTTCCACAAATGAAGGCGTTTCGATATTTAGCTTCTTCGAAAACCGCTCTAAATAATTTTGACCTTATCACGATGTAAAGATTTTAATCATGAGAGGTAAATTTAGGGAAAGGGGGCAGAGCTGCGTGTGATAAATCTGCACGATATCAAAGTGTCATGTGACAGAGGAGATACTTTGATCATGTGGACGAGTGAGGGAAGCGTCAGACGGGACTGCTGCAGGACATGTGACCATCGCTCCCATTTGGGTTCTGCACATTGCATCCATTCTCTTTCCCTCCCTCCCTCCCTCCCTCCATCCATCTGCCCATCCTGCCCCGGGATTGCTCAACACTTACACAGCCACTATTTTCCTGCAGGACTCCCTCGGAACGTCAGGTTAGCGACGGTCAGCCACGGGAAGATCGAAAAACTAGGTTAGGCTGTTTTCAAAATAAAAACACGACTGGGGCACAGTCCTAAGACGCTAAGGCGTCGATATGGGGAGGACATTTAAGATCCGACACTTGATGCTAAAGCAAAAAAATCCAGCGGGAGCGCGTTGACCTTTTGCGCTGCGGCAAGCGAAAGGTGGACCCCGACGGAGGTGGTAAGATCCAGCTGTAGCTCAGGGGCAAACCAGCGCGTACCTCTCCAGAGTCAGACAACAGAGGCGAGGAATAAACGTGGCCTTAATCTGGACAAGAAAAAAGTCGAGATAGAGGCGTCGGCGTTCCAGTCAACAGCCAAACGCAGCGCGCGGTGGTAGCGCCCTCTAGCGGATGCACCGATTCACCTCCAAGCGACCACAGGAATTCAGAGGTGACAGTTGTGTATTTATGTTTGCCGCGTTGCTGAGGTGGTTGTCCACATACAGACGGATTCGTGGAAGCCTTTGACCGCTATCAGTTTACCGTGGGCCCCCGGGCGGTGGTTTTATTTTGAAGCGCCGCGCAGGAAGCGCGCTGTCCTCTTCTGTCCAGCTTCTCGGACGGTGATCTGAAGGTGCAGCTGCGTCAATCGTTCCTATCAGAAGTGCTGCTGCTGCTGGTCTTGCAACTCTCTCCTCCTCCTCCTCCTCCTCCTCCTCCTCCTCCTCCTCCTCCTCCCCCATCTCTGACTTCTGATGGGGGGGCGCAGCGGTGAAGTCACAGTGATGTCATTTTAGGATGTGACAGTCGCTCAAGGTGAGCAGCTTCTCCTCTCACCCCCCCCTCCCCTCCTCCTCCTCCTCCTCCTCACAGTGAGTGGTGTCCCCTCCTCGGCCAGCGGTGCCCTAGAGAGGAGCGGAGCGGCGAAAGATGATCATCGCCACCGGCACCAATTCAAGCTCCGCCGCGCTCCGACCCTCTCCTCCCGCTCACGCCCCCGGCTATGGGTCCCTGATCTGCCGTGATCCCCACATCAGCCTCCGCCACCGCCATGCCAAAGGACGGAAAATAAGAAGAGTTGCGTTTCTGGGGCAGTTAACTTTGACCACGTGCCCACGAGGCGAACCGGATGGCCGCCGCGCAAAGGCGCCTCTCCAGCATGCCCGGAGGGGCCAGGACGCACTGGACGGCCGCGGCTCTCTTGTGGATTTCTCTCTGCGGGATCGCGTCGTCTTACCCCTCGAGCAGGACTAACGCGACTCAGCTGGAAAAGAAGTGGGAGAGCCTCTTCTCCCGCTCCTACTTGGGCATAACTGGGGGGAAATCAGAGCTGAACTGGGAGAGTGACTATTTGCAGGGCATCAAGAGAGTGCGGCGCCTCTACTGCAACGTTGGCATTGGGTTTCACCTGCAGGTGCTCCCGGACGGCGGGATCAGCGGCGCGCACAGCGAGAACCAATACAGTGAGTTCTTCTCCTTATTCTTTCTTTTTTTTTTTTGTTGCATGCGCCACTGCAGCGGCCGGAGTAGGACAGAAGCGCAACCCCCCCCAACCCCCCCACCGACGCGTGAAAGTTGGAGCGGCCCCGCGGCTGCTGGCAGGACATTTAATCGGAGGAGGCGCTCAAAGTTCCCCATGAAGCGGAGCGCAGCGAGAAATACCCGCGGCGGCCAAAGACACGACACCAATGTTGGAGCTGCTTGAGACGCACGCTTATTTTTACCCCTCTGCAGCAGGACGCACGCACGCGCACACACACACACACGCGCGTACACACTCGTTATTCCCTGCACACACACAAAAAAAGGCCTTACTGTTCCATAATTGCCTCTCTGAGCATCAGCGAGTCGCAGTGCACCTGCAGGGCTCCGCCCACTAGTCACACCCCGCCGCGGCGCGCCCCCGCGGCCCCCCCGCGCGCGCTCCATGGCTCACGCACGCGCTAACGGTGTGTTTCCTTCAAGGTCTGCTGGAGATCTCCGCGGTGGACCGAGGTGTGATCAGCCTGTTCGGGGTCAAGAGCGGGATGTTTGTCGCAATGAACAGCAGGGGGAAGTTGTACGGAACGGTACGCACGCCGCGCACGCGCACGCACGCACGCACCGCTGAGTGCGGGGTCTTTCTGAACGACTTTGTGGTGTCGGAGCGGCATTTCTGTGGCTGCTCGAGCAGACAAAGTGGCGCAGCGGCGCAGCGGATGCGGCGATCCGGTAGTTCCTGAGTCATGCTGTAAAAAAAAAAAAAAAAAAGGACGGCTGAGGTGTCCTCTCGTCGCACCTTTGGCGCATCTCCCAAAGAAACCTCGGAAATGCGCCGATTCCTCCACATCAGCAGCAACAGAGCATCGAGGGGGGAGGGAGGGGGGAGGAGGGGATGCGCAACAGTTGGAGGGGATCAAATCGGCCCTTTAACGGGCTGAGACGCAGCGACCTGCGCGTCTGCGTGGCGGGCCCCCCGCAGGAGGTGGTGATGGGGGGGGGGCGCCGGAGCTTCCTGAGGGGCTGCGGCGCAAAAGGGGAACTTTATGGCGCATCCGCCGCGGGCTCACATTTGATCGCGGATCTGCGGTCGAGCTTATTTTCAGCGGTAAACGTAGGAGGCTGGTATCCGGATTGGAAAGGGGCATTTCTTTTGCAACAACATGCCACCTCCTCCTGTTTCCCCCCAAGCATGCTTTGTAGGCAAGCTGTCTGCCAAAGTAAAGGTCACACGGAAACCATGCATATGTTGTGATGTTCACCCCTCCACTGTCAGATTTACTGACCCCCCCCTCTCTCTCCCCCCTTTTTCTTTTTTAGAGGGTCTTCGCGGACGAATGCAAATTCAGAGAGACTTTGCTGCCCAACAACTACAACGCCTACGAGTCTTTTGTTTACAAGGGCTTCTACGTGGCCCTCAGCAAGCACGGCCGCGTAAAGAGGGGCAACAGGGCCACCCCCGCCATGACGGTCACGCACTTCCTCCCGCGGCTATGAAGGCGGGGGGGAGAGACCTGACAGGAACTGGGAATTTTTGCACATGTGGATGTTCTTCCAGGTAACAGAAGGAAGTCTGATGAAGGCGGCGGTGGACCGGAGAGGGAAAAGAAACACACACCTATGATATTTATTCTGTTTATATCTATATCTGTATATTTGGAGAGCTACCTTTGTACATGCACTGTGCTGCTTTTCGTTGGTACGGGGGGGGGGGTCGCGCGTTACCTCGGCGCTTGCTGCAACGGAACTAGGTGCCCCGGAGGCGGAGGACGGCCGGCTGCGCTTCGAAAGAGCGAAAAGCGACACTTCCATTACCTCAAAAGAACCACTCGTACCTGTAGTCTAAAGGATGCATGGGCCGCTGCTCGAGTATGTGCTTAGCGAGGGTCGAGAGCGCCTCCTGACGAAAAAGGACGAAAAAAAAAAGCAACCAAAAAAAAACAACAAAAAAACCAGAGAGGGAGGAAATGCACTACGTCTGCTGCACGAGTTAAAGGTGCCTTGGAGCTCCCACTTGCGGCCCCCTTAAACTTGCATGTAAGAGACACCTGCTGGAGACAGAAATAGGGCTGACGCTCCAGAGAGGGCCTCAGAGGGGGGGTGGGGGTGGGGGGTCGGGGGGGTGGGCTATCTATGGTTTATTTTCTTTGCTGTAATTAGATCGATTAAGTAATTTACAATCTGTGGCGGAGGCCGAGAGCGGGGAAGCAGGGTGGCGCGGAGGTGTTGCACCGTGAAAGCAGCGTCTGTCCTCCATGGGGGGTTGGGGGGGGGGGTGGGGGGTCACAAATATGGAAATATTCAAGAGCTTTGTTGTATTCCCAACTCAGCTCTGGGAAAATAATCATTCAGGTAGCACAGTTTGATTTGGACGGAGGTGCCTCAACGTCCTGGTCGAGATGGCTCCAAACTTTTGTGTGCGTGTGCATCTGTGTGAATGTGTGTGTGTGCGCGCGCGCGTGCGTGTGTGTGCGCCTTGGCTGCGTTCCCTCCCGCTGCAGCATTGCAGCGGCAGCGAGGCGTTCAGGGGCCGCCGGCACAGTTTGAAACGTGATTACGAGTCACCAGGTGGAAGACGGTGAAACCCCCCCCAAAAAAAAAAAAGAAAGAAAAAAAATTCAAAGTCATGTTCTTTGGAACATGAAAGCTGAAGACATTTTAAGTTAATTTATATGTGTAGAAATCTGAAATGATTTCGTCTCCAACTTTGCCCCCCCGAAGGTTTATCAGAATCAAAACTCAAGAGAAATCAAAGTTAAAACAGAAGAATCACACAACTTCCTGCTCATCATCCTGATTTTGACCTCAGAATACTTCAACTCTTTTTTACTTGAATTCTTCAGAAAGTGTCAGGAGTCTAAGAATAAAAGCCAGGATACGTTTTCACCCCCATCCCGTCCTCGTATGTACCTCCGCGCATGTCCCAAAATCCCCGTCCATGAGATTGTAACGTATACGTGGGTGTCACATATACGTGTGGATTCTTGGCTGTCACCTGCACAAACCTATAGTTCAGATCTGGTTACCAGTTCCCGGGATGGTTTCTTGCTTCGCCGGGTTTCTGGGAACCGCGCTGCCCGCGTCCTCGCGTCTCTCCGCGGCCGCCTTTGTCGCAAGAGAGGAAGAAGGGGGTCGTCGGGGGCGACCTCCGCCTCCGCTCGGACCCGCGGCTTCCTGCTCCTCTTTTAGTCGGTCTGGGGTCGGGGGTTGGGGTCACGGCCCTGGCCTTCACTCCCGAGGGTGTGGGGGGGGGGGGCTGCGACCTTGAACTGGACATTTCCTGACTGGGATTCCACGCCGATAGAGAATTCCGGCTTAGAATTTGCTCAAAAGTGGCGTGAATCCGTCCGGTCAAAGGTCAGGTCACAGAGAACCTCACCACCTCACCTCCCCTTCTCTTTCATTTTCCTTTGCGATAAAGTAATATTTTACTTTTCAGGTGTCTCACGTCTAAGCTTTGACCAAAAACAAGTCATTCAGGCCGATCTCGTGCTAAAGCAGTGATTTTTTTAAAGGACGGTAGAATTCTCCAGGCATGCCTGAGCTCCAGCTTCAACGCGAGTGTGTGTTTTATTTTGAAAACGTGTCTGTGGCTCTTAAAGGAAGTGGGCTCCCCTCACTTCCTGTCATCTCATATACCTCACCCCTCTGCCTTAGAGCTTCTGGTCGGGCTGACGACTGTAAACGGACACTTTTGTTTTTGTCTTTGACGATGCCGAACGAGGATGTTAAAGTTGGTTCCTTTTATTTTTGTACGTATGTGCTGTGCACAGCAGTCGACTGTATTCCTGAGAAAACAATAAAAGTTTCTTTTTCTTTTTCGTGGTGGTCCTGTTTGATGAACGGCCAACTCAAGGGCTTTACATCTAAAGTGCACCTTCCACCTTCACAGCCCTACTTCAGTGAAGAATAAAGGACACACGGAGCGCCCCGAGGTCTCCAGGTAGACGCTGCGCTGACCTTTGACCTGAGAAAAGGCGAGCGGCTCCTCAAACCAGTTTGGACCCAGTCGTCCTCCGGACTCTGGGACCTTCTGACCCAGACTGAGAGCGTTTGAGGGCTCAGGAGACCGTTTGAAGCCGATTAACTAATTAACCAGTGTGACACCTCGAGTCTCCACGATTAAACTTTTGCTCATTACTGAGACACTGAAGGTGGGTTTCTAATAAGATGGAAGTCCTCATCCTCAAAACACAAAGAAACACTCCCTCTGTTATGAAAGTGGTTTCACATTCTGAATTGAATTAAATAAATAAAAGCCTTAATAATCTTCTAATTTACTGAGATACGTTGATATTTAATTCACAGACTTTCCTGAGTACTCATCCTCTACTTTTTGACAATAAGGTTCTTTTCTGGTCTGAATTCAACATCTACTCGATCATGAAACACACACTTGGACCCCACGGTCACTTTCTCAGAAGTTTGGCTCAAATCAAGCATTAATATTCGAATAAGTAAATAATAATAAAGCAGCTGTAACAGGGAGACAGGTAACGGGTGAAACTTAATGCAAACGTCCTGAACTTATTTGGGTAAAGGCTTCCGGCGGAGGCTGAACACAAGCATGGTCTTTAACAGTTAATGTGTCCGACGGTGAAACCGCAGCGTCCCAAAATAGGCGCGTGTGCGCCAGCGAGCGGGGCCCTGTCGCCCTCTGCTGCTGGAAGGCTCCGACGGGCGAGACACGGCAAGTTGAGCAGTTTGGGGATTAAAGGCACAATTCCGTTTGAGGTAAATCAGCGTGGAGAGTACACAACAAAAGTTTATTATCTGTTTTGTTTCACACGAGTTTAAATTCACATAAGTTTGACTTTATCAATCATGTCGAACAAGCTGCATTTTTAATTCTTTGGTCTGATCGATTAGTTTTGTTCATCAACTTCGCAGCTTATCCTTCATAATTCATCTTGGCCCGCTTTGAAATCGTTGCTAATTTTTATTTAATGTGCGTGAGTCAAGACGTGTCACCAAAAATAAAGAGCCCTGACCAAGAAGCATCGGGATAAACAGACAGAGGTGGAAATGGTCCTTCCGCTCCAGCACAACCCCACATCTGCTTTGGGGGCGAGTTCCTATTTTTTACGCAAAGGATGTAAGCAGGAGTGGCACTCGGGGGGCTTTAAATAGGAACTGTCTCCCAACTTTGGGACAACAGAGCATCTGAAAACCTCCAGCAGAAGCACCGGTTTTGCTCCAGGATGGACGTAACCAGAAGATTCGGGGTGAAGGACGCCGTGCTGGCGCTCCTGCTCGCCGTCCTCCAGGGATGCCCTCTGGGGGAAACGGCGCCTAACCCGTCCCCGCTGGTCGGCTCCAACTGGGGGAGCCCGAGGAGGTACATTCACCTCCAGACATCGACGGACCTGAGCAACTTCTACTTGGAGATCAAACTGGATGGAACCGTGCGCAAAAGCGCAGCCCGGACTTCATACAGTGAGAAATCCTCCAGTTTACTTCCAGAAAAACCTTTTTAATATGTCGCCATCGTGACATTCTAATTGTCTCTTGTTCTCCCCGCAGGTGTGATTTTACTGAAAGCAGAAACGAGGGAGCGCATCGCTATCCTGGGCGTCAAGAGCAACCGATACCTGTGTATGGATCTCGAGGGGAGACCATTCAGCTCTGTAAGTCCACTTTTTAAAAAAATAAAAATAAAAAAACTCTCCAACCAAATGATTAAGATCGTAAATCAACCCGTCCTCTCACACTAAAGAGGCCTGGACAACTGGTGGATTTACGCACCGTTTTCAGCGCTTTATATCCGTTTTACGCACGGCTCGGAGCAAATACATGAAGTCTCCGTGTACTTTTAAGGTCCTCTGTTCCGACATTCATCCGGTTTTCTTCGACAAAACGCATCTCAGACAACATTTTTCCAACTAAAACGCAGCACAATATTTACATTCTACGCACAACACTTTCATTGCGCACAAATGTAGAAGCGCCCGCTTGTTCACGCATCTAAATCGACTTTCTATCCACTTTTTTTCAGCATTGACGTTTTCATTGTTTGTGTTTTTAGCCCACCTGCATCAGGGACGACTGCTTGTTCAACCACAGTCTTCTGGAGAACAACCGGGACGTGTACTACTCCAGCCGGACCGGCATTCTCTTCAACCTGGAGGGCTCCCGCCAGGTGTTCGTGGTGGGCCAGAACGTTCCGCAGACCTCCCTCTTCCTGCCCAGGAAGAACACGGTGCCGCTGGAGCGCCTCCTTCTGCACAGGGACAAGAGGAACCAGGTGGTGGATCCTGCCGACCCGCACAGCGTCCTCGTGGGTCGGACCGAAGAGGGCTCGGACTCCCGGGCGGTGCAGGAGGACGACGCCGACCTGGAGGTGGAGACGGAGGTGGAAGTCGGGGACGACGGGCGCAACGTGTCGCGGGAGAGGCTGCAGGCTCCGTCCGACCACGACCCCTGGAATGTGCTCTCCTCCAACCAGGGGAGCCCCAGGAGCGGCGGGACCGTGGGCTGAGCTCGCCACTGACTCAACTCGGGATTCTTTAAACTTTCACATTTATGACCAAAGAAGAGGAAAAACGCGACGGTGATACTTGAGTTTTAGAAATTACGCGCGCAGTGATCTTAGTTTTGAGTTTAAGTGACTTTAACAGTTCATAGTAATAATTTAACTATCCTAATGCGCGATTCTTCTTCTTTTTTTTCTTTTTTTTATAAAGGACTTTAAAATATAGCTCCGAATTATTTTAGCAGTTTTAATCATCGCTGGGCGTTATCAATTTAATTAATGAACGAATTGAAAAACCCTATAATCTGTAGCAGCCTTATACCTTCAGTACACGTGTATATGTAGAAAATAGTCCACATTTTTGCACATTTTATGGTTTTTAATCTTGTTTTTTTTTAACCCTCTTTGCTTTGAGATATTGCAGCTTTAATTTACATCAAAATGCAGCGTATGTGATAGTCTGGAATTAATTTGATGAGCAGGTTTGTTGAGGTTTTAAGAGTGACATTTTCAGCAAATATTGAATTATGAATAGAAACAAACAGGGACACGATCAGCTCTCGTGAACATTCTGCCGACAGTCTCTTCTCATTGAGGTTTTTGCAGCTGGTCTGAGAAACCAAACATCCACACGGGCGTCATCCAAAGTCATTTTTCCACAACAGCCGCTTCGGTTTCGACCCCCGACCCTCCAGACGGACGCGCCGAAGCTGCACCAGCAGCTTCCACTTGTGTGTTCGTTTGTGATTTTCTCACTTCCCCCCCCAAAGATTTCACCGGCTCACCGACGTTTCTGGAGCTGAATCCTCCGACAGTCTTTGCAAATTTGCCATCAATCAGAATTCAGGACTTTCCAGATTTAAAGTGGAGCATCAGTTTTGGCCCTTCAGGTGCTGAGCGCCACCAGGAACACCAGCAGCCACCCCCCAAAGAGTATTTATTTATTTAAGTCCATTCCTTTGTTGTTATTTATGGTATTTAAAATGTTGCTGAATTCTGCAGGGTTTGTCTGTGAGTGTGTGAGCGTGGGCGGAACCCATTTTAGACGCAATAAAACGTTGAAGAGGAAACGTGGTGTGGCGTTTGTGTCGGTTCTGAGGGAGCTTCTGGGCGCTCGTGCACTTCAAAACGAGATTTTTTCTCAAAAACAAAACAAAACTGGGAATCGTTTCTCAACCTCTAGTCTGGTGTGTGAACATGTGACCTGGAGCGACGTCCCGTCAGACCTTTAACCCTTCAAACCGCCGATTTGCTGCACGTGTACCCCGAAATGCTGGTTTATAAACGTTAAGCGGTAAAAAGCCCCATCAGACCCCCTAAATACTTCTGGAACGGACGTTTTTTGATCGTACAAATAAAACAAAAGCGCTGTGTAAAATAGTGCTGTGACATTTAATCTGCTTCTTTTTTAAAATAATCTCAGCGATGTGCAGTATAAATACTGTAGAAACAGACATTATGAGGTAAACGAAGGAGTTTAAAACATTTAAAACACACGTTTGTGTTGGTGACTCGACGTGACGCATTTTGGTTTTGCACGTTTGACCTCAAGATGACACGTACAGCGGGACCTCGACTCACGAACGTCTCTACATGCCGAATTTTCAGGTTACGACATGTCTCAACGGGAAATATTTCCTCTTGTTACGAAAGAAATTTCAGGATACGAAAGGCAAAAATACGCTACCGCTGCTACTCGCAGCTCGCGGAGTTTAGTGAACGTAAACGTGCTCGTAGCTGCTCTGCCATTGGCTGTTGCCTAGCAACTTCCTGTCATCCCATTGGCTAGGAGGGACGTCGGTATGTACAGGTGTGTGTATCCCAGCGTCGTCTTCGCTTAACTTTTATTCAAAAGTAGTAATGACGCTATCGTAAGATTAGCCTGTAATAAAGTTCATGTTGTTCCTGGAGAAGCCTTGCACTGAATTCATACATTTATTATACGCTAATCTAACTGTAACACGTATTTGTTACATGTTTTGATACATTTTTAGGATTTATAAAATTATGTCCGAATTTTTGGGGGCTTGGAACGGATTAGGACATTTACGTGGAAAACGCGTCTCTACTTATGTAATTTTCAGGTTACGAAACAACTTCTGGAACCAATTTATTTGGTAAGTGGAGGTCCCGCTGTACTTTACCTGTGAGGACTCTGGTTTCTGGACTATTCGGCTGCCTGTGCTTCCAGGTGGTGCTTCCGGTTGGTGAAGAGGCAGCGGGTGGACAGCAGGACCGGGCCCTGCTCGCCTCGGCCCAGCGTGAACACGAAGCGGCTCACGCCCGTGTTCGGGCAGCGGCGGAACAGCTGGGACGTCTTCAGCCCGGCGGGCAGAGAGCAGTCCACGTCCTCCACCAGGTGCTTGATGGCCAGGTTGATGTAGGTGCCGTGGCTGACCACCAGCACGTGGACGGGCACCCCGCGGAGGCCGTCGTCGGCCGACACCCCCCCGTTGGCGCAGCGGCCCACTTCTGGTTCCGTCTCCGCGGGAGCCGCCGGTCCGGACGCTCCGTGCTCGTCCAACATCTGCCTGAAGAGGACTTTGAGGAACTTCTTAAACCTCAAACTCACCTGGAAGCAAAAGAGGAGGTCGCTGAAAGGCCGACAGGTGACTCACAGCCCCGTGGATCACGTGACGACGGGAGCGTTTCACCTTCTGTCAGTTTGGATTTCACTTCAGCTCAAACACGTTCAGAGCGAACCACGCGGTGATCCCTGAAGTGTCCGCTGAGGGGCGCTGCTGCACAACTACACCTCTTCATCTGTTTGTCTGTCTCATCCTAGTCTTCCTCATCCCAGTCTTCCTCATCCTAGTCTTCCTCATCCCAGTCTTCCTCATCCCAGTCTTCCTCACCTGAGTCTTCCTCATCCTCGTCTTCCTCATCCCAGTCTTCCTCATCCTAGTCTTCCTCATCCCAGTCTTCCTCATCCCAGTCTTCCTCATCCTAGTCTTCCTCATCCTAGTCTTCCTCATCCCAGTCTTCCTCATCCCAGTCTTCCTCATCCCAGTCTTCCTCATCCCAGTCTTCCTCATCCCAGTCTTCCTCATCCTAGTCTTCCTCATCCTAGTCTTCCTCACCTGAGTCTTCCTCATCCTCGTCTTCCTCATCCCAGTCTTCCTCATCCTAGTCTTCCTCATCCCAGTCTTCCTCATCCCAGTCTTCCTCATCCTAGTCTTCCTCATCCCAGTCTTCCTCATCCCAGTCTTCCTCATCCCAGTCTTCCTCATCCTAGTCTTCCTCACCTGAGTCTTCCTCATCCTAGTCTTCCTCATCCTAGTCTTCCTCATCCCAGTCTTCCTCATCCCAGTCTTCCGCATCCTAGTCTTCCTCACCAAGTCTTCCTCATCCTAGTCTTCCTCATCCCAGTCTTCCGCATCTTAGTCTTCCTCATCCCAGTCTTCCTCATCCCAGTCTTCCTCATCCTAGTCTTCCTCATCCCAGTCTTCCTCATCCCAGTCTTCCTCATCCTAGTCTTCCTCACCTAGTCTTCCTCACCAAGTCTTCCTCATCCTAGTCTTCCTCATCCCAGTCTTCCTCATCCCAGTCTTCCTCATCCTAGTCTTCCTCATCCCAGTCTTCCTCATCCCAGTCTTCCTCACCTAGTCTTCCTCATCCCAGTCTTCCTCACCAAGTCTTCCTCACCAAGTCTTCCTCACCAGAGTCTTCCTCATCCCAGTCTTCCTCATCCTAGTCTTCCTCATCCCAGTCTTCCTCATCCCAGTCTTCCTCACCTGAGTCTTCCTCATCCCAGTCTTCCTCACCTAGTCTTCCTCACCAAGTCTTCCTCACCTAGTCTTCCTCATCCCAGTCTTCCTCATCCCAGTCTTCCTCATCCCAGTCTTCCTCATCCCAGTCTTCCTCATCCCAGTCTTCCTCCCCCTATTCTTCATTAGTCTTCCTCCCCCTCGTCTTCCTCCCCCTTGTCTTCCTCCCCCTATTCTTCCTCATTTGTCTTCCTCCCCCTCGTCTTCCTCACCTCTCCCGGCGTCTCCCCCCCCGGGGGGGTGAACTCCTGACACGACTGTCCAGAGGCGTTGGCAGCGTTCCTCAGGTCCTGTTTGGCTCGTCCCTCAAAAACGCCGAAACTCTGCATGAGAACGTCACAGGGACCAGGTGAGGGGGGAGGAGGAGGAGGAGGAGGGGTGGGAGGAGGAGGGGGAGGGAGGAGGGAAAGGGGAGGAGAAAGAGGAGAGGAGGGGGAGGGGGAGGAGGGGTGGGAGGAGAGGAGGTGGGAGG
Organism: Lagocephalus sceleratus; assembly: GCA_911728415.1. NCBI lineage: Eukaryota > Metazoa > Chordata > Actinopteri > Tetraodontiformes > Tetraodontidae > Lagocephalus > Lagocephalus sceleratus. The sequence goes on along the minus strand of CAJVRN010000210.1, from coordinate 2,854,911 downwards.
AGGAGAGGAGGGAGGGGGAGGAGAGGAGGAGGGGGGGAGGAGAGGAGGGGGAGGGAGAAGAGGAGGGGAGGAGGGAGGAGGGAGAGGGGGAGGAGAGGAGGGGGGGAGGAGGAGAGGAGGGAGGTGGGAGGAGGAGAGGAGGAGGGATGGGAGGAGGGGGAGGAGAAAGGAGGAGGAGAGAGGAGGAGGGGAGGGAGGAGGGAGGAGGGGGAGGAGAGAGGGGGAGGAGGGGGAGGGTGGGAGGGGAGGAGGAGGGGTGGGAGGGGAGGAGGGGGGAGGAGGAGGAGAGGAGGGAGGAGGAGGGGGTGGGAGGAGGAGGAGGAGGGGGGGAGGGGGAGGAGGAGGAGGGAGGAGGAGGAGGAGGAGGAGGAGGGAGGAGGGAGGAGGAGGAGGGGGAGGGAGGGAGGAATGGAGGAGGGGGAGGAGGAGAGGAGGGGGAGGAGGAGAGGAGGGAGGAGGGAGGAGGAGGAGGAGGGAGGAGGGGGGGGGGAGGAAGGAGGAGGGGAGGAGGAGGAGGAGGGAGGAGGAGGGGGAGGAGGAGGGGGAGGAGGAGGGAGGAGGAGGAGGGGAGGGGGGGAGGAGGAATGGAGGAGGGGGAGGAGAGGAGGAGGGGGAGGAGAAGAGGAGGAGGAGAGAGGGGAGGGGAGGAGAAGAGGGGGAGGAGGAGGAGGAGGGGTGGGAGGAGAGGAGGGGGAGGAGGAGGGGGAGGAGAGGAGGAGGGGTGGGAGGAGAGGAGGAGGAGGGGGGAGAAGAGGAGGGGTGGGAGGAGGAGGGAGGAGGGAGAGGGGGAGAAGAGGAGGGGGGGAGAAGAGGAGGGGTGGAAGGAGAGGAGGAGGAGGGAGAGGGGGAGGAGGATGTGGAGAGGGGGGAGGAGGAAGGATAGGAGGAGGAGAAGAGGAGGGGTGGGAGGAGGAGAAGGGGAGGAGAGGAGGAGGGGGGAGGAGAGGAGGAGGGGGGGGTGAGGCAGGAGGGGGGGAGGCAGGAGGGGGGGTGAGGCAGCAGGACTCACCCTCTCTCTGAGCAGAGGCTCCAGGACCATCTGTGTGGGGGGGCTGGTCCTCAGGACGATCTCTGCCGTCTGGGGGAGAGAACATCCACGTCAGAGGGGTCACATGACCTGGGGCCCCGGGCGCCACCCCATGCACGCCGGCATGCGACGCCGCCGCATTTCTGACGGCATTCCACCAAAAGAAAATTCTTTTGCTGTTGTGAAGAGAGCCAACGACGGTCTGGAGGATCCTCGAGTCTCACCTCTGAGCTCCAGAGTGTGTGTGTGTGTGTGTGTGTGTGTGTGTTCCAGAGAGAGTGGCTACAGAGAGTGTGTGTGTGTCCTCCAGAGTGTGTGTGTGTCCTCTAGAGTGTGTGGGTGTATGTGTGTGTGTCCTCCACAGTGTGTGTCCTCCACAGAATGTGTGTGTGTATGTGTCCTCCAGAGTGTGCGTGTCCTCCAGAGTCTGTGGGTCTACTCCAGAGTGTGCAGGTGTCCTCCAGAGTGTGTGTGTGTGTCCTCCAGAGTGTGCGTGTCCTCCAGAGTGTGTGCGTCCTCCAGAGCCTGTGGGTCTACTCCAGAGTGTGTAGGTGTCCTCCAGAGTGTGTTGTGTATGTGTGTCCTCCAGAGTGTGTTGTGTATGTGTGTCCTCCAGAGTGTGTTGTGTATGTGTGTCCTCCAGAGTGTGCGTGTCCTCCAGAGAGTGTGTGTGTCCTCCAGAGTCTGTGGGTCTACTCCAGAGTGTGTAGGTGTCCTCCAGAGTGTGTAGGTGTCCTCCAGAGTGTGTGTGTGTGTCCTCCAGAGTGTGCGTGTCCTCCAGAGAGTGTGTCTCCAGAGTCTGTGGGTCTACTCCAGAGTGTGTAGGTGTCCTCCAGAGTGTGTGTGTGTCCTCCAGAGTCTGTGGGTCTACTCCAGAGTGTGTAGATGTCTTCCAGAGTGTGTTGTGTATGTGTGTCCTCCACAGAGTGTGTGTGTGTCCTCCAGAGTGTGTGTGTCCCTCCAGAGAGTGTGTGTGTGCTCCAGAGTGTGTGTGTTCTGTCTCACCTGCACCGTTCTCTGCAGGTCGCTGACAAACACCTTGCTGAAGGCCATGTGTCTCAGGTAGCGGCCCAGGGCCTCACACTGCTCCCTCCCGACCTCCGACAGGGCGGTGTCGACCCCCTGACCTGAACACAGGTGAGTCACCACACAGATCCACAGGTGAATCACCAGAGACCCACAGGTGAATCACCACACACATACACACACACACAGACCCACAGGTAAATCACCGCGCACACACAGACCCACAGGTGAATCACCACACACAGATCCACAGGTGAATCACCACAAAGACCGCACAGGTGAATCACCACACAGACAGACCACACAGGTGAATCACCACACACACAGACCCCACAGGTGAATCACTACACACACAGATCCCACAGTTGAATCACCCCAAAGACCCCACAGGTGAATCACCACACACACACACACACAGACCCACAGGTGAATCACCACACATACAGATCCGACAGTTGAATCACCACACACAGACCCACAGGGAATCACCACACACACACAGACCCACAGGTGAATCACCACACACAGACCCACAGGTAAAATTACCGCACACACAGACCCACAGGTAAATCACGGCACACACAGACCCACAGGTAAATCACGGCACACACAGACCCACAGGTGAATCACCATACACACACAGACCCCACGGGTGAATCACCACACACACACAGACCCACAGGTGAATCACCACACAAAGACCTACAGGTAAATCACCGCACACACAGACCCCACGGGTGAATCACCACACACACAGACCCACAGGTAAATCATGACCCACAGACCCACAGGTAAATCACCACACACAGACCCACAGGTGAATCACCATACACACACAGACCCCACGGGTGAATCACCACACACACACAGGTGAATCACCATACACACACAGACCCCACAGTGAATCACCACACACACACAGACCCACAGGTGAATCACCACACAGACCCACAGGTAAATCACTGCACACACAGACCCACAGGTAAATCACGGCACACACAGACCCACAGGTAAATCACGGCACACACAGACCCACAGGTAAATCACGACACACACAGACCCACAGGTAAATCACCACACACAGACCCCACAGGTGAATCACCATACACACACAGACCCCACAGGTGAATCACCACACACAGACCCACAGGTAAATCACCGCACACACAGACACAGGTGTATCACCACACACACACACAGACCCCACGGGTGAATCCCCACACACACAGACCCACAGGTGAATCACCACACACACACAGACCCACAGGTAAATCACCACACACACAGACCCCACAGGTGAATCCCCACACCCACAGACACAGGTGAATCACCACACACACACAGACCCACAGGTGAATCACCGCACACACAGACACAGGTGGATCACGCCCAGCAGCCTCGCTCACCCACCTTGCAGCAGCCCATCCTTGTTGTACTGCGTTTCGCCGCTGAAAGAGAGAAAGCAGAGACACGGAGGAGATGACGAACAAACCAACTCTGACGTCAAAGTTGGAGCCGCGCGAGCGTCGTGAACGTGACATTGGGGCCCCGCCGTCAAGGTCGGTCGAGCGCACCCTTGTGCGGGTCTGCAGGAGGGGAGGGCGAGGCGGGGACTTACTGTCGGACGAGCGTCAGACTGAATGTAAACATTGTGAGCTGCACCGATTCACACGACTGCGCCGCTTCCGGGTAGGACCGGCTTTAAAGACGCACGCGTGACGTCATCACGCAGGGCGGGGACGAGGAGACGCTCTGATTGTGCAGAGCACGAAATAAAAAGAGGGAGGGCTCCTCCTTTGACCCAGCAGGGGCGGCTGCGGTCGGTCAGGACCAGGTTTACAGAAGCATCATCTTGCACCTCTTGGTCCTCCTCAGAGGGTCTCAGGGGGGCTGGAGCCTGTCCCAGCTGACACTGGGTGAAGGTGGGCTCCACCCTGGACTGGTCCCAGTCAGTCAAACCACCACTCACACTCACACTGATGGACAATTTAGAAGGAGGGGTGTCCAAACTCTCCCCCAGAGGTCCGTGAGGCTGCAGGTTCTGGTTCAACCCAGCAGCAGCAGCACCAGACTGGACTCACTTCATCAACTCCTCTGAGTCTTCAACAGCTGACTGGTCAAACTGGGTGAGCTGGACTGGTGGGACCAGAACCTGCAGCCTCACGGAGGAAGGGGGAGACCCCTGATCTAGAGTCTCCAGTCCACCTCCTCCCCAGTTGTTCATGTCTTTGTGGGAGGAAGCAGGAGGACCTGGAGAGAACCCACGTGGGTACGGAGAGAACGTGGAGACTCCACACAGAAAGAGCCCAGACCCTCCATCCCAACTGGGATTAGAACCTGAGGCCTTCTGATGTGAGGGGGGGGGGTACTGACCACCACACCACTGTGCTGCCCCTAAAATAAACACACTGGCAGGTCAGGAAGAGGCTCCACCTTTAAGTCTGCAGGTCGGTGGGGGGTCCAGGGTCGGAGGAGGAGTTAGCTGGAGATCCTGAATCACCAGGTTATTCCATCAGTGGAGGTCTTTCCTCCCCGACGGCGTCTTCCAAGACGACAATGGCGGCATCCGTCGGGCTGAAGGTGGTCCAGGGAGCAGGAGACATCCTGTCCACAGGTGGAGTCACACCTGAACCCCCCCCCCCCGAGGGTCTCTGGGACGAGCTGGAGAAGGTCAGCCTCCACCGGCTGATGATCTGGGTGAGGAACGAACACAGCTCCGGATGGAAGTAAACCCAGTGACGCCACAGACGCTCATCGAAACGAGGCCACGGCGAACGCGCTGAGACCCAAGATAAAGGCCGTCCCACCAGACAGGACGGGGTGGGACCTTTGTGTTGGACAGGGAGTGTTATCAACGACTGTTCTCGTCTTTATCGTGTGCGCTAAGCGTATTTTTCTACAGCATTAAACTCTGCCTTACTTTTACGATCATATTATACATGTTCAATTAAAGAAATGCCCAAAATCTTTAACCAATGTACACGCTGTCTGAGCCTGATGTTTGGTTTTTTTACTGTTAAAGACTCGTTTCCACTTTCACACCAAATTTTCCCACTTGAACAAAGGCGCTCCCTTCATATTCACCATTCTCAGCTATATCTGTAGTCATAACCTCATAGTTAACGTTAGTTTACAACTAATAAAGGTGTAAATCTCAGTTAACACTGGCTAACTACAGACTGTTTATTATATTACAGGACAACACTTTCCTGACAGAATAAAGCAAATAAAACAAACCAGCTGATTTTTGCCAATTTATTGAGGAGAAACTGTTGAGGTACACAGCATGGTTGTACACCGGACAGCGGGAATGGCGTTTGGAATGACAACCACACTCAATGACGCTAAAACATTAGCCTTAAAGTTTAAATTAATGTGTACCTCAAAAATAAACGAGATCTCCCTTTATTTCAATGAACTGATTAAAACATGCCAATGAAACTCAAAGTAGGGAAAACTTTTTTTTTTTTTGCCTTTGCGATGCATGTATAACATACAATTTTTTTTTTATTTTTTTACATATGAAATAACCTATTTTAAAGTATAGGCACTTGTAACTGCACAGTGGAAGACATTTCTCGATTTAAAACAGAAGAGACATTCTTCAGAAAGCGTGAAAACCGTCCGACGTTTTCCGGATGAAAAGAGTGATGTGGCGATCGATGAGGTAATGCGAGACGGGCTTCCCGCTCTATCCATCCAAATTATAACCTGAGGTACACGAAACACGACCAGAAAAAAGCAGCGAGAGTACGATAGAAATACACTGATACAATCGAGTACAAACATGCTAATCAAAATAAGATCAACAAAACCAGCACTTCCAGTCCCGCACCAAACTTATGTTCCCTCCAGGTACACGTACAGACGAGCAAGACGTTTACATTTACAGTTCATAATATAGCAGCACACAGGTGAATCACAACAAGGCATCTTTGTGTAAGACTAGAAAAGATAAGCTTTTTTTTTTTTTTAGCAGCAAGAGAATCGTGAATAATCCATATTTTCTTTTTTTTTTGGAATTATATCTTTCGGATTACACACAAATTTTTTTTTTCGAAAGCAAACTTTTTTTTTTCCTGTTTAAAGCACTTTTTTTTTGAAGGGGGGCTTTGGCTTTTTTCGCACAACACATGCAGGGTTACACGTAAAAAAAAACAAAAAAAAAAAAAAAACAAAACGACAAAATCGGTCCGAGTTTTCCCGCCATGTACTGTAATTCCCCGACCTACCCGCAGCATGTTTATCGAGGAGAAAACATCAGTTCAGAAAGCAGTTATATAAAATAACAAACACAAGCAAAAAGAATATTTAGGACACAGAATGCGCTTAACTCTTTGAAACAACTACTGAGTAAGGTTTGGCTATGAATTAACAAAAATTTCAAGTAAGGTTAAATAATCGCACTGAATCGAAAAAAAAAAAAAAAAGTCTGCAAGTGACTCGCCATAGTGACTTTCCATAGTTTATATAGTAAAACAGAACATCCTTGTCACCTGTCAGGGCGTAGCTTCCAATAGATCGTGCGTTACCCTGTGGGAATCCAGCCCCGGAAATATAACTTAAAAGAAAAAAAAAAAAAAAAAAAAAGGAATTAAAACCCACCAAACTTTCCTCAACCACTGTTCCCCTTGCCATTCTGAAGGAGTGTATTTTTTTTTTTTTTAAAAGTGCATCAATGTTGTTCCAAGTCCCCCCTTTATTTAAAAAAAAAAAAAAAAAAAAAAAAAAAAATTGACAGGAGATGAGTGGCAGCACAGCTATACCCCGGAATTTCCTCCTCATCTCATCGGGAAACTCAGTATAGCTCAAATTCCTCGATGTCTCACCATCACTTATCAACCCTTTCCACTTGCTTCGCCCTGGAATCTCAGTTAATGAACTCTCAACTTGCTTTCATTTCCTCTCGAACCTCACTAAAACGACTTGCCGAACCTACTCCCGACGACATCGACGCTACGCTCAGCTAAAAACAAACTCAACGGAGGAGAGAAAAAAAAAAAAAAAAAAAACAAAAAAAAAACCTTGACTGCTCGCTAACAGCTGGACCAGGAACAGAACGACGACGTGGCCCCGCTGATTAGACGCGCAAACTTCAGCCACATCTGCTGATTCAGCAGTTTAAACCTCCGCGTGCGACCCCGCCCCGTGTTGACCTGTAACCGCCCTTCCGGACCCTGAAGCCCCGCCCACGAGCGGGCCCAGCCCACCCCTGGCCAGCCCTTAACAGCATAAATACTAAGCAGTTCTATAGGTGCGCAGTCTGATAATCGATAGGGAGCAGCAAGCTACAGGAGCGCCTCTCTGCCTGGATTATAAGCCCAGTTTAAATGCCATGGACCGTTATTCCCAGCATTCCAATCGCTCCTCTAGATTTTCCTGCGCACGCGTGTCGGAGGAAACACGGATAAAACTGAATTGATAACTGCTTGCTAAAGACGATTAAAGAGTAATATAACTAAATGGTAGCTAAATAGGTATTAATCATATTTTTGCTAGGTTGTATCAAAAGAAATATGTATATTTCATATAATTATTTGTTTTCAAGTATGAAAATATATCCAGGTTTCCGTTCTGGGAAGCCTAAGGCACTATCAAGTTTTCAAGAATCGACTGTCTTTAAATAGCTTGTTTGATTACATGTGGCCCATACAAAAAGGTGAAAATACACCCATCTGGGTATGAAGGGGGGCAAAAACCAAGAGAAGACCTAGAAATTTCATATTCTCTGAAAGTTCATGGATTGTCACGTCTCCCCTCGACGTGATACTGGCGGCCCCCGCCCCCTTGTAGCTCCCGTTAGTTCATGGGTAGACAGTCACGAGCTGTGCGCAGCGATGGGAGTTCATAGGTTGACGTCCCGTACGTCCGTGGGGGTGCTGGACTGGTCCTGCTGCTCCCTGGCCTTTCTCCCTGCCTGGACGCCCATCTCCTGCTGGTACTGCGGACCCTGCTGCAGGCTGGCGGCCAGCACGCGCTCTATTTGCTCCTGGCACGCCCTCAAACAGTCCTGCGAACGGGGGGGGAAGGCCACACATCATTAGCCCGTGCGCGCTGCGATCTCCACCAGAACAAAAAAAAACCAAAAAAAAACGACGAGGCGCAGTTGCACTGCGGCTCCGCTAGAGGGCGCCGCGCCCCGCACCTGGAAAATAAGAGTTCCTGGTCATGTGCCGAGCATAACACCAGGGAATTAGCGCGTTGAGGTAGGTGGTCCGGTCTGCGTCGAGAGCAGAACAATGGTTACCAGCGAGGCGGTACGGGGTCGCGTTCTGACACGAGGCCGTCGCATGTCGGAGGTAGGACGAGTGAGGGGCGCGGGAAGTCCGGTCCGCCCCGGGACGGGAAGGAAGCGCCGGGCTGCCCCCTCCTCCTCCCCTCGGGGGTTTGGAGCTCGGTCAGTCCCATGTGGTGGTCTAGAGGAAATAGCTTTGACCTACTGCACTCCGACCCCCAGAATCAGGGCGTAAAACGATAATAGGACAGTGGCACCGGATGTTTTCAGACGGCTCCGCGCCATCTTTTTACACCCGTGTGGGGGGGACGGGGGGGACGGGGGACGTGGGAGGTCTGCCTCGCCGAGCCGACGGCAGGACTCTTAAAAGAATGAACCGAGGCTCGCAAAGAGGCCAGCATTCCTTTGAAATGTACGGATAATTGGATCCCGATGGGCTGCAGTCGGAGGGCCTGTTGTGACGGCTGGGTTACGGGGGCCCTCGTTGCCGCGGCAACATGACCACAAGGCAAGAGGAGCAACCGTGTTGCCCCCGCAGCTGCGCTCTTCTGCAAAATTGAAAGTAAACCCGCGCCCAAAGCCGGTGCCGCTCGAATCTCAGCACCCCAGAGGCCGGGCTCGTCCCCGGTCCCGAGCTCCGCCCCGCCCCCTAGTGTCCAGAAGGTGTCCCCGTTCAACGACCTCACATAGACGCGGCCTCGGGTCCCTTCAGGCCAACGTGACCGGCGGTCTGTTGCATGCAATCGCACCAGGATATGGGGAATTTATGAATGGGGACGCCTACGCAGCACATCCTGCACTAAAGCGGTACAAAGGTTCCTCCTGGCTGCACGCAGGCTTTTACGGTCCATTCCAGCCATATAAGAAGTCAGGTGGACTCTACACACACTTACACACACAGATTAGGCCCGGCTCGCTCGCCGCGCGAGCGGCTGGCACACGTGAACGGAGGTTTCTGCGGACCGCCGGGCGCCCCCCTCCACCAGGAGGGGCTGCGAAGCCGAAAGCCACGCGGAGAAATTGCATGTGTCCCACCGCAAGAATGTGGGCCCGGAGTTTTGAGGAGGCATTCCCTCTGCTGCTGCTCTTTATAGCAGCAGTCTGGCTCCGCAGCCAAGAGCCACAACCTCGCTCTCCCCGCTTCTCCACCAAAAGAAAATAGCTTCAATCTGCCGCTGCTGAAGTCATCGTTGTTGTTTACCGAGGAGGTTCTTTCTTTTTTTTTTTTTTTCCCCCTCTGCTGTCGTGAGATGCTGCAATGATTATTAGAATGCGCCGTTGTTACGGTTTCCCAGCGTTTCTCATGGCTCCGGGCCCTAACCCCCCCCCCCGTGGTGCCGTACTCACCACCTCTGTGTTGGTTATTTTCGCCAGCAGGTCCGTCAGGTTGTCTCGACTCAGCCTCCCGTCGGCGCGGTCCAACTGCAGGCCGCAGACGGCGGCTCCCATGCTGCCCGTGGCGATCATGGAAGGGGGGTTCATGGCCAGGCGGTCGTCTGGTGGACAGACGCATGAAGGTGCAGTTAGCAGAGCGGCTGTGTGTGTGTGTGTGCATGCGTGTGTGTGTGGGGGGGTCTTTCTGTGACGCAGAAAGCTGTGACAAATTCAGTTCAGGGGAAACGCGAGTGATGCAAACGTCGGAATGCGGCCGAATCAGACTTTCCCACACTCGGAATCTGAACTGATAGTGAAAAGATGTTTCCTTCAGAGCAAACTTCAAGTCTGATTAGAAAAGCAGAGGAGGAGGAGGGGGGGGGGCTCTTCCTCGTTGCAAAAGGGCTCTGGTGCACGTTGAAATCAAGACTTAAGCAACAGCAGGCCTCAGCAGAAGGAGAGGCGGCGGCGGCGGCGGAGTGCGCGTCTGCGAGCGGCGGGGCTAACGATGTGGCTGCAAGCGAAACCTTTTAAGCGAGTTCAGCTCCGAGATTGTCTTCATTTTACCGAGAAGCTGCAGCCGCAGCGCCGAGGCCGATCCAACACCCCGAGAAATGGCCCTAAATGGAACCAGCGAGAGTGGGCGGCGTCGATTCTCCTGATACGACCACCCCGCCCCCCTCGTCAACAGCTGCAGTATCAATAGCACCAGATTAGGTCCAGAGTGGTGATGTCTGATGAATCGCTCTAACATCTCTGCGTGGGGGCGGGCGGCAAGGCCGACGATGGCTCCGCAAGTGCGATGAAACAGCTGAACCTTTCAGGGTAATCTGGCCTAGAGCGTGACGATAATCTGGCAATTCGCTTCACGCACGCCTCGCAACACGTGTTGTGAGGGTTGGACTACGAGGGGGGGGTACTGAGAACAGCCATCATGATGTGAGAGCGTCTGGACATCGCGGAGCAACCTGGAAACCTGCGACTCCCCCCTACGCACCCCCCCCGTTATTCTCCTACATCGAACCTACGATGTCAAAGACGACAACCCCAGCTTGACTCGCACTCCCCAGGGAAGCCCGGGCGTGGGCGGCTCCAGCTGCGACTCCTCCAATCCTCCATCTTCCCTGCACCTTTCTACCAATGAAGGCAAAAGAAGAAGCTTAAACAAGTCCGCAATCGTAAAAATCACCAGCGTGCGACTACAAAAGCGAGCTGCAGTCCGCAGTCCTGTTCGACCCCCCCGAACTGAAGTCAGGACCAGATGTTTGGTGAACGCTAATGGTCAGGGCCGCCTCGTCCTCGCCGGGGTGACTTCGTCAAAGCGGCCCGATAGCCGGGGGAGCAGCCCGCGCCGCTACGCCCGTCTCCTCCTGGCGAGGCCAGCTGTCCATAGGAGGAGCGCGCCCATCATAAGAATAACATCTGAACTCCATATAAAACTCCAAACATTTACATTACTGCGCAACCACAGCGGGCCTATTTTCCCCGCTGCGGCCGCTTTGTGCTCGGATCCATAACGAGCTGCTTAAGAACAGCAGAGACGACCACTGAAACACACCCAAATAAGAAAAAAACCCAAAAATAAGAGATTAAACTGAGCTAAACGGGGCATGAACCGGCTCTGGTAAACGGGGAAATGTGACTGGACGGCGCTGCCCTCCTCTGTGTCATCGACGTCATTGAATTAAGAGGCAGCAGAAGACGAGAGGCAGTCCTGTGACAGAACCCCGCGAGGCTGGTGCGGCTCATGTGGAGTGATCCTGCACGACTGTTCGTGTCCAGGATATGAGAGTATTAAAGGGATTCCTAGAATAGGCAAAGGAATGCCCTGGAAGAAGAAGAGAGAGAGACAGAGGAAGAGAGAGAGAGAGAGAGAGGGGGGAAAAAAAAGAAAAACACCTAGGGAGAGGCCTTAGGGGACATCCGCGTTTGTGCTTCTCCAGAACCTCCAGTTTATTTTAGACGAGAGGCCGGGGATGGGAGGAGGAAGGAAGATCGCTGGATCCCTGCCCTTCACTTTTTTAAAACCTTAAAGCTTCCCTGTCAACAAACAATACAAGGCACGTACGGGAGGAGCGCCTGAGTCACGCACCACAATGATATATCCTGGAAGGTCCTCGCCACGGTGACACGTGTACGTGGCTTATCTAAACAGCGGCGCTGCATCTGAAGATATCTGGAAAGGACTGCTCCCGAGCAGCTGCGGAGGGACTGGAGCGTGGATGGGAAAAGAGGTCAGGGATGACTCACTGTGGGAGAATGTGTGTGGGAATATTCTGATAGATGGCGGAATAACACGAGGGCGAGCGGAGCGAAAGCGGGGTGGTGGTGGTGGGGGGGGGGAGCAGCTGCGTTACCTGTGGCGCAGAGCGCGACGAAGGTCTGCGTGTGCTTGCGGACCATCCCCAGCTTGTCTTTGGGAAGGGGCAGCCTCCGTATGATGTGCTCCACAAAGTCATTGGGGGTGACCGAAGCCATGTTCCACTTCAATTTCCCCAGCACGACCAGTTCCCAGTCCTGGAAGAAGGAGGAGGAGGCGGCGGTGAATAAGCGGCCGACTGCGGCGATCGTCGATCCCGACACCCCTCCGTGTGACCCCCCCCCTCTTTTAACAGGAAAACGGCTCAGCAACATTTCTCCACTTTACCGCTCCGCGCTGTATCTTATTATCTGCATGCCTTTCTCATTCCTCGCATCCTTTGTATTCATATCGCCGGCATGTGACAAGCTTCGCCCGGCTCAGAGGCCCTGCCAATGAGACATCCAGCTCCTTCCTTCCTGTCACAAGCCTGCAGCGGCCACAATGAGTTAGCGGCAGCCAGCAGCGCATACAGTCGGCTTTTGTACCAGCGAGAAAAGGTGCACGCCTTTATATGATTCAATTTCCTGCGAGCGTTGCGTCAATCTTAACAATTCACCGATTCATTGATGCTTTTAATGTTTTCCTGTTTGGCTCCGATCGTCCGGTGGGGGGAGAGGGGGGGGGGCAAGAAGCGGAGGAGCCCCAAACGTCCGAAACATAAAAACACGCCAACGCGCGCGTCCCTGCCAGCGGGCCCGATCAAACGGCGGCGGCGGCGACATTTTGGAGAAGCGGGAGGAGCTCCCGGGAGTCGAGAGTCGGCCTCGGGGCGTTTGAGTTTAGGAGTTCCGTTTTCAAATTTCCACAGGACTTGTCGAGCCAGTTTCCTCAACATCCTGAAAAGCAGGGAACCACAAACCCACCCATAAAAAAAAAAAAAAAAAAAAAAAACGCGAGCTCTGCTCCCTTTCCGGTTTTTTCCTATAAAACATCGCGACTTCTCACGATCTGTCGGGACCTTCGTGGCATGAGAAGCCATAGCCCCGCGATTACTGGACGATTTACTCGTGCGACGCTGAAGATAAAGCGACGTTATCTGCAGCAATCGACAGCACGGGGATCGAAACGAGAACAAACGCTCTTCAGTGGTGCCAATTAATAGATTTTCAACGCTATTTCAAGGCTCCCCGTCTCGTCCGGGCCTCTTCACAGTCAAGAGAAAACAAACTTAGCATTGTGGCGAGTTAAATCAATCATGCGTCGCATTGCAAGGCTCACGCTTCCGTTTCTTTATGCGTGTCCGACATGCAGAGCGTCGTGACCGAGGTGTCTCCTAACCTGCAGACGTCGGCACAGAAACCACAGCGCCGGCTGGGACGGCCCCCCCGTTCCCCAGCCGACGCGCCTCTGTCGTCTGACAGACCAGCGCTGCTTCAAATCGACACCGGTTTCCTGCACGCAACCTGCCTCCCCCACCCCACCCCCACCACCACCCGCTGCAATATACCCGCGGCCGTGCCGAGGACGCGGACGAGCGGGGCTGAGGTCTGCCGCCGCTCACTTCCTGGACACCCTGACACTGGCGGCCTCCTCCGCCCACTGCGACTTCTCTCCTCCAGCTGAGAGAGCAGAGAGCAGCATCTGACTGCATCCTGTCAGGATATCCAGGATTCTGTTGTCTGATGACAATATGAACCGTCCAGCGCCCCCCCCCACCCAGCAGCTGCAGCCAACGTGGGGAGATGAAAAGAGCATCGACTTGAAACACGACGTTGAATAATAGGGCGATTACAAGAGCGCAACAATTACGACGTTTACGCCAACAAAATAACATGCAACAACAGCAAAGCACACTTCCGGCCTATTTATCGCTTAAAATATAACGAAGCACGTAGCATCTGTGCTCTCACCACTAGGAGTCACCAAATCTCACACTGGATCTGAAATGCTCGTTCATTGCGATCATTTTTTCTTTTTATTGAACTCTAGCCTCGTTTGCAAAAAAGAAGCCCGAGGATGATTCGCAGAAGCTACGACCGACCCAAAAACGACAGACCAGACATTTTCTGTTGTCGTCTCTGCGATGTGCCAAAGTCGAAACGAGGTTTCAGGGGAGGCTGTGGGTGCAGCAGGCTTTGTTTCGCTTTGATTCGCTGCAGAGACACGGCATTGCCATGTTAAGACTCCCGCTTATTAACGTTTACAACAACGTCCCGATAATTCAGGCTACATGACAAAAAAAAAAAAGATTCTAGTGGCGGCCACGGTTGTGTGAAAACGTCTTTAATAGGTTGTTAATGACCTTTGTCTCAGTGAGACTGAGACAAAGGTCATTACCAACCTTCAACCCAGAAAGAGAAAGTGAAAGAGTTTATTGCATTTTTTTTTTCCACTTTGACCTTCAACCAACCGGAGATCAGTAAAAAAATAAAAAAATAAAAAGCAGGCCTGATAGTATACCCTGGATATAACTCCCCGATAACCAAACTCCATGCGGCATAGCTGGCACTAGATGGCATTGCATCGCCTCAGCAGTCCACATGGTTCCAAAGAAAGAATGTGCCTGTATTGTGCACGACTTTAAAAAAGAAAATGGGATACTTCCTGTGAAACCAATCTAACCATTATAAAATCATCCCAATAAATGACACTGCATTTTTATGCCCTTGTGACTGAATGGAGCTTTTGAGAGTCGAGCTCTTACCAGCAGTTCCCGTGACGTGATGGAGTTTTCTGTGTACATGCAAAGCTTTTCTGCTGATAGCGGCCTGCAGTCCTTTAGCTTTGAGGCCAGAAAAATGCAGACAGCTCCAAGGAGCTGCAAATAATTTTTTCTCGTGGGCATCACTGCTAAAAATCTGTCCAAATAATTAATAGCTAAAGGGAATACGTCTTCATTACTGTTCTCCTCTTCACACACCTACAATGAAACAGAAATGCAACACGTGTTATACATATATTCATGCAAGTAAAACATACAACCAAAGCTGGATTTTAACAATCTTTACATAAGGGGTTAAAATGAAGATCGGGGTAGATTTTGCTAGCAGTTTGCTACAGGTCTTTGTCTTGGGGCTCATGGGTAAATCGCTAATTTTCCCGATTTCTTATCCTCTTCTACACGGTTAAAAGCTGCAAACTAAAAAAAAGGCAACTTAGTTTAATGAGAAGCAGCAAAACCGTCGCCATTTAAGTGCTTTCCCCTGGTGGGAGTCCGTCGTCATAAAAAAAAAAAAACCACACTAAAATTACAATAACCGATTTAAGAACTAAAAAACACGTGCAAAATATCCCAATCTCGTTGTTTTACATTTCCCGAAGGTTAGAAAAGAGACATTCGGCGTTTTTTATCTTTAAAAATGAAAGTGTTTCTGCAAGCACATTGCCAACCAAAGGCAGAGAGCTAGGGCCGTTTTAAAAAATTAATATAAATTAGAGAAAAGGGAAAATGTCGACGTTTTCACAATGTAAATTAAGATTACCATGTCCTCTAACGCCTGGGCTCGCCACTTTATGAGAAATACCATCTTTGTGCCGATTAAGCAATGTAAATATGAGGCTAGGCTATATCTTTGAAGCTCTTTCCGACTCTCCCACGCCTTTGGTGAGTCATTCTCATTCAATTGTCAAATAGGTCATCATCCATGACAACTCTCCCTCAACAAAAATACTCTTGTTACGCGTCGAATTTGCCTCAAACATGCATTTTGGAAATAAAATATCCCAAGCTAACGCAGTCGGCGTTAGCTCCCGTCGATGCCCACAAACAAAATGCCCACAAACCTCGTGCATCCAACCTGCAACCATTCGTCTCATATACGGCTGGATCTCCTTCTGAACCCGCTGGAAATACGAGCACTGAGGTAAAAATCTCTCCTCGATCGTTAATAAATTCTGCAGCACTCTGGCATCGTAGAGGATGTTCGGGTCAGGCTGGGCTCTCACGGCTACGTCGGACTCCAGGCAATAAAGCTCCATGTCTCGGCTCCCTTCTCCCCCTCCTTTCCTTTCGTGTCGCGGCTGAACGGTCGGGGAGGGGGGGTGGGAAGAGGAAAAAAATAAAAAATAAATACTGTCACGCTGTGGTCGGCGGCGGAGAGGAGGAGGAGAGGTGCCCGGGATGAAGCATGAGGCTGGGGCTGCTGGGGCTGCTCCAGTCGCCGCTCGGGTCGCCTCTTCTTCTACGCTCCCCTTCGCTCCGTCAAGCCCGACGCAGCGACGCGCACAACCTCCGGTCGCGGATTTCAGAATAAACCACACCCCCGCTTCCGTCGAAGACAGCTTTATTTTTTTAAATGCCTGCGCCCTCCAAGAAACCGGTTATTGGGCTTCCGGTTTGTAAATTCTTGCTGCACAGTTTCAACAAAAGAACAAGTCAAGGGAGACCATGACGCAGGCTTCAAGGGTCTGAGGGTTGGTCTGGACGGCTTTTATTGTGCTTCTGGATGCTGTGCGTGATAATGCAAACAATGAGCATTGTGATCACATAAAGCCATTATGGGCCTTGTTGCTTATTTTAGGAAGCCCGGGTTGCAGCGACATCATCATACAGATAATGAAAGACATGAAAACACCCACGCTCGGATTCAGACACACACTGTCCAGCTTCTGAGATATTTACATGCCATGAATTTAAATATTTAGTCACTCCACAATCAAGAAATCCCCGACTTCTTTATACTGCAGCTATTTTAATGGTTTCCTCGTTGTGCTTAATTAGTATTTAATTACACCACTCGCTTGCATGTGTGGTAAATATAATTTTGCCCTTTTTATCCTTGTCTATTCTTGTGCACACAAGCAACCACCTAACATTAGAAGACGAAGCATTCCGACTTTTCTCCATCTAATCAACTTGTAA
This sequence comes from Lagocephalus sceleratus, assembly GCA_911728415.1. Taxonomy (NCBI): domain Eukaryota; kingdom Metazoa; phylum Chordata; class Actinopteri; order Tetraodontiformes; family Tetraodontidae; genus Lagocephalus; species Lagocephalus sceleratus. Next base: position 2,838,086 of record CAJVRN010000210.1, on the reverse strand, counting down.
GACTCTACAACATTATACAGCCACATGTACTGACAAATTTAGCACGATTAAATCGACAAAACCTAAAGAATCTGAGAAAATAATGACACAGTGATGTCATTCGCTGCAGAATACCACATAATTCACAGGTCTATTATTATATCCAGAATCTCTAACAGCACAAAAATAACATCCTTTTTTGTACCTGGTCCCTTTTGGCCGTATCTATAGCACAAACTCACTGCAAGCTCACCGATGTAAATGACAAAACATATGTTTGTTTTATTATAAATGCTGCAGCCTGCTCAAAACTGGAAAACCCTCCCACTGCCGGAGAACAAATCATCGCCGGTTTACATTTTTATATGCAGTTTATGGTACAAATCAGAGACTTTTGCACTGCCTGTCAGTTGCGCTGTATATATCCAACCCAGGTGGCTCAATATATAAGGGGACCGCGCGATGAATCACAGGCACAACCTCCCCAAGAAATCTAGCAAGGTCGAGTGTGGCTCACAGCACAATAAAATACCCCGAGCATGATTTCTTATTACTTCATCGTGTTCGGGCTCACAGGCTGTCTGTGCAGCACAGGCCGCGCCGGCAACAGGATGTGTTGAGTTAAAAAATGCAGTGGAAATATCCGTCAGTCATCATTTCACACTTAACGCTGTACTTCCTGTCATTTTCTACACGTTCTGAAGATGTGCTGCTCCACATTCAGCGTTTCTCTCGGGCCTCCGCCCCGGCCTCTGAAGCGGGATCGGCGGCTCACAAGACAAGAAGACGTCAGCCGGCAGTCATCCGAAGAGAAAAACGCTTTTCCTTCCAGGGCAGCAGCGATGGGGCCTGATGAAGCACAAACACGCCATGAAAAAAATTAGACGTAATCTTCCACAGATGGTATCGCAGCGATAAGATAGCATATTGCCACGATAAGTTAGACAAAATACGAAAACACGGTGAAATTCTTTGGCTAGCGGCGAGTTAGCCCCCTGAACATCTACAAGCCGACGAAGTCACCACCTTGAACCGGTTTACTTAATGATTTACTCAAAAAATGTCCCGACTGAGCTAATTACCAACTGAAAAGCCGAGCTAAGGATCCTGTATCCTCTTTCGGGGTCGGCTCGACGGATAATTAAACAAAGACTCGGGCTTTTTAGCATGCTGCTAATTCAATCCATGACAAAACAGCTTCCACAGGTTCTTCTGTTGTTTGCCGGCAGACAGAATTAATGGAATTCAGACGCGACAATAGAGATAACGAGCAAAGCTTTTTACCCTATAGCGTGGGAGGGGCCTAATTACATTTGGCCTTTTAATTACATGTGAATGCAAATCAGAAAATAACGTTTGAGCAACGCTTCACAAAAACCGTCGATTAACTGGATCCGCCGCCCGACTGACACCCAGAAGCGAGTGTGAACATTCAAATTCTAAACGGCGCCCCTGAGATCGTTCGCACGTTGACTCCCGCGTGCCAGGACCGTCCTGTATTTACTGGGGCAGCTTCACTTTCTTTGTCGGCCAATCATCCTTCCTCTGACCGCAACGATCATTTTCTGGGACGTTTCTTTCCCACAGAGGCCACTTTCGTGGTTTTTCTCCTCGTTTTACACAAAGGGCTGCGTTCCCCCCCTCCCCCATTCAGCCCTGGTCAAACCGTGCACACAAGCGCTTGAAGGCTGGTACTTTGCTGTTGGCTCTCACTCTTGCACGTGTTCGCCACTGAGGAATACTTTCTCCGGCTTCCAGGTCCTACCTCATCGACGCGCTGCCCAAGGACATTTTAGAGTCCGACCACACGGAGAGATTTCATAACCATTAAGCAACGTTGTGACAAAACCGCTTAACAAACGCGTACATCCATATTGGGTTTGGAGGCATGAACGCGTGTTGTGCATTTATGCAGAATACTCAAATGTGCAATCCTGCAGCGTGCAAGCATCTCTCCGGACAGAGATGTGAATCACAGCAGCCTTAGCGTCAGGCTAAAGTGTTTGAAAGGTGTCCAAGGCTGTAATCTGACCAAGATAAAAAACAGGATCTGACTCAAAAAAGGTTGGCTTGTAGTAAAATAGGAAGTCACGATTCCGCAAACTTCCCATCAGTCTGATGGCCACTTCATTAATTTTTTTTTTCGTCTCAAAGTGTTAAGTTCCTTATTAGGGGCGCCAAAACATGCATTAACAAAATCCACCCATCTATATCTGCTGCTTCCTATCATGTGTCAGCAAACTTAGAGGAAATGTTCAGTCGAGCTGAATGACAGCAGCTGAACTGAACCACGTGACGGGAGCGACTTCACAAACTTCCCCCTTTCACACTCGAGAGCTCAATGAGATATGAAGTTTCATTGAGAGGAGCGGGGAGGAAAAAAAAGAGCACTGTGGGGCTATTATGAGAGCAGACTGTGAAGTGAGAGTGGGAACTGCCTCCGAGGGAATGTCAAGGTTAGCAAGATTATTTCTACTTCAAAGGAGGGAGTATATGTTTGAGAGGGTTCGTTTTAGAATTGAGATTTTGTGTCAGAGGGTCATCCCACTTGTTGTCTGTCCACAGAGGGGCCGGCGAATTCCCTGCTTTTATGTCCAAAGGGGTTCTCTCTGCAAGAGGCCAAAGCGGGCCGTCATACCAGACGGTCAAAGCCTGACACTTAAGGGAAATAGAGGCGTTAGCCAGATAAAGCAGTCTTGCCCTGTAGCTCCTGTCAGCGCATGTGCCCTATGATAACACATGTCGGCTGCTATCACACACTCCGGACTCCACAGAGGTAACAAAGGGTGCCCGAAGCCCTGGGAAAACGTGGAGGAGCGTGAAATCACCTTGATCCAAAGATTCCTGCTGCATACCAGCCCAGTGAACCCACCAGAGCACAGGGGCCCGGAGATGGGCAGAGTGCCACAGATCAAGAGAACGAGACAAAGAGGGAAGAGGTGGAGGGTAAATTCAAGATCTTAAACCCCAGAGATTGGTCTGAGGCTTAGCGTCAGCTTATGTGTTTCCTGTTCCAGATCAAGTATGTTGCTCCACCAGGGAGGCTTCTCTTGGATCTAAACACAAGATTTACTATTACATGCCCCAAAAGCTTGATTATGGGTTGCCCATGTGCTCTGAGTCAAGCTGGTTGTTTGGGTTTACTGACAGTCGAGAAGAGGATGCTATGGCTGGAATGCTGTGGTGTGAACGGCGGTGAAAACTCCTCCCAGCACTGAGCGATAGCTGCCGTACCTCGCTAGATAAGTGGCGTCTGCCTGTCACATGGTTGCATACTTTGTGCTTTCACATCGACTCCAAACATAAAAATTGGCGACACATTAAACGCGTTCACGGGCTGTCGCATCTCCTTATGAATGTTTCGCATTCTGTTCTGGCCGGGCTCGCAGCAGCTCGGAGCGTCAGTGGTGTCCCACATCAAAGTGATCCTCTTTCCCAGTAACTGCAGGGCAGGAAGAAGTTGGACAGAAGGTGCTTTCCAGGAGGAATTGCTCAAATCACGTGTACCGTCCGACAAATAACCGCGTGGGGCGCCGCCGCTCCCAACAACTACTGTGGTTTTCTCTCTACACAAACTCGTAATTATATATATTTTTTTGGGATCTGTAAACCCCCCGCATCCCCGATGTTTGAGCAACTCCCACCATCACTCCTCGAGGGGTGATCGAAGGCCTTGGAGAGCAATCAAGAGCAACAAGATTAGAGAACAAACGGACTGTCGTCAAATTAGCACAGGAAAAGAGAGGGCATTTTTCCGGACTGCATCTCAAGAATGTTTTGGCTAAACTTAAAGCCCTCATTCAAATGCCAACATTTGAGGAGACAATGACGAGACAGAGAGCAACATCCGGGCCTGGTCTTTAGTCGACTGGGTCACGAACACAAGGAGCGTTTCTTTTCCACGACTCGGGCTCGAGTCTCTGCTCCATCCACCCCTCCTCCAAAAAAGGCTTTATACGAGTCTGACGTCCAGCAGCTTGCGTCCCTCACTGCTAGCAGAGTGTCTGAGAACATTGCCCCATTCTCCGCCATGCACTCCGGAATAATAGCAGACGGGGGGGAGAGGAAGACTTTCTAAACAAAAGAGTTCAATAAGGCACTTGAACAAAGCGAGGCGCTTTTAGTTTTACTTTCTGTCTGAGTTGGATGTAAACCATTATCACATCAATGCAGTAAATAATTACCTTCACAGTTTTCCACTGCGTTTCAGCTCCTCAGCTTGTCTCCGCTGGTATCTCACAGTTCTTTTCCAATTATGAAATAAGTATAACTAGTTTTTATTCCAACTTTATGAGACATAATTACATGTCTGAGGTATTCTAATTATGCATGTTTGACTCACTTTTACAAATGTTAATGATGTCTTGTCTCACTTGTTATTCAGGTATTTATAGTGCCACTACTGTCAGATGTATTCTCACGGAGCTACAAAGCGGGTCTTGGATTTCCACCTGAAATTAAAACCAGGACCTCAACTCTCAACCTCCGACTCGATAAAATAATCCTTTTATCATTTAGTGTTTTATTTTGTAACAGATGGTTTTGGTTGAGGTCTTCCAAGTTGCTTTTTTGAAACAAGCCATCCTCCTGGAGACCACAACATCGAGGCTTGACGCCTAAACCTTAAAAAGTTGCTTCAGAGATGCAAAAATATCTTGAAAATGCAACGTAGGGATTTCTGAATATCCCCATCCCATCTTGTTCCCACCTTTTTCTGTAATTGGCAGCGTGGGTAGGGACATTTGGCACAAAGGCGATGCCTGGATTAAGTCATAAGCAGCAAGGCGACATACAGTGAGTTGGATTTATACTGGGTGAGATCACATCCTCTCAGTTTCCCAGTGAACAAACTGTAGGCCTAGAAAGAACCCCCCCCCCTCGGCCTGAGAAGATGAGTTTTGCATCCATCCAGGCAGCTCAAAAAATATGCACGCAACAAACATGTATGTTCGCGGTACGAGAGCTCACCGTGCATCTGCAAAAACGAGACATGTTCTTCATGTGAGCGCACGGAGAGTTTTCTGACTGTTATATAACTCTGCTGCGGGGCCCCCTTGTTCTGTTCCAGAACTTGACTCTGAAGTTCCCCCAGCTTTCCTGCTCATTTGCCTCACAACAACACACAGATGTCTCAGGGCGCTGCAGAGGGGTGGGGGTGGGGACGGGGCTGGTGTCATGGTCTGAGGAGCAGCGGCTGAGCAGGCGTGTGTGCCCGGAGATTAAGGAAGGGAAGGACACAAACACAGATTCCGCCGGACGAGCTCCTGCGGCAGCTGCGGTTGTCGAAGTGCGAAGGATGCGGGACAACTGGAGCGCGCTGATTGGCCACCGGTGGCGGGTGGGCGTGTTCTGGCAGCAGCACGCTTCCTCTAAGCGTGATCTTAAATGAGAAGGGTGACAATTCATCAGGGGCAGGATGTCTAATAGAACGCCAGATCCCCGGGGTTGATATGGAGCACCCGCAGCTGCCCACTCGGTGACCCCGGACAAGGCAAAACACGTCTTCTTCACGTCCTTCTCTAAAACTCCCTGTGTCGAGGAAAACGAGACATTAATCAGTAGCAGAGGACGGAGCAGTTTCCAGTAAGTCATTTTGTGTGAGTTTATTTTAAGCCAACGGGCCTCACTGTTCTACAAATAACACCGCCTTCTCCATCCATTCACGTCCCCGCGACTGCAACATTTCCACTCCTGCACACTTACATTTCCCTCCTGAGAGAGAGGAGGAAATGGGGGGCCTCGCGGTGTGAACGAAAGCTCTTTGGATGTGGCTTCAGCGGGGCCAGCCTGCTCCTTATAACTGGCGAGCAGGGAGGGATTCAGGGGGCGGACTGCTGGGGCCCGGACTGTCTGGGAGCTGCCTAATGTTTTCCTGTGTGTGATGCATGCTAACCCCGGGCCCCCTTGCCTTCAGCAGCAGCATAAAGGGGCCTCTGTGCGGCTGAGTCAGCTCAAGCCCTAATTCACCTCAGTGGGTCTTGTTGCTTGATTGGATTCAGCAGGGGGACTCAGAAGGACCCTGTCCCCAAACACCCCCCCAGAACAAAGAGGCAGTCCACCTGTTCTCTGTGTGAGTGGGAATGGCGCTGCAATGTGTTGCCCATTTGCATGAGCAGCCCAGGTTGTCAGGTTTACCCAGAATAAACATACCGATGCACCCTGTCAAGTACTGCTGGTTTAATTGGCGTAAGTGGGCGTAGGAAATAACGTTTCTGTGAGGTCACTCTCATTGTAATGACAGACTCTTAAAATTGAAACCATTCATTCTTGGCCAGTTATGGCATCTTAAAGCAAACTACCCAACTCACAGAAGACGAAGAGAGAGTGCCTGAAATGTAGGATATGCTGGAGACTATACGTAGCATGGTACAGCCCAGGAGGGACCACTTCACTTCAACCGCAATGCAATTTTGTTAATCTCAGGCTCATGCCGTCCTAACCACCCGGGCCTGCGATGTAAACAAACACTTTAACTGATTGTGAAACGTTGCATTTTCTGCAATTTCACATTCCCGTGAGCCTGAAGGTAAAAGGGCCGGACCAGAGCGAGAACACCAGCTCAGTCTGCAGGAAATGCCACAGGATGAGTCAGAGCGGTGATGGCGTGGAAGGGGCAGAAGAAGAGTCTCGTCGCCCTCGGTCCCCTGGCGGTCTGCTGAGCTTTGATTGCTGCCGTGGGTGGCATTTGAACGGAGGACCGCTGGAGCAGGAGGGGCCCCCTGACCGGTGCCGAGACCATTGACTGGATAATGTAAAAAAGGGAGTTTTTGGAGTAAATGCCCTGAGATCATTTCATATCTTGATTGGCATTGCAGGAATACAAGCATCAACTGAGCAATTGGCATACCCTCCAAAATAAAAGTAAAATCAGACTTCCAGGTGCCAGCCTGGGGATTATGCACCTCTTTCTAGTCTACACTGGATGGTACCTCTGTATCTTGATAACGATTTGACTTTTAATCTGGGAGATTTGAATACCTGGTACCAAGTAACCATGCCCCTTATCTAGCTGAGGTGACTATCAGCATTAGTTCCGCTCTCTCAGGGGTATCAACCCTTAAATGGTTATTTATACGTCAACCTATTTCTGACCAGTAGCGCAGATACCATACACATTTCTCCCCAAAATGCTCAGAATATTTCCGCCGTTATACTCTTCGGCAGCATGTTCCCATGTCCCTGCTTTGGGTGCAACCCCTTTTAGCTCAGAGAATTCTAAATCCAGTCGAACAGGCTGTACCTTAGTTTCCACGGAAATGGATTAAGAACTAGTTCACCAGAAGACAAAACCAGTTGAAATCAAAACCTGATTATTAGTTTTAATCAAATACCATGCTCGCAGAACCAGATACCGCAGGCTTTGTTACTCAGTCAAGAGCCCCTTGAGCTTCAAGAGGTGGATCAGGCTGATCATGATCGGACACGCTTAGCATGCACAAAAATCACTTTGCACTCTTGGAAACATGATATTTGATTCCAGCCAAACATTCCCACAGGGGCGGCCATCTTTGGAAATCTATCGGACCCGTTCTCTCTTCGAGGCAGCAAAGAGCAGCTTGTTGTTTTTTTGTTTTTTTTTTCCTCATAAAAAGTCTGGGAAGATCTGCGCTCAAGCCCGCCGTTGTTCAGATGTCAGCTGTGAGCTGGGAACCATGCTGCTGCAGCCCGAAACTGCTACGGTCCAGCTGATCTCTGGCCTCTGCTTCCCAGGACCAAGGCCTTGTCCCCAGGGGCTTCCACTGAAGTTCCGGTCATGTCAATCTGCATCCTCAATTTATCATGTGAGAAAATCGTACTGATATCTCGATCTGTAGGACTCGACCAATAGTTCTTACACGAGTGATGATTTTTGTTGCACAAAAGTAAGCATACTGTTACAATTTAGCCTGGATGGTGGTTGACGTGATAACTTCCTAGTCTGTCTCTCCTCATGGCTTTATCCAGGATGGGGGGGTGGGATCGTCTCCGACAAGCGAGGATGTCTTCGTTTCCGAAACCTTATGTAATCGTTGATAACAGGAAGTAGCGGGACATTCGGTAGAGCCGCGGCCGGAGCTAAAGTCTTTGGTCAGGATTCCCACTGTCACTGAGGAAACGAAAGCATGGGGAGCTGGTTTTTTTTTTATGGCGAGGACATAAATACTCAGTGGGAAAAGCAAGAATTTCAACAGAAAACTGATGACTGGGCACGGAACACATTGCACAAGATGAAACAGACTCGAGTGACCCCCCCTCCCTCCCCACTGTCTGTATAAGCTGCTGGGAAACACAATGCAGCTTTGGATTCATTCTCTTTCTTGACCTGGTAAAAAGAAAGCAAACATTCTCGAGGAATGTGTGAAATGTGCAGCGTGGGAGGAGAAGCTTACACATGTGGCTGTTTGCTAGACATGAGAAGTTGCCAGTGCTTTTAAGGTGCGGCTCCTCTCTCCACCTTTGCAGTCGCGGCTGTCAAGTTGATATGTGCTCTCAGATGTGAGGGAGACTGTATATGTTTGCATTATGTAGGGTTTCCCGAGTTCAGTCTGGAAGTAATATAAATACAGCGACGGTTTCCCTAAGTCCTACGTCACAACATGAATGATCAATGTCTGCTTCGTCTATGCGACCATTTAAATCTAAGCCACGCAAAACTTCATAGAAATAAAGGTTTTCTCAGTGTAAGACGCCGTCGGTACGCTAAAACACTTTTCAGGGGCATTTTACTATTAAAGTAAGCACAGCTGGAACTAGCCTAGGTTAGCCAAGCATCACTGAGTTAATTTGCATGACCACAAAAACCGGATCACTATCTGATTTCGCACCAGTACTCACTACATCCCCGCTAATCTGATTTATTTTCTCCTCCTATCTGCGAGTGCGTAAGAATATCGTCGAAAACGGAAACGGTCGGGAGAGAAAAGACAACAAAGATGGAAGATATCAGCAGCGAAGAGGCGACTTTGCACGTCTGTGAGCTCCCGTACAGCTAACGCCAAGACCGCCATGTCCGATTCTTTTGTTCCTGTAAACATCTCCTCATTCGCAGCTGGTGTCTCTTGAGAAATTTGATTTGTTTGTGCAAACTTCAGCCGGGCAGGGCAATTAAAAATGCATATTTCGCCTGGCGTTAGCTGAAATAGACGAGGATCGAGAAGACCCGTATTGACTGCTGGGTTTTCTGTCTCCAGTTAACTTGTCTAAACATCGGCTGGAGTATTTATGCTATTACATGGCGTCCCTGGCAGTGATGAATGCCTTCAAAGTTTCCCACTCCGATATGCCACACGATTCGCAGCTGCCTAAAGTCGGCCATTAGTTAGCCTACATTTCTGAGTTGATGATCACATGACAGACGGATGTGCTCGGCTTTGACACTGCTGAATGAAAAAAAAAAAGAAAAAAAGAAAGGAGGCAGGAATTTTAGAGGCAGACAGACGGAAAATGAAGTGGCAGCACCCGAGGGTGGGGTCCGCAGGCTGATGCAGTTCAGAGACGAACCAGAGTGCCGGGGCTGACAACAGCTGTCTGCTTCCGCCAGAGTGGCGTTTGAGGGACGGCGAATAAGATATGCATGTTTACACTGCCACAGCGGAGCCTACAGGATATTCAGTCCTGCGCTGCACGTGTTCAGCGGGCTGACGGAAAGCTCAAAAGAAAAAAAACCAAAAAAAAAAAAAGCAGCAGACATTCGTCATGTTCCTCCAAAAACTGTGAAATGTGTTCTTCTCATCTTAGAAACAAAAAGCACAAATTAAGACACTCATCTGGTGGAGAGAGCGTGGACAGGATGAGGCAGTGATAACACATTCCCGTATGCTGGGATCATTTCCTCCCACAGTGTAGTTTCTGCTTTGACAGCTACCTTACCAGCTCAGAGAGGACAGACTGGGAAATGTGCATCAACAGCAGAGAAGAACTCAAAGGGAGCCCACACGGAAACTTTTTCTCTTTTTTGCTGTTGAAGCTGAACGTCAGCCAGTTAAATTCACTTTTTACAGGAAATAAAAGGTTTACGTCACGGCTTTGGTCCTATAATAGCAGAGCTGTATGTTCAGAGTACTTGAAAGACTGGTCTATGAAGGAGGAGGGACACCAAACACCAGGAATTCAATTTCTTTGTCCTAACTTGTGTAAAAAGCTCAGTTATCTACTGTTAAAAACACACTGTAGAATTTTGACATAATAATAACAATTCTATTATTAGTAATATTCTGGTCCAAGCCTGTGCTCTGACATGTGCTATCCCAAAAAAACATAATTTTCTGAAGCTTTTAATAGGTACTCTATCTATATTCAAACTTAGGGAGGATTATTAGGAGAAATCTAACGTTTGGTGGCTAAAATCAATGAGATGGTTTCCCCACATGCAGTTTCCCCAAGCTGCACCAGAAAGCTTTATCTGAAGGTAAAAATAACCACGTCTCGAAGCATCAGCCACACAAATCACATTGCAGTTTACTGCCCCCTGTGGTCTGGAGGGTGACAACACCTTCCCTTTGCAGGCTCTCAGGAGCAAATGTTGCTGTGTTTACCATGCTGGCACGAGCTGTTCGGTTTGGAAAATTCCAAAATTCCAGTTTCATTTCGCACAGCGTACAAGATGTGGGGGGTTGGTTTGATCTGCTCGGCGCAAATCGATGCATCTTCCGTGAAAAGCGGACTTCCCGTGTTTTCGACGGTGCACCAGCTTCTGGAACGCTCCCATCACGCACTGTGAACGCAAACATTGATTGGAGCGGCTGCAGATTAGCTCCAGTGGCCCTGCTGCAGATGTCACATGCTACTGATGCATTCTTGTGGAAATTAGCAGTTAGGCTAAAAATATGGTAAATGACACTAATTGGAGCGCGAAGGCCTTTTATGATTTGAGTTTTATTGAATTCAGCTGCAGCTCTGGTTGCCTCTCGAACTGGAGAAAGTACGCAACCAATAATGACCTGTGTTTTATCACAGATGCAGGAACAGAAACACAACATTTGTCTCTACCTACGTACACCTTTACAGTACCTGTTTTCAGTTTTAAAATCCCAGTATTTCTTCTTCTTTTTCTTTTTTTTTCTTTTACCCACAGCCGTTTAGTTCCAGCCAGGAAAACCCATCAAAACATTCTCACTGCTTTTGGGCTCAGTGTGACTTTGTGTTAGGAACTTCCACCCATTTATCTTTCACTAATGTGGGAAAACAACAATGGATGCAACAGAAAGGTGGACGGGCACGTGCCAACATGCTGAGCACTGCACCCTCTTTTGATACTACAGGAACGCATGTTTTCCCACAGAGGCTCCAGATACCAAACATGCTCTCATAACCGTTCTTTTGGTGATAACAGGGGGGGTTTATGTAATCCTCCAACTATGTAATCAGAAGATCAGTACGCCTCTGTGTTTTTAATGAAGGAATCACGTAGCAGGGAACATGGTGGCATGACTGATCTGGCTCTAAAAGGCTTCATTTGAAGAGGTCTCCATCAGCTGGGTGTGGGAATGCCCTTCCTCTGCTCTCTTTGGCACTTCCCTGAATACCATGAGATGCATTTGCATGTCGGAATCTTCCAGATGTTTTGTCTTGTGGTCATCATTCATGTCACAAGCCTGGTCCTGCTCGAGGTTTCTACCTGTTAAGAGTTTGTTGCTGCTTGCTCGGGGGGGGTCAGGCTCTGGGTTTCTGTAAAGCCCCCGGTGACGATCTTAATTGTCAGAGACGCTGTGTAAATAAAGTTGAATCGGGTGAAGTGATTCAGTGGTTGCAGCCCCAGAGGTGCAACAGCTCAGTCTCTCTGGAATGGAACTTTGTGTGGGCCGAGAGCTCATTAACTCAAAAGACTTGGGCATGAAAATGCATTCACAGCGTCGCATCGGGGAGAACAAGGCGTAGTCATCCAGACGACTACAGCGGCGGATTGTGCGGCACATCAAACAGGTTGGCCCGGGGTGCTTTATATCAGATTTCATTTCGAGCAGAGGCCCTTCATTCATTTCTGACATTTACAGTTGGACCGGCGCAGCCCCTCTCCGAGGCCTCTTGGCTCCCAGACTGTGCTGAGGCCCCAGCAGCCACTCTGGAAAAACCCGCTGCATCTGACTCGCATTGACTGGCTCCACTTGTGTGTTCCGTTTGGCCCGTGCCGCTGGAAGAGGAGAGCGGGCCAATTACCAGCCGCCGCTCCGAGACCAACATGATGTCATCCCCCGGCTCTGCCATAACAGGCTGCAGATGAGAGGGGGCGGGGTCTACGGGCAGCCCTAACACAAAGCAGGAATGCATAAAAGCCCAGATTAAATATCCCTGAACATTAAGGTTTCCCCTCATCCAGACTCACCTTTAAAAAATGCCCGCTGCCTTCTTCAGAGATAAAAATCTGACTCAGAGTCCGAGCAGCTGCTTTGAATAAGCCTGATCACTCACTAAAAACGGTTGCCATATCAGAAGCGAGGGTTGATAAGCAAAAGAAAGAGCCGTGCCCTGATTAACTGTTGAGTTCGCGGTGCCCTTTCATTTGCAGTGACACTCTTTCATGTTTTAGAAAAGTGGCACCCACTGAGAAACACCCATCCTCACACACACACACACACACACACACACACACACACACACACACACACACACACACACACACACACCCATTGACACTCCAAACATGTTTGCAAATCTCCCCAGGCTAAATGCTATCCCAGAAGGCCTTGCATTTCCGAGGAAGTCTTGAAGCCACATCAGAGAATCAAAAAGGCATGTGGGCTGCAGCGGATTGACTCTCATTTCCTGTCATACTCCATCTCCATCGCCCCACAACCGCACAGTACGCATCGGCTCTGGAATGACATATAGCCCCGGTCGATAGCACACCGCGGCACCAAGTGTAAACAAAAGGCCGTTTTTAACTGTTTAGGTGTTTGGGTGATGTTATCTCCGTGAGAAAAAGAGGGGAGATGAAGCTATTGTGGGAAAAAAGAGGGCTTTATCGCCGACTATCGGCATTCATTCATGCAGAGAAGGAGGCGTAATTTACAGGTTAAACAAGCTGCTAGTTATGTGTGAAATGTAGACACTTTAGCATCACTGTTGCTTGTCGTCCAGATGGCGCTCAGATGGTTTCCCTGTTCAGCAGCAGATCCTTGAGTCGGTTTCTCTCAGATGTGAAGATTATCTACAATTAAAACTCAAGAGATTCCTCGTGTTGCTGGCAAATTTAAAAGAGTTTATTTTTCAATTCAGTGCTCCTCGTAAGTAAACACATTCCTGGTTTCATGTATTAGCTTAAGTAAAGGTTCAAACTAACGTGATCCCTCAGGACCCCACGAGGCTCTGCTGCGAAGTCATTTGGAGTTTGCAAGTTAGCGCAGAAGAAGTGGCTGTTGCAGACCTTAAACTTCACTCACGGTGTTTTAGAGTATCAAAACAAACTTCTCCAGCAACCCAGAGACCACAATAAGCAGTGGTGCTTATTATCGCTTTTAACCTGACCCACCTCCAGGGGGCGATCAAGATCTCTTTTTTCTTTTTTCGTCTTTTTAGAAATTAACTGTTGTCGTTATTTAGGCTTAGGGAACATAAGTTCACTTTTATGATTATGTTTTGTAGTTGTAAAGATGTTTCACCACCGCCACAGCTGAACTATCCAGTAACACAACTTTTGCTGTTGGCGGGAGTGACAGTAAATTCCTCCCCAAATCTTAATGAGCTGAGGTTCAGGCCGTGCGGGGGAGGTCAACCTGAGAAAGGTTAGGCTCTCAGAAGGAGACGAGTAGAGGCCTTACTTTTACAAATCATTCCAAATTATTGTATAAGATTTAAAAATAATCATCTTATTATCTTCCAACAATCACAACTGTTGCAGTGTCATACTCGACAATAAAACACCTCGATTATAATTTGCTTTTTGAAGTTTGATATGCGGTTACATATCAAGGTCCAATGATTGAGTAAGTTTATAACCTCCGGGAGCAATTTCGTTGAACCTTCAACTGTAAAACTGCAGCAAACAGAATGTAGTTAAGAGCAAAGCAAAAAAACGAAAGTCAAGTAGAGCTGTCGTGATCCGTATCGTTAGCCTTGGAAAGTCAGCGTGAAAATATGACAGGCTTCCGCATTTTTGTGAGTCAATCGAGCTGTAAAGCTTCGGTTGCTACTGTTTGTATTGCCTGGAACAGATGCTTCCTCTCTCCTTCCCAAGAACAACTTTCTGTTTGTCTTGATCGCTCCGCAGGGCCGGAAGGGACCGTGATTTTATGCTAGCCAGCTAACAGTTTACTTCTGCCACATGTTTGTCCTGTAAAACTGTAAAAAAAAAAAAAAAAAAAAACAGAAGCTAAATCAGTGGTGCGGGGCAGTCGCAGCAGTTCGGCTGTGGAAGAACACCTCGAGCTAAACAATCTCCAACTGCTCCAAATTTGTTGGCGGCAGCAGTAGCGCTACGTCCCGTGTGCTCAATTGTCCATAAAGGTGATATGTGATATATAAACGACAGCTCGCCTTTGTCTTCCTCTTTCATTAGGGTTGGCTTCTCTGCTGTACGCGAGACCTCTTCCTCGTCAAATTGTCTTAGCATCTGTGAGCTATGCCTCGCTTCGCATTCCTCTGCCATCCAACCTCTGTCCAGCATGGACTTTCCCACAGAACCCTAAACCCTGTGAATGAGAGTAGGCCTTTGTTTCTGGCATTTTTCACCCTGATCCCAGCAACTTCCCCATGGTGGAATGCAACAGGAATGCCAGCGACGGCTACCTGGCATTAGAGAGCCTTTGTACGGAAATAGGAGAGGCTGAACGAGAGAGCAGGTCAAAGAGGTTTCACAATGGAGCGCTCGCTTCTCAAGGTGTCCAACCCACAGCGCCGAGCGAGCCGGCAGCAGGACCTTGGTCGGGTTTCTTCATGACGGTGAGGTATCACGAGGTGGTGGTGGTGGTGGTGGTGGTGGGGGGGGGGGGGGGGGTGATTGTTTGCACCGGGGCCAGTTTTGCGATGAGTTTCCACTCGCCGTACAAATCATTAACAGGAGCGCTGAGGAAGCAAATCATTGGCACACATACCGGAGGGCGGCGGAAGTGCGGACCCGCAGCAGTTAACTGTTGTGAGCTTATCACATCTGATAGCTGCAAGAGTGAGGCTGCAGTTCGCCTCAAGGTGCAATTCCTTTCATTCCTGTACAGTCAGCGCCAGCCCAGGGAGGGTTTTAATGTTGAGGGATGCCATTTGAAGACGAGGACTCATCGCGGTGCTATCTGGGGGGTGGGGCGAGTCGCAACAGAAGTCGATCCCGGCGTCTGTTTGAATGGCGGCGGTTCGGCAGCCTGACGCGCAGCGCGACCGCACAGCAGACGTGTCACTTCAAAGGGGTGAAGATATTTACGGCGGTGGGATCTGCGGCGGGGCCACCAGTGTGGAGGCGCGCAAACACAGACGGGAGCGTGTCGGAGCAGGAGCGCCCTTCCAGGCCGCACGCTCGCAGGCGGAAAACGGCCGATCTCTGAATCCGAGATCGGGTGCGAACTGACAGCTAACGACAGACCAACGGAGACAGGGGGCGAGGCATCAGGGCGAGAGCGCGGTTGCCCCCGCCCGGACCCCCGCGGGCATCGGTAATGCGGCGCTCATGGATTTTTGGTCGATTGTAGTAAATACGGATGACCTAAATTAACTCGGAGTGAAAACACAGCATTAGCCGCGAAAACAGCAAATTTCAGCCAACCAAAATGAATCAAGTTCAGGTCCAGTCCAGACTTTTTTTCCCCCCATGTCTGCTCAGTTTTTCTTAGAAAATCCAGCAGATGTTCCGTTTATTATTCTCACACTGCCAAGAATCTCGGGGAGGACAGCACGTGAGCGGAGACGAACCTCGTGTTGACCGGACTCCTTTTCTCCCACTGTGGTGGAAATTTTATGAACTCGACTGGGGAAAGATAAGCACAACAACTCATACCAGGAATTCCCGAGAAATTGCTGCAGTGTATTCACCCACGTGTTAATATCCACAGGTAGCAAACACATGAGCGAAGGCGCTGTGGGCAGATACTCTGAGACGCTCCGGGGGTCAACGGTTCAAGAGTTCCTAACCTTGAAAAGCAGAGCAGAAGTAAATATCTGACTCACGTCTGTATCCCAGCCTGATTTGCCTACGCTGCTTATTACGAGGAAATCAGTTTAGTTTATCTTCTACGGATATTTTATGAAACGGTGCCCGGTTTGCATAACTTTGCGAAAGATTAGCTTCGTCCGAAGGTGGATCCAGGTGATGGAAACGCGGTGTATCTCGACAAAGCGGAACGAAAGGTTACTTGTTCTTTGGCAACTTCCAGACCGAATTTGCATCTCTGGTGGGAGACAGATAAGATAGATGCGTTTGCAACTGTGGCGTAGCAACGTGGTCATGCACCAGTTGTCACGAATCCAATCCAGTTAGAAAAACATCGACTTTCGCAATGGGGCGCGATTCACAAGCCGCTCTGACGCAACGGCGATGAAGAGGTGAAAAGGGACCTGTCATATCGCCCACGCGGCTCACAAAACGAATACCCAGTCAATGGAAAGGTCACCGCGCCGATGTTCACCGCGGACACCACCTCCTTCCCATCACCAAGTTTTAACATAGAATTGCAACAAGCGCGATCATTCCACCGCGCTCCTCCGCGTCCGAATTTGCCGTTTTTCAAAATGGCAGCCGGAACGCGCGAGCAGCCTTTTTGAAACCGGAAGAAGCCGCCCGGGGTGGCTTTCACTTGGGTTCTGGATCCAGGGCGTTTTCTTTGTTATGAAAACATAGATTCCTTTATTTGATTTTACGCAGCGAACCTCCAGTTGCTGCTTTTTTACGAGGAGCAGACGTCACGTTCATCACCGGGCCTGCAGTGTGCAGAGCGAAGGAGAAGCGCTTCCTGTTTGAAACCCGGTTATATAACCCAATAACAGCTATATGAAATCCAGCAGGTCGTCATTCCTGACACAGGAGAATCCCTCAGCAAGGAGGGAGACGCTGGAGGGGTGCGTTTCATAGGTGGTTAAAAATAACACCAAATCCTGGGAATTAGCCTCTTACCAGAGCTCGCTGAGGTTGAAAACGGAATCTAGGCAAACGATTCCCAGCGTCAGCGGGCTCGGGGATTAGTCACATGGCATTTAATTTGACAATTAAACCAAGGCGAAGCCCTGGTGAGGCTAACCAGCCCTGCTAAACTGGTCAGGGCCTGCAGCTTTCGCCCACGAACGCGCGTCTCTGAAACCTCACGCTGCTAGCCTCGTTTGCCTCGTAGTCATTTACTGTTTGATGACAAAATCAAGTGTCAACAAGGCTGAAGGCCGAGTTATTTGAGGTTTAAGAGGAGAGTTCGTAATTACAGGATTATTCATCAGGGATGTTTGGACAACATTTGCAGGGCGTCAGAACGCAAAATCTTTGTGTTGGCAAGCAGCTATCGCCTCCGCACCGATGGTTTGACTTTTGAAGAGACCGAAATGGTGTTAGCCCGTCACTTTTCTGGTCGGGCCCAATCGTTTATCTCTTGTGAAATCACTGACAGGCAAAAAAAAGGGAAAAATTTAAGAGCCGTTCTCAAGTTCCACTTTCTGTTGAATGCATCAGAGCGCCGCGCTCACCTAGTAACTGGTAAACACACATCAACAGTGACCAGAAATGCATTAATAACGCTCAACGCTCGAAGCTGCCTAGCTGACGGCGCCGCTATCAGTCTGACTGATCACCTGCTTCCGGAGCGATTTTATTCCATTTGATTTCTTTATTGATTTATTGGGTCAATATAACGCAATCGCAAGCTGCCCTATAGTGACTCACGCCGTTCGCCAGCGCAGAGTGGAAAAGGTCGTGTTTGCCATTTAATCCCATGTCAAACTGCAGCCTTCCCCGTGCGTACCGCGGGCGAGGTCGGGGTGGAGCCGGACAGGTGGCGATGCTTCGTTTATGTGTTTGCTCGGGAGACCGCCGTGACGTCTCCCGTGAGCGGAAGACGCTGGTGGAAGCCCCCCCCCGCCTCCGGCTCAAAGTGTGCGCGATGTACATGACGCCTAGTGGTGGGAGCGTGCATCGGCAGGACTCGAGCCCCTCCTCAAGCCCCTCCCCTTTTAACAGCGTCTGTTTTACGGAGCTCGGCGAGGCCCACGCCTCTCTCCGGCTGCTGGTCATGCGCGAGTCGCTGCAGGTCTGGAGAAAACGCGACCCAGTTCCTGCAGCTCCTGCGGGTGACTCATCCGTCATGCAGCAGGGTTGGTAGAAACAGAGACCGGGTCCTGTGACAGACCCCCCCCCCCCCCTCACCCTCCCCCCCGACACTGAATAGCTGTGCTAAGCATTTGGCTGTGTGTGGTCTGAGAGGGCAGATCAGGCTTTTTACCGCCACCTGCTGGCGCATTGCGGAATGTCAGAAACCGAAGACTCACGACACAATTACACAAAGCAAGTAGCTCATTCAAAGTATTATTTATATATTTTTTATACTTATATTTGAATGTTATAGATAATATTGCACATACTCCAATCAGGCAGAGACTCCAGGCTGGCGCCCGTCTCTGGTCCCTCTTCGGTACATCAGCATGTAAGCGGTGTCTCTGCAAAGGACAAACAAACACTCAACAGCGGGAATGAAAACCGGGAGCGCAGCAACCGACGACCAGGGACGAGGCAGGAGAGGATTTCCTCTGTTTGGGAGTTCAAAACTTTGCGGCAGCAACATCTTTAGCCTTTAATCTTCGCCAAAGAAGAGACAATGAGGCTTTGTTTCCAGATCTGAAGGAGGTTTCCGCAAGGGGGATAAAGGCTGCAGATGCGAGCAGGAGTCCGGGCCTTCAGGCTTGGACTGGGGGAAGCATCCTCGACAAAATCTAAAACCGTTTAGACGTCGACTACGGACATTTTCTCTCATTCTTAGCGGCCTCGGTCAGAGATAAAGATGATATCTGGTTAAAGGTGATATTTGTTTATCGCCCATTCAGGTAGCTGACTGAGAGATTCTGTAAATCGAAACCAGCGGTTTTATTGCCGCTGCAGCCATTTGAGGACAGACCGCTGGAGTCGTCCACCATCTCAATCAGCTGCTGCTAATGTTACCTTCGGAGCTCCGGGGAGGCCCTTACCTGTTGAGTCCTCCGTAAGCTGACTTCACCTTCTCCCAGGAAACCTGCAAATCAAGATGGAAGATTTGAATGAGAAGCACTTGTCTTCCTCCTTCAGGTGTGCGTGAAGGACTTACCTTTTTCACGCAGCTGTCGTCTGCGTGATACCAGCTTTGATCTGACGGATGACGGACGTAGGCTGTGTAGTGTCCACACGTGGCGACTCCGGAGTGCACCACGGCCGCGTACAAGGTGTACCCGCAGTCGCTCTGAGGACGCACAGTCCAACGTTAAAGTCACGGATACCGCCGCCAGTGGGCCTTGTTGGGGGGGGCGTGTTCACCTGAGTGAAGTTGGGCGAGAAAGCTTCTTTTGCAACCTCGGAGAAGTCAAAGGATTCCGGGAAGGTGACCGTGCAGTCCAGTTTCCGCGTTTCACTGCGGCCCGCTCTGAACCGTTTGAAGCTGACGCACAAAACTCGAGGCAGGGAGAGGAGCTTGACCCCCTGAAAAGGAATTTTTAAACATCTGGAGTGTCGCGTTTTTAAATATCCGACCGCAGGGGAGAAAAGAGTTTTACCCATTTGGATGGAGTTTGCTTTCCACATGTGGGACAAAAGCAGCAATTTTCGCCCCGAAGGTCCTGATGCTCGAAGTAGGACGTCAGACAACCTTCCTGGAACAGATGAAACATTCTGACTCAGCTCAGATGGGGCTTTCATGTCTGGTCTACCCCCCCGATACACGCTGATTTAAAGCATGAATGAGAGTGTTGAGCGTAGACGAGGAAGTGGAACAGCACCAGGGAGTCGCGCTCCTCCTTCACGTGCAGTTGCAGGTTGAGCTGGTAGCTGGACTGGATCTGGGTGGAGTCACAGGCGGAGCACTGCAGGTGCGTTTCCAGAGAAATCTTGAACAGATCCTGGACCTCCAGAGCCTGAAAAGGACCAGAAACCATGAGGAAGGAGACAGGGCAGCCGTGGAGACGACCCCCTGCTGTGAACCAACCAGAGGTTTGTTGTCCATCTGCTGGAACACCACGTCGAGGATGAAGAGGAAGACCTGATCGGCGTCGTGCTGCTTGTTCCCTGCGAATGCACATGTCTCACCCAGGAGCCGTGGGGTCATCGAGGAATGTATTTTTCTTCCTTACGTCGGATGCCGTTCCTCTCCAGGCAGAGGAGGAAGTCTCGGTGGGGGGCCAGCAGAGGACGGTCGCTCTTCATGGTGACCAGCACTCTCCTCAGGTTCAGGGGGACGCTGTGGTCCTCCTCCCTCACGCGGGCAGTCTCCCACCTTTAACAAACCATAAATCACAAAGGTTAGCAGCGTTAGATCGCCACGGGAGAGACCTCAACAGCCCACAAACAGTTTAGAGGTTTGACAGTAACAGGTGAACATGGTGCGATCTTGTGTCCGCTGTTCTTACTTTTCGAGGAGCTCCAAGAGTTCCCATGTAGCAGAGAAGGCCTGGAGCAGCGTGTTCACGGAGCAGGACAGGCAATGGTTGTGGAGTCCTCTCATTTCTGCAACAGAACATTGTCGAAATGATCCGAATCTGAGAGAGAGGCCAGAGGAAGGGACCCCTGAGCGCTCCTACCTGAGAGGATTTCCCTCAGAGAAGCGGAGAGGAACCGAATGGACATCAGGGCCGGTTTGTCCTCACCATCTGAGGGTCTGCAGCTGAGACGCGAAGAAGGAATAAAGAGTCCTCCCCTCACCGCCCCCGTCTCACTTTCACTTTCATTTTCACCATCTCTCTGTGGGAAATGAAACCTAAGGAGTGCGAGAGATGTGGATTCAGGACTGAGCGGGTTTTGTTTACACGACTGAGTCTGTCTTCTGATGGATATAAGTATGTATACCGACATACGTAACCGCTCTTCGTGAGCTTTGGTGTTGCATTTTCTTGATCGACTGTATTTTTATAGTTTCAGTTCAAATGTAGTTACCCCATGTGACCAGTAGATGGTGCCAGAACACAGAGCTTGGTTTCTCTGCTCTCTTTTGCTGTCCGTTCCCTTCTGAATTTACATTTAAATCTTAAATCTAACCATTATATAAACTAAATCGATTCATGATCGCCAAGTTTTTGTTAACTTTTGATATTTTTATATGAAAATTGATGCTCTGGGCCTGCTTTAAGTTTGAATAAATGTCACTTGTGTCAATTTTTCCTCATAAAAGAACAGCTGTTCAGTAATTGCGATCTGTGTCCTGACCACTAGATGGTGCCAAATCCCTCACACCAGAGCTTGGGCCCGTCACCTGCAATCACCAGCTTTGCAGAAACCAGAGCGAATTAATCCCGCTGGTGTTCCACCACCACCACAACAACAGGAGTTTAATGAGGTGAGCCAAGATGGGCTGTTGGCCTCTCTGTGGGCAGCCAGCGGCAGCGGGAATCAGGCCCGTGCCCAGCCCTCAATAATCAACACAGCAGGGGGGGGCGGCCCCCCGCCGTGGCCCTTGTTTACTACTGTTTGTTTTCTGTCCCCGTTTTCTGCCTCAGCTCCGAGGGGCTGACATTCTGCGGAGCTGGACGTGATTTCTGGAGCGAGGGAGGAGGCGGACGGCGGAATGAGCGCAGAGCTAATTAACCTGAGCGTCGACGGGATCCGAATCTTAAAACCCAAACGCAACCTGCTGCTATGAATGTTTTTACTGGCCAACTTTTGTAATGTGTTTGGCATTTACAATGGCATTTATGACACACACACGCACACACACGCACACACACACACACACACTCACTGAGCCTAACACCTGCCTTTCCTCTGTTAACGCCTCTGTTTCTCTGGACCTCCTAATCGCACCAACACGGAGGTGTCATTCCAGGATGCATTTTGTCTTCACCCTCCCCAGCCCCGCTGCCTCGCTCCATCCAACATGCTAAATCGCAGGAATACACTCGCGCGTGGATAATCTCGGAGCGCGCTCCACAGCCCTGCGTACACAGAGAGAAATAAAAGCCAAGGAGGGGAGGCCATTAGCCTATATCGACTGCCCCCCCCCTTCCCGATCCTTGTCGAGCCTCATTGCCCCGGATGAGTAAACAACAATTGGCCGGGAGTGCCGGCGGCTGAGGACCAGGGACGGTAGCAGCAGCAAATGTTGCCTTCAACAGAGAGGAAACGTTGCCTAACGAAGCGACGCACCGCTGTTTGGCCAGAGTGTGATTATGAGCAGCTTATCTGTCCGACCGTCCTTCAGGGGAGGTGACCGCTGTGTGTGAGTGTGTGTGTGTGTTGGAGGGAGGTGAAGATGGAGGGATGTTTTCCCATTTGAGACCAAAGGTGGATGATAACCTTTGATTAAAGTAGCATTTAGACAGCAAATGTCGTCTGCCTGCTTCCTCAGAGCCTAAAAGACAAAAAATAAGACAAGAGGTTAAAATAAAATTAAATGAACTCTCCATAAAAGTTATGAATTTTGGAGGGTATTTGTGTTTGATACATACTGAGTAGGCTAATCCTATCATAGTGAGGACATTTTTGGGAAGTGAGGACATTTTGACTGGTCCTTATAGCTTCAAAGGCTTGAGGGTCAAGACCTGGTTTTAAGGTTGAGGTGAGAATTGGGTTGAGGATAGGTCTGGGTCAGGGGCTGGTAATACATTATATCTATGAAGGTCCTCACTGAGATAGAAGCACAAGGACGTGTGCGTGTGTGTGTGTGTGTGTGTGTGTATGCATGTGTGTGTGTATGTGTGTGTGTATGTGTGTGTGTGCCTATAACTTGTCTCAGGCTGCAGCTTTGGAGACTTTTCTCTTCAGAGTATCAGATCAAAGCGGATGTCGGATGTGTCTGCCGGGACGTTGAATTCCCAACTCGTGTAAGATCATACCTGCCGGAGACGTTGTCTGGTAGTAAAAAAAAAAAAAAAACCCAGGAAGAGTCAACATTTTCTTTTTCAGGGGGACTGTCACACAGAAAACACGAATCCACTGGGTGTTCTCTTTGAGGCACTTTTAACCCAATAAGTTTGTAGATGAGGAGAAAGGATTGATGAAGGTCGGTTTGTCTTCACAGGACTCAGAACTAACGTTCTTTTTTTCCTTCTTTCCTGAGAACGGCTCCTTTTGTTTTGGCTGCCAGACGTTTTATCGTTTTTTTTTTTTTAGCGTTCACCAACCAGCCGCCGGATGTTTGAAATAAACATTTGGGAAATCCCAGATGATCGCTGGTGAAAACTTTACAACTCAGGTCTCTTGTCTTTGCCCCACAGTCCCACGCTCCACTTAGCCTCACCCCCCCCTCCCCTGCCTCAAGTACCCTTTGTTACCGTTGAGGAGCGAGAGGGAACATCGAGTCGATGACGGATTTGACTCATCTGTTTCTCAAACTGGCCTCTCTTACTTTTTTTTAGTCCGAAAGCGGTCAGAAACGGGCCCTCTGGTACCCAACGCTCTGTTAGTCACAGCGACTGCGGCCAGACTTGACTCATCTAACCCTGGACTTCAGCCCTTGCACCACGCAACCTTTGTCTCCCATTAAAACCCGTCTTCTCCCTGTTCTCCATCTTTGGCAGCAGTGGAATAGCACTGGTCAAGGGGGCACCCCCCCCCACCAACCACGAGCCTCGATGTTACACCCGAGTCAAATTGGGAGGTCATAGGCTACCTCACACACCCTTCAACCTTTTAGCCCTGAGCACAGGCCGCTGGGCCGCTGCGACAACCTGCGGAGGACCTGAGGGGATCCCTCACCTCAGGGGTCAGACCCCCCCAGCCAGGATCCAGTTCAGTGAAAACACACCTCTTGTGCCACGGGGGCGAGCAGATTATCAGGGTTCACGCCGCTCTGATTGCAGACGCCTTTGAAGTGTTGAGGTTATCGTTCATTCCTGCCACCTTTGTTGTTGTTCCTTTCACATCGGGATTAAAGGTGCGCCAGTCCTCGGAAGCTGTGTTTACCGAGAGTCAGCGTCTGGACTCTTACTCCCCCCCCCACTGATGGGACTAGTCTACACTCTTCCAATAAAAATATCTATTAACCCGACACCACAGAGTCAATATTTTTACAGTGTGGATACATAACTCATCGCTAAAACTCTAACCTAAATCTTTTCGAGGAAAAGCTTTTCGGTGATTTTGATGACCCTTTGACAATCCATCTTTTGTTGCTAAACAGCGAGCGTCAGCTGAAACGCCGACAGCAGGTGAATTTTATTGTCGATGCTCTCATCGCTTATGTGGGCTGACTTGGCGGGGGTCCCGAAACCTGTTGCGCCCCTTTGAGGGATTTGACTCAATGGCGAGTCGGGCCGGATAAGCTCCGCGGAGCGCGCGCTGGACTCGGGCCTGTCAGGGACCGGGCCGTGAAGGATGTTGCGTGGGGAGGAATGAGAATTGATTGCCCTCCGACTGCCGCCGCGGCGCCTCGAGTGTGCCATCCTCCGACTGTTGCGGCCTGTCAGGCGGCCTGTGCCTTGAGACCGGGTGACACGGCCAATTAAAGGGAGTGGGAGCTGTTGAAAGGGGCCGAGGCTCCGCCGGCCAGGCAGGACCTGACATACATGTGTTCTTGTTTCGACTGAGAGAGGGTTAAGCGTGACGGAAGGAGGGGGCCCGGGGTTGCAGCCCCCCCGCCTGGCTGCCAGAGCTCAGTCACAGGGCAAGAAGCCGTGGGCAGGAGAGGAGGTGCTAAACGATCACGGTGGGGGCTAGTGTTGATATTAACTGCAATTCCAGACAGTCTCCTGCTTGTCCTTCTTGCCTTTTTTTCCCCCCGTCCATTTCTAATTCTCCACTCTGCAGAGAGGTCCAACCCCCCCCGCCCCCGACCTACACCACCCCCTACACCACCCCCCGTCCCGACACCCCGTCCCGCCGCTACACGCAAGTCTACGCACATTCCTCCAGAAAGAGATGGAAGCGTGACAATTGGGAAACAACGGCTGTTAGTTACAGAAAATGCATTACGGCGTGAGTCCAGGCGGCAGAGCGGAGGAGAGGAAGTGGTGGGATTACACCGGACTTGGACCGAGAGAGCACAGAACCGCCCCCCCCCACTGTAGTAAAAAGTGTCCAGATTTACAAGGCCCCAAGGAATACGGCTAACCCGCCCCCAGAGCGTCAAAACCCCGACAGCTCCTGATTTAAAAATAATCCTAAATCTACTCGGGCGTATGGGGGTCAGAGGTCCCGGTGATGAGACAGAGCTGCTTATATAAGACGACGGTTAACAGATAAACGTGCCTGTTGAAAATATCCGGCCTGAGATTCCTGGAATTAGACAGATTATTGGAGTTGCTCCATGTTTTTCAGAGAACCAACAGGCATCGGATCACTCTTGAGGTTAAGGGCTGGCCAACATTTCGTACACACAGCGGCCCCTTCTGGTTTGAGTTATTTGGCAGTTAAATGCTGGTGAATAAATCGTAATTTACTTAATCTGATCATACATATGGAATTCGATCAAATTAAGGTGGGACTATAGCCTCACCGCAAATGAGCCCTACGCAAATTTGTTAACTTTGGGTATATTCCACTAAATTAAATAAGGCTAATGTGTAAAAAGTCCTGATTTTGCCCCTGTTGGATCATTCATCCAACACACCAACAACAGAGCTTTACTTCCTGTTCCATCGGGAACAGATGAGAGCTGTGATTTACGTGAATCAGAGGGCCTTGAAGGTATCTTTTATACGAGCCCCTCCCTGTGCAGTGGGATCAAGCCTCTCGCCTTCTACAGTAAAGATATTCCTCCCTGTATCCGTCAGCGATGTCAATCACAGATCCCTTTGCGCCCATTCCAGCAACTGCTCGCTTGATGTACGATTTTTTTTTTTTTTTTTTACCCCGGCAGCATCGCCTCAGCTCGGGCTGACAACGTCTCCTGTGATCATGGAAGCCCTCGGAAGACCGCTTCAACAGAAACAGGAAGCGCTTCACGGCACGGGTCGTGACCCCTCTCACTCAGCCCCATGAGTCAAACAGGGCCCACCCCGGCGCGGCCCAGGAAAGTTCCGGTCTCACCAACAAGGTGTGGAAGGCTGTCCGAGAGGGGGGGGGGGGTGCTTCTCCAGTCCTTTGTTGTTGCACATCTGTACGCGTGAGTCAGTGCTAGTAAGGTGCACATCTGTTGGCGTGTAACATTATTACACACAAGAGGGGAATACCTGGACAGAAGCACATCTGCAGCCAATACTGGGCCGTGTCAGAACTCGGAAGCCACTGTGAGAAGTTTCCGATTTATGGAGTATTCTGGAGGAGTTCTGATCACGGCTCCGGGTCATTCCTGTCTTCATAACACCTGAATAGAGAGTTAACTGCGGCTGCTCGCTGGGCTTGAGCCCTTTTCCAGCTGTGGGCTCCACACAGGCCGTCATAATGCTAACGGGTGTTAGCCGCCAGCAGGAAACCCACCAACAGGTTGTCACCATCCTGCACCGAGCAGACCTCTGACTCATGACTCCAAAGAGGGTTTTTCGCATTCTCAGTCAACAGAAATATCCCCGGAGATGAATCCCAGCTGATAAACAAGGAATTGGAGGAACCTGGATTTCGCAATCCAAGATGGCTGCTCTGAGGAAAATGTAAATGTTTGCACATAATTCTCATTTTTACCCAATTGAGTTTATTTTAAACCATTTCTGTTGTTAAAACAACATGTTTTAGTGCTTTTACATGCATACAGACTGTGATGTTATTTGTGTTTGCTCTTAATATTAGCCCATCAGAGGGACATTTTTTTTCTTGATTTGTTCACCAAATCAAAGAAAACGCTAAATTTCACCAGCAAAAATAAAACTAGCCTGCTAATCTTGAATATTTATGACTTTATTGGAAACCCCCCTCGAACAATCTGTCACCATCCAGGCGGTCAATGTTCTCTCAAACGTTGTAATCTGACTCAGGTGCTCGTTAAGAGCTGACGGGACACGACTGGGCTTGTCCCGGCATGTCTGGGGTTACGAATCACAAACAACAACCCCCATCGCACAGCGCTTCAACTGTTAATATTTACAGATGTTCCAGTGTGCTTTTATTCGATACTTCGGTCTGTTTTCCGCCATCTCGCTACAGCAACAGCGCTGATAAGTGCTCATAGCCACAAAAGTCGTTGCCAGAACTTTCTGGCCGAAGCACGGAGCTGATGTCATGGGAGCTCCGCTAAGGCTCATGTAAGACCACATCTGATATTTCACTTTAATGGTGGGGTGTTAATAGGGGAGCAGGAGAAATATGGGGGGGGAGGGAGAGATGGGATCATTTGGCAGAGGGAGCAGAGCCGGGCTTTTTTGTCCACCTCCGTCCAAAAGATAATCCAAAAACAATCCCGCAGGTTCCTTCCACGCTATCAGGCTCCAACATTTTCTCCATCCTCAGATCATTTAAAACCTTCCTCTGTTGAAGCTCTGGCAGATTTAGGATTTTTTTTTTTTTTTTAGATAGCAGAGCAGTTTCACGCATCGATATACTGGCGAGAACATACAAGATAAGGTAAACCACACCATCATCCATCAAACTTGGGTTCTCACTGCGCTCAGGACACCAGGGACCAAATGGAATATCTGGATCCAGAGTTTAAACCGGAGAGCCTGAAAACCTGCCGCTGTCCGGCTATGCTGCTTATGCTAACATGTAATCTGGGCTTTAACTGGAACAGTTGAATGTTCCTGCTGGGGAGCATTAAAGGAAAAGTCAGACTGGTGCGTGAGAACATCCGTGAGATCGTCAGACTGGGTCTGATGACCTGATGCTGGGTTGCAGGTGGGTTAATTGCTCTGATTCGGTGCAGCTGCGTCTCGACTTATTTAAGGGAGGGGCTGAACTAAGCCCCTCCCACAGCCACAAGCTCCATTGCTGTCAGTTGGTGTCGGCTTGTTTAAGTTTCTGGTTTGTTTTTTCTTTTTTGCTGTGTTTAAAACAATAAAGACTGGAAAGGTTCTAAATGTAAACAAACACCGGAACCAACCACGTGACATCCGTTCATGGCTACAGGTGGTTAACTTGTTTTCAGAAGGCCTCTTTTTTCATTTAGTCTGACCTGTTTGTTTGAACTCCCAGTTAATTGGACAGATAGATGACAGGTACACTTTAATGATCCCAACACGAGCTTGCTGAGTCATGCTGGTCGAGATTCTGGGAAGTAAAAGTGAAACTCATAAGTCTTGCGTGGTTTAGTTTAGGGTTTTATCCAGGCTGCAAAACAAAGCGTTTTTACTTCATAGTTGCACCTTCTCCGTAATCCAACCCTCCGTGATAAGAATCAGCAGTTATTTCCGAACAAGCGAGCCGGCGTTTCTCCTCCTGTGGTTATCCCTCTGG
The DNA here is from genome assembly GCA_911728415.1 of Lagocephalus sceleratus. Lineage (NCBI taxonomy): Eukaryota > Metazoa > Chordata > Actinopteri > Tetraodontiformes > Tetraodontidae > Lagocephalus > Lagocephalus sceleratus. Next base: position 2,809,795 of record CAJVRN010000210.1, on the reverse strand, counting down.
TATTTGCCCGTCTTTTTTTTTTTGCCAGCTGTTTTCTTTCCTGAGGTAAATCTCTATAAATCAATGGAAGTTAATCTGCTGAGAACATCGCAGGCTCGCTCTGCCTATGTGGGCACTCTATCTCCATTGGTTACAGAGCATCCATCACGTCCTCAATGAAGGCTCAGCGGAGCGGTGACATCCCCATCCCCTCTAACCCCGTCACCCCAACCCCACCCTCCTCAAACTGCTCATCCTGCTTCATATTCTTGTCAAGAGAGTTCGGCTGTGGACACAAATTCAGCAGTAAAAGTAAAACCCTAGCCGCGGTGTGCTGTTGCGCTGGCTTCAGACTCTCCTCTCTCTCCTGTTTCCGTGATGATGTTTTGCCCCGTCCAGGTTACGGTCTCGAAGACAGCGGCGTCTCGCAGCAGCAGAAAGTTGATCTGATTGCCCCGACATCCATCATGTAACTTTAACTCTCGGGGCACGGTGAAGACTGCTCCGCAGTGATATAATGCCCCGGCCGCATGGGTGCAAATCATCCGCCCGCTCATAGCAGGGGGTTTTCGAAATTCCATGCGTGGTGTCCAGGGCTGGATACCTCTCACCTGGGAAAAAAAATGGCTCCAGCAGCTGTGTACGTAAAGTTTAACGGCATAAACGCGAGGTCAGGAGGGAGGGGGGCGTCGCGGCTCTTCTGGTGATCAGTTTCAGAGGTGATTGACAAATAAGACGCAGAATAACAACAGCGAGCTTGAACCCGGGCTGACCCCGCTGTGTTTACCCAGGTTGTTGGAGCTCCTCCCACTTTACCCACCAGGCCAGACCTCCTTCCTCCAGATCTACTGAGCATTTCCCAGGTGAAGACCTTTGTTGACAAGGAAAATAGCTCCTAAACTGGAGGCCAAATGCTGAAATAATAGAACAAAGGAGACCCCGGGTCAGCATGGCGTCAGAACAGAGAAGTCAGCGTTTGGGAGGTCTTTCAAATGTTTTAACTTTAAGCCTAATTTGTGTCCTGCATGTTGTTGCTGCTGTAATAGCAACACTGTGGAATATCTAAGCAATAAACTGGGAGAAGGAACCACCGAGGAGGGTCTGTGTGGGGTGTTCCAGGTTATAAATGAGGTAGATCACAACCCTTAAGTCCAGGATTTTTCTCTATTTCTTAATGACCCTGTACATCATCATGCACCCCCCCCCTCCCCCACCCAGTCAGATTCTTATTCTCATTCTTCAGGAGCCAACAGAACGTTCTCTTCTCCAACACAAACTGCTTTTTTACACAAGTCACTGCACCTTTCTTCAAGCAAAACGTGGCTGGAGTTTGGAAATGTTTACAGATGATTTGGACTGCTGCCTTCAGATCTGACAGCGTTTCAGTTCCGTCGCTCCGCGGTGTTCCCGGTGTGATCCGTAATCTGGGACGCACAGTCTCAGCTGTTGCAGCCCGGAGCCTCAGCCAGGCTGCAGGAGGCGAGTTGTGAAAGCAGGCCAGCGGGGACCACACGGGGTGAGGGAATCAAGGAAAACATGTCCGACAAACACAACCCACAACCGCGGACGACTTTCATCCGACTCGGGCTAATAAAGATGCCGAAGAGCGTTACGAGCGGGGCGTCCGCGTCACCTCTGAATCACGCAGCTCCGAGGAAAGCTGAGGGGAATAACAGATCCGAGATGACTCCATCCCTGAGCAGTGAGTCAAAACTCAAACATCGGCCTCCTCACTCGCAAAGAATGTCCAAATGAGCGTGAGGCTCTCAAACATCAGCGCCGCTCTCTTATAACAATAACGCTGCTCCGAGGGGACGAAGACGCCGTCCAGGCAGGCTTGATTTGCAGCCAGCAGCGGAACTGCGCTGGTGGGAACCCCGAAAAAAGACGTCTAATTGCAGTTTAAAGTTACACTTTGTGCTGCGATAAGTTGACCGGGGGCCAGCTGATCCAGCGAGCAGCTTCCCTGGAACGGGCCCGGAGCTCCAGGGGCCCGAGGAGGAACCGGGGGCCCCCCGCTGGCGTCCACTGTGGGTGGCAGGGAGATAAAACCGAAGGTGGACTTCACGAGTGCGGGGCCGCGTCGCAGCTGTCCGAGGAGCTTTTAAACTCTATTTTTGCTCGAATCAATTCTAAATATAATTCTTATAAACTCCTCTCCACAGGCAGTCTGTGGTGAAGGATGGGGGGTCCAGCTCCACCTGTCCCACTGGCCCCCAGCAGCCCGGGTCAACCACCAAAGAGGTGGTCCCTGAATGCTCCGTCCACACCGCCCCCCCCGACAACGCTGAACAGTGTGAAACAACACATTAAGCGGCGGCCTGTCCAAATGTCAGCCGGGACGAGTCGCTTTAAAAACGACCACCACGCGTCCAGCCGTCTCTCTGTGTGGTCCCCCTGCCCCCCCGCCCGATGTTGTCACATCGTTTTTTTGTTGTTGTTGTGACCTGTGTGAGTGTCGGGAACCCGAGAACGTGTTGACACCGACGACTGCATTGTCGGGAGATCGGGATTATAATCCCTGTGCACCATTTGTGCTGAACATTTGTAATAATGTCGACCCCCCCCTCTTGTTTACCTTCCAATATACACAACAGGACTGATGAGCTGGAAATACTTTTCACTGGTCATAAAATTCCTTTTTGTTTCCTAGTAACCATCAGTGCAGCGCCGCAGAAGGGTTTGTGTGGGAAATGAAAGAGCCCACTTGAACGTTCAGAAATCTGAAGGAAAGCGAAACGTAAACGCTTTGGTATGAAGGACGAACGATAAAACCGGCGTTTTTCAGCCTTTGAACCTTTGTCGTAGCGTCCCTCCTGGGTGTGTCCGAGGCCACACGCGCAGCAGCGAAATAGTTTTATGAGGCTTAAGAGCGCCGGCGGCATAAACAGTCGCCAGGAGAGCGATGGGAGCGCTCCCGCTGCACCAACACCACCATAACTCTGTGAAATTGTCCAACCAGGAAAAGTTGACTCCTACTGCTCCGACTTTTCTTTTCACAGTCGCTGCACAGCTGGATCGACTCGCAGATGTGCTGCAAATGATCATTGGGTCCAACTTGACATTTCTGTTCGCCGCCATCGGGACGAATTGATTTATTTGTGTGAGAGTACCTAAATTAAGGAAATTTAAGGCCTGCGGGTGGTTCCGAACGCTTCTGCAAAACTCATTTAGTTAATTGGCTCCTCACACATCAGTAAATTGTTGGTTCTTTGGAATTTACTAAAAGCATCCCAAGTCAGGGAATCAGCGTGATGCGGTTATTTCTGTTTTGATCTGTTAAGTATATCAACAAAGTCTTGTGGAGCAATGCTGGGGGGGGATTAATATCGCAACACTTTTGTGCTATCGTGCAACCTAAGCCCTCCCTACTGTTCCACGCATAAATCTCGCAGAGCGTGACTAACCCGGCGGTAACAGGAGCCAGGGCCCGGCGGTCCCCGCGGACTCCGTGCCTGCCTGACCGTGTTTTAGACCCCCCCCCTCGCCCCCTCCTCCCCAGAACCACCCCGGGCCCCCGGAGACTCTGTGAAACCAAACAGTGAGGTCAGCTCTGGGCTCCCATCTCATGGCCAAGATTACACCCGCGCACAAAGAGCCGGGACCGGGATTAAGTCATTAAGGCTAAAGCCGTCCTCCAGAAACCCAAACGGGGACTTTCTCCAGAGAAAGCAGGTTTTATTTCAGTCACATGACCTTGAATTAGGACCCCTGCAGCCAAACTTCCTGCTTATTTCCTGCGATAAGACAATGAAATAAAATCGCTCTAAAACGTGGACGGAATCCCCTGCATGCACCTGCACCGCTGTTACACACACGTAGTGAAACTCGACCTCATAACTTCCACCGCCGTAACGTTAGAGTTTTTATTGTATCAGACAGGTGGCGGCGTCCTTCAGGATCACCGGCACGCACGGCACACCAGGCCTGGCCTCGGGAAGGTGCATCACCGCCCCGCGGGAAGATGGTGGAGGTTCACTCACACACACACACACACACACCGCCACACACACACTAATCAATGCTCCATTACCGTCCCCTGTGTTTGGACAGTAACGTTAGTCCGGAGGGTCCTGGGTGTGGAGAGCAACCTGTTGAGAATAATTCATGCCGGTGTCAAAAGTGGGAATCTTGGGATTCTCTTACATTCGGGGGCCCACACGCACGTTCGGATCCACGCTGCTCTCGGCCCATCACGGCGGCCGGCCCGTAAATCACGTTTAATTTCAGCCACGTCCGATAATCATAAATATCGCCCCAGGGGGGGCAAAGGTCGGCCACATAATCCTGCTGACTATCCGTCCTCGATTCTGCGAAAACGACCGGGTTTTCGGCTTCAGGTCGAACTCGCGCGACGGCGAAAACGGGCTGAAATCGAGAAAATGACCACAAACAACCTTTGTGTCGCTCCGCTCCTCGCCCGGGCGACTCCCGAGGTCAAAGAATGTTCACGGACACAGCTCCGCTCCCGCCGTGTCTAAAGATGCTGACCGGCCCCGATCCGGCCCCCGTCCGAACGTGGGTTTCGGATAACAAAGGCCGAGCCAGACGCGGAGGTGTTCCTTACCCGCTGCAGCTTCAGAGCTCTGGCATTACGACGGGCCCACGCTATCTGTTGTTTTAATGATGCCGCCATATAACCAATTATACAGCGCAGCGGTGCCTCCTCGCCCTCGTCAACACTGACATTCATCAATATCCCATTAGAGCCTCCCGGAGCCGCAGACTTCACCCCCCCCTCTCCCGCCCCCACAGAAGAAAAACCCACTGTTGTTGTTGTTCAGGAGTCCAATTTTCATTGTAACAGGACGCGCTTTGTTCTCGGCTTACGCACTTCAGGAAAAGCTAACGGCGGCGGATCGCTGTCGCCGTTGCCGCGGCGACAGCTGGCCCCGCCAACGCCTGTGTTATCACTGGGCGCGTCCCCCGACTCCCAGAGAAGCGATGAGCGGCTGGATCGCTTGCAGGCCTGAAACATCAAAGCCCTCCTGGAGATGGAGGTCTTTGATTTGGGCGCACGTGGCTGCAGAGAAGTGGAATTCTGAGGCCTTGCTCTTAGTGGAGGGCTCTTGGGTCCAGACGTGGGGGGGGGGCAGCGGGGGTCATCGTCTCAACTCCACGGCCAGACGAGGTCTGCTATCAAGCATCTGGGGGGGGGGTCAAGGCCGATGGCCTCGCTGAACCCGCCTCCAGAGCAGGCTAGCCTCAACCCACCAGGCCCCCCCATGAGGACAGAACCAGTCAGGAGGGACCTCCACCTCACTGCTGGGGTGTGTGTGTGTGTGTGTGTGTGTGTGTGTGGGGGGGGGGCACTCTGTACAGCCCCGTTGACACGACGGCCACCAGAAACAGCTGGAGAGCTCCGCCGCCGTCCCCTCGCCTCCGCGCTGACGTTCTTATTCTTCGCCCGCGTCGGCGGTAACAACCCTTTAAGCCCGTCACTCGCTGCCCGTCCATTTGCAGGAGGCCACCGACACTATCTGACCGGTTTGCGCCCTCCCCTCGCGCCCCAGCGCAGCGCTCCGAGGTCACGCAGAGTTAGCCGGCGGGCTAGCCAGCCTTCTCTCCCCCGCTAATTGATGTCGTTCAGCCGCCAGGCCTTTGAACTGAATCCCTGCGTCGTCCACCAGAGAGGAGGCAGATGCCATCGGCCTCGCCTTCCCCTTTTCCCCCCCTTTGAAACCCAAACCCTCCGACGAGCCCGCGGCTCAGGGCAAGAGTGAGAGGAGCCGTCTGTTAGCCGCCACCCCCCCCAACCAGACCAGCCCCCCCCCGAGCGCTCACCGCCGGGCCCTCGGCGGCGGAGCTCGGGACCGCCGGGGGCTGGGAGCTTAGCTCTGTTTTCAGTTGGGGATGCGGGGGCTCCAGCGGGACTTACTGTCAGTCTGGAGCGCCGCGTGCTTCGGATAGACACTCTGTGCCGAACAGAAATTCTTTTCGCCGCGACCCCCGACCCCCGAGCGTCTTCCTCCGGCCCCCCTTTTACCGCACGAACAACCGCACGACTCCCAAACTTCCCGCTTGCGACGTTTTCAGAGTCGGTGTTTGTGGTCTTGTCTCAATCTTTAAAACCTTATTGAGATATGAGCACTTATTTCCACTCGGCCTCTCTCGGTCAGGGGAGCGGAGACCCTGAAGGTCAGGGGGTCGTGACCCCAGGTGAGGCGATTGTCATCGGGCCCGTGACCAGGGTACTTAACCCTTGATAGGCTAATTCGTATCCCAGGTGTGGAGCCGGGTTATATGCGGTGTGTCCGTCACGGCCATCAGGGTCTCCTCTGAAACAGGCCAGCGAGTGTGCACGCTGTCTGAGGCAGGAGGTCCTGCTAAGGGGGGGATGGGGGGGTCATGGTCATTACCAGCTCTGTCTGCGACCCCTCCCCCTGCCGGACACAGTGGACACAACTTGTGTAAGGTGACACGGAGAACCCCGGGGCTTTGTGACGGTGCAGTTTGTGGAACTTTTTACTTTTCCAGAGTTAAAGGAAAAACCCGAGCGTGAGCTTCAGAGGGTTTTTTTACCGCCGCCGCGAACAAACGCCTTCCCTCTGGTTCTTTTTTGGCTTCAGCCCCTCTGACGGAGCTGCCAGCTCCTCCGGTGAAGCCGGACAATCCCATGATTCTCCCTGACAGCTGAGGCGTCAACCTCCGTGACACCGGGGGGGGGGGGGGGGGGATTTATGGTCCTGCTCCAGGATGCACTGTAACCCTGGGGAGACATACTGTACAGGACCGGGGCGTCCAGGTCAAGAACAGTACCCATCGACTCATCACGCGTGGTTTCCGTGATAATTCCGTGTCAGTGGCAGCGAAGGCACCGCGGCGTTCGGTGGGAGTCGAACGGGAAGAGGCTCGGAAGAAGGACGCTTCCCTCTGGAGAGACGGGAATTCTGCACGTGTGTCGGCACGCGGCCATGCCCTCCTTTATCGCGCTTAGCGTTTCTGCCGCGTGACTCTCCGCTGAAAAGAAACCAAAAGGCCTCGGCGCTCCTGAACGCATCACCTCTGAATATTAATGCGCTCGCGGCGGCTCGTGGAATCTTGAAAACGTGCGCGGGGGCGGAACAAATGCCGTTACGGCCATTAACATTTCAGAGGAGTACACGAGGATCTTTGTTCACGATTAAACATTTATTCATTGAATCCCGATAAAGAAACACGTTCATCCTTCGAGGTGAGGAAGCGCCGTTGGGACCTGGACCGTGCACGTGTGGATAAAATCCCGGATCGTGCACCTGCAGAGCTCCACGTTACTGCTCCTTAATGGAATCCATTTAATTCCCTTCTCCCTATATCCAAGTCTTGACAACCAGCTATCGTGTAGCTATGCATGCCTTTACTCAACCCTGTAAGAGAAGCCAGCTGGGGGGGGGTTGGGGGGGGGTGAAAGTATAGCAGGAGCAGGACTGCTGCCGTACAAAAATAGGAATCCCTCACATTCCTGCCATCGAGTTTCCAATTGTAGCATTTCAAGGTTGCGGAGGGGAAATGCCGCGGGCGACGCACCACCTCCTCCGATGGCTTTTATCTATTTTATGAATCTGCGATGAAGGAGCCGTGCGGCTATTTTTAACCCCCCCCCCCCCCACGCAGCGGCTCCAAAGCTGTTTTGACTCTGCACATTCCAGCACGTCTATGCTGGGATTCTGTGGAAGTTACGACGGATCGGAGCGTTCCTCGCCTCCGAAATGGGATCCGAGCCCGTGAGGTTGCGAAGCTGCAGGTACGACTGTGGCCTCAGCTTCACACCCGGGAAAGCTTCCTGTTGATGTTTGTTCATCCCTACGTCTGGAAAAGCACCGTGGAGTAACACGCGGTGTGTGAAATTGTATCTAAAGGAATTCTGACACTCGAGGAACCACGTCTTATATTTAGGCTGGTGTATGTAGCGTACATTATTTTAATGGGAATATCGCAAATGTACCTGTGGTAAAACCCACCTGAACTGAGGCGAAAACATCAAGTACCCCACAAATAATTCCACTTCCTCTTCCACGTTGCACTTTTTTAATCTCAACCGTGGATTCGCTCATTTTATGAGCGGGAACACACGGAAACAGTTACTGGAGGACGTTAGCAAACGGAAAAAAATACATAATTGTTGTAAAAGTGTTGAGAAATTAAGAATTAAAAAATTAATGACCCAATATTTAAGAATCTCTTTGACCTTTCCCGGCTGCCATGGAAACGCCAAATTTTTTAAAAAAAAGTGTTCCGCATCTGTAATTGTAACGACATATATTTGTCCTATATTTGATCCTGACAGTTGTTTTCAGAGTGTAAAAATAAAACCAGGGAATTATGAAAGCGCGGGGGAGATTTTAAAGGTGTTAAAATCTGATGAGGTCACGTTGAGCGAGGGACCGAAGCGAGCCCGGACGTCCCCCCCGATGGAACAGGGCCACAATAACTGTATTATCTGTGACACTTTTCCAGCACTGCTGTTGGGAGATATTCCCGTGTTGCCACTTTGTTCCGGCGCAGATATGTGAAGCACCTGTTGTGAGAGCCGGGGTGACGTTTCAATAGTCTTAATGCACAAAGTCAGGAGAGGGGGGGGGAACCATGTTTGATGCAGTGTGGCAGCCGAAGTGTTGGGTAGAGTTTCACATTCTATATTTAAGCCCGGTCACTTGTGTGTCTGCTGTTTAAATGCCACAGTCCCGCTGTCAAAACAGAGAGAGGGGCGCAACAATATGATGGACCTTTTTGAGACCAACACTTATCTTTTTAATGATTTGCGCTATTTGGAAGAAGGGGATCATGGACCACTGCAGCACTTGGACATGCCGGGGGTGTCTCCCCTCTACAACGGGAACGACAGCCCGCTGTCTCCGGGTCAGGACAACGTCCCCTCCGAGACCGGGGGCGAGAGCAGCGGGGACGAGCACGTCCTGGCGCCGCCGGGGCTCCGTGCGCACTGCGAGGGCCAGTGCCTCATGTGGGCCTGCAAGATCTGCAAGCGCAAGTCCGCGCCCACCGACCGGCGCAAGGCCGCCACGCTGCGGGAGAGGAGGAGGCTCAAGAAGATCAACGAGGCCTTCGACGCGCTCAAGAGGAAGACCGTGGCCAACCCCAACCAGCGGCTGCCCAAGGTGGAGATTTTACGCAGCGCCATCAGCTACATCGAGCGGCTGCAGGACCTGCTGCAGACGCTGGACGAGCAGGAGAGGAGCCAGAGCGGAGCCCCCGACACCTTCAGCGACAAAGAGCAGAACGTAAGCGGTCACCGGGGGGGGGGAGGAGGAGGAGGAGTCCCCGGCACTATTCCCGGGAATACGCGTGCGTTTAATTCGTGTAAAACGGCCGCGTTTATGAGCAGCGAACGCGGTGTTCCTGTCACTCTTCTACATTTATGATGATTTTTATCACGTGATCAGGCCCCTCGTGAGATCCTCCACGTGTTCTTCTAAATATATTCACCATTCATAGCGCGGATGTGTGAAGTTACTCCGCAAATATTGAGCGAGTTTCCCCCTTCGCGCGTCATTAACTTCGCTTTCCCCCCTGTCTTAAATTTACCTTTTCAGATGTCAGAAACACTAATTTTGCGCTGTAATTTCAGCACGTGACTTAATCGGATTAGGAAATGCAATCAGAATACATGAGTTGATATTTAACCCATTTATACATCTATCTATTTAATTTTCCTGTTAAAAATAATCGCACATGTTGTTCATTTGCGCTCACACGTTGTTCTGATTCCTTAATCTAATCAGATTACGTAATCTAATGAGATTGCCCGTGAAAACACAAAGTAATCTGACGCTAAACCCTCCTTCATATCTCTGATTGGTGGGCGTAACCCGAACCCGTTTCCACAGCGACCCAGCGGGGGCGACTATCACTGGAAGAAGGCCTCCGAGACTTGGCCGACCTCGGCCGACCATTCCGCCATCATAAGCCAGAGAGACGGTACGTAGGCAAACTTCGGAGCGCCAGCGTTGAACCAGCACGACGGCGCTGAGCTGCTGCTGTTTTTCAGGAAACTGCGAGTCTTCGGCGACCTCCAGCCTCCTCTGCCTCTCCTCCATCGTCAGCAGCATCAGCGACGACAAGACGAACCTCAGACCGGCCGTTCCCGAGAACTGAGCGTCCCAGAAGACCGAGCGTCTCCGCGAAGGCTCCTTTATGCTCTTCACGTACGATAACGATTCCGACGAGCTTTCAGCCCCTGCCGGGACTCCGCCCACCTCTCCTGTCATCTAAAAGTGTTCATCCACGCGATCTCCTCCACGCCCAACACCGCCCCTTGTGTTCATAAGTGGTACTGCACCCTGTATCGTCCATCTCAGCGAAAACACTCAGAGCATAAACGAGCCCGAATCGACGACAGCTTTGAATTTTGAATCTTCCATCGTCTTTAAATTATTTCCATTGTACGGTTTTGGTTTGTTTGTCCACAGCAGCAGCAACAAACGTGTACATATTTTATAAAATAGCAGAGTTTGGATCTATTTATTTTGTACGCGGGAGCGCGCCAGCTCTTGGAGCGAGTCCCGCCTGTATGTATTTGTAAATAACTGACCAAGGAAATAAAAAGGCTCCTTTTGCATCAGCCCCGAAGCGTCTGAGGCTTCCTGTTGGGGTTCAAGATCAACACAAACCCAGCTAGCTGCTTCTGCAGCGCCTGAGCTACATCTGCTCTTCTCACGCCGGTAACCCGAGCCCCCCCCCCACTTTCCTCCCTCCCGACCGCCCCCCCCCCCATCCCGTCCTATCTGGAAACTCAAAGCCGAAGCACGGGGCTCAATTCGTCATCGCTGGCCTCGTCATTGCACGCTTACACGCCAGCGATCGGAGTGCACAACGCTAATGGCATGGAAATCCTTTGAGTACTGTTTGTCGCGTGTTGACACGAGAGAGCACGGGGGGGGGGGGTGTTTGTCCGTGATGCTGGGGTGCCCTGTTGTCAGCCCCTGGATGACCTTTGGGGGCTTTCATACATACAGATGCAACATGTTTGTGAGCTGACGACATCGACATCCACAAGTGAAATAAAAATAAAGGTGCTAAAGAGAACCCCGGTTTCACAGCCGAACCTTTTCATGGTTTTGGTTTCATCCAGTGGGACACACTCATACTGGTTTTTAACTGGAACCAGCACAAAGGGAGAGGGTTCTAATAACTATTTTGCATTAAGACCTGTTTTAAAAATGGTTCGAAATGTTTTGCATTTAACAACTATTAAAAAAAACAGCAAATGTTCTGGTTGGAACCCTTCAAAGAACCCTTTTAACACACATTTCTTAGAGTGTTTATTTTTAATAATGAGACATTTGTGGGTATTCAACTGGAAAGTTCAAGGAAAAAAACATGACTATGAAGTAAAGAGTGGAGCCATCAACGATCCCAGACTCTTCTGAGGGTCTTTCCAGCAGAACCAGATTGAGATCATCCACCAAAAGACCCTGATCTCATCAGAAACCCGATCCCTCTGAACGATAATGCCACTTTAATGGGGCTCCCGCTCCCTTTTTCCATCTGATCGTGAAGTGGCCACATCTCTGCTGATCCAGAGTCTGCTGGGGGGGGGGGGCAAGAAGCACAACTTTGACGCACATTTGGATGCTTTAGAGTCAAAGTTTGATGAAAGTCGAGCCGGGGCTGGGGTGAGGAGGGTGGGGGGAGTGGGGTGAGGAGGGTGGGTGGGTGGGGGGTGGTGAGGGGGGGTTGAGTCTCCTCTGCTGGGACAGAGGGCTCCAGAGCTGCAGGCTCCAGCTCTGCGCCGCGATCTGCTGCCAAACAAATGGCTCTGCCACTCAAAGCGGGGTTTGTTTCACTAATTCTTGCGGGGAATATGGAATGTGCTGAAAAAAAACTGTGAAATGGGGGGGTGCAGGGGTGTGTGTGGGGGGGGGGATTTGCCTGCAGTAACTTTAACCTTCAGAATCGATGGGGCTCAAATCACCCAGAAGAGACAGAGCAAGTGCAGGAAATATTGGGACGGGTCTGGATCTCTAGAACAAACAACATCCGCCCCCCCCCCCCAGAGGAGGATTAAAGAGAGTGAGAGGGGCTCTGCCCCCCCCCGACTGCACAGACATTCAGAGGAGAATCTGGTGTGACTCGAACTTTAAAATGCTTCGACAGACCTGTTTTATTCAACTTCAAGAGAGAAACATAAAAGAGACGGGTGGTGTGTGTGTGTGTGTGTGTGTGTGGGTGGGGGGGTTGGGTAATTGGGGGCTTGGTGATTAATTGCCCCTTTGATTGCGCCATTGCGCCCAAACAACGGGCTCATTAAGTCAAAGCTGGGAAGACTTAAGGGTTTGAGACGTGAGGCCGGAGGATGTGAGAGCTCACCTCCTGGCCTTCACTTAACTCCGCCGCTGACCCCTGACGACAACAACAACAGAAAGAAAAACCAGCACTCCCAGGAGAGCTCCCACAGCTCCCAGTAGCTCCCACAGCTCCCAGTAGCTCCCAGCAGCAGCTCCCACAGCTCCCAGCCGCGCCGCGCTCTCCCCCAGACGTCTGCGCGTCAGGTTTTCTCATCGGCCGCGTCCTCCTTGGGGGGGGGCTGGGGGGGGGTCGTCCGCGGTTCCCAGCAGCCCGGCGGAGAGATGCGTTCCTCAGCTGTGGGCGCAGGTCCCCGCTGCTGTTTTCTTAGGTGTCCCCAGGAGAGGAGGGTCGCCAAACGCTCCGACACCGCGTGAGAAACGTCCGCGTCGCATCCGAGCTGTCACTGCGTCACGACGCGGGACGCGCGGGGGGTCACCGCAACGCGTGAACCGCACAAATAAACAGGGAGCAAACATATCAGAACGCCCTTGGCGAGGAATAACTATTAAAAAAAAAAAAATTATAAGATCACAGTTTTCTGTTAAATCATATAAACTGCTTAATTTTTAAATTTACATGAATAAATACTTTTATTTTTATTGCCAGTCTGGCGAAAAATAGATTTCTGTGAAAGAAAATGTGAAAAGAAAACATAATTTCGAAATCTTTTTTCATTAAAATGTGGTTATTTTTCCTTTTTTTTCTGACAAATGTCCAGATAACATCACATTTTCTCCCTTTTCGCGTTGAGAAAAGAGCGAAATTGTGAAGTCGCTGGTTTCAGACAAATTTGTCAGAAGAGTATTTTTAATTTTCGATGTCGTTTATCCCACGAAAACAGAAGATACTACATTCTGGACCTCCAGTACAAACACATAAAAGAGGTTTTTTTATGCGGACTGTTACGGTTTTTATGAGCAGACAGCGAACTCATACTTTCAGACTTTTACTGCGTTTGTCAGGATGGAATCTGCAGCGAAGGCGGCGAGGCGACCATCTGCCCTCCGCTGAAGGCCTCAGGGTGACTTAACGGTGAAAGTTTGGCCCAGCGAGGCGACGTGGCGCGGGGAGTTTGCACGTTGGTGTTAATGGCGTAATTACCTCTTTAATGAGCTCCGGCAAACAGGCATCGCCTTCGTTGGCGGCACCCCCCCCCCGGCGGCGAGCGCGGCCCCTCCAGAGGTGGGCCCGGCCCTCCGAACGTGAACGCGGAGGGTTTGAAATGTTACACCCTCCATCGCAGCTGGGCTGCATCTGCAACGCCGTCGCCTCTGCTGTAAAAACCGGGCCCCGTAAACGCGCGTCGGCCTCCCCGTTCCGCAGACCCAAAGTCGGCGTTGTTGTTTACGTCCTCTCGCCCGTGTGTGTGTGTGTGTGTGTGTGTGTGTGTGTGTGTGTGTGTGTGTGTGTGTGTGTGTGTGTGTGGGAGGGGGGGGGGTTGACAAACCGAATCGCGGAATATTCGCCTTGGCGGAAGAGCGGTGATGAGTAGGAAAACACCACTAAGTGCAGATGTGGGAAACTCTGCAGGGTATTAGGGGGGTGAGGGGGGAGGGGGGGGGTGGGGCAGGGTGGGAGATGAGTTAACCCAAGCCTGCCTTCTGCTTGGGCCAATGGGCCATGGTAATTAGATCTGACCAATGTGGGCCCTGGGCTCTGGCCCCGGGGCATAAAAGGGGGGCCGGGGGCAGCAGACCCCTCACATCACTCAGAGGTCTCGTCTGTCTCGCCTCGCCGCTCCGCTCCTCGCCTCCGTCCCTTCCTCCGCCCCAGCTATGGACGTCTTCTCGCCGTCCCAAGTCTACTACGACGCCGCCTGCGCCTCGTCCCCCGACAGCCCCGAGTTCGGCCCCGGGGCCGAGCTGGCGGGCTCCGAGGAGGACGAGCACATCAGGGTCCCGGGGGCCCCCCACCAGCCGGGCCACTGCCTCCCGTGGGCCTGCAAGGCCTGCAAGCGCAAGTCCAACTTCGTGGACCGGCGGCGGGCCGCCACCATGCGCGAGCGGCGGCGGCTGAAGAAGGTGAACCACGCCTTCGACGCGCTGCGCCGCTGCACCTCGGCCAACTCCAGCCAGCGGCTGCCCAAGGTGGAGATCCTGCGCAACGCCATCCAGTACATCGAGAGCCTGCAGGAGCTGCTGCGCGAGCAGGTGGAGAGCTACTACGGGCTGCCCGGGGAGAGCGGCTCGGAGCCCGGCAGCCCGCTGTCCAACTGCTCCGACGGCGCGGTAAGGCCCGCGTCCTCTCGGTTTAGAGTCTGGATAGATATCAGTTTGGGGGGGGGTCAGGGGCCCGACGCTGAGCTAATGAATCTGGGCTCCTCAGGAACACTTATTTTGGCAGGGCATTGCACTTCCTGTTGCATGTCTGTGTTGCATGTCTAACCCCAGCGCTGCTGCACGAACACGTCGCTGACTGTTGCCTTTACACCTTTAACCCCCCCTCCACCCCCCCAAGGGCCTGAAGGTGCCATCAGAACTTAAGACACCTTCTGGCTCTGCAAAGCGCGCTAAATCCACCTCAGAGGAGATGGCGCGCTCTCCCGAATTCCATGCTGCCTGCGTGTCCGCCGCCGCCGCCGCCAGGATTTTCTGCAGCTTTGCTCGCGGGGAAAGTGTCGTCCTGCGCCGACCGGTGTTGCTTCCACTCGTACAATCGATTCGCCACGCCTGGAGGGGGGACGGGGTCCACGCCGCCGCCACTGCGTTTAGCTGCGAGTGAAACGGAGGACTCTGGAATTTGGGATTTATTATCCCGTCTCAAATGCCCCCCCGACCCCCCCCCCCCCTCCCGTTCCCGCTCTTCTCCTCCGGAGGGTAACGCCGCGTCTCCTCTCCCCGCAGGCTGACGGCACCAGCCCGGCGTGGCAGCAGATGGGCGCAGCCTACGGCAGCGGATACTTGTACGCCAAGAACGGTGAGAGCCCCCCCCCCGCACCTCCGAGGGGTCGGGTCAGGAATGGTTTGAAAGCGACCTCTGACTCCGTGTGTGTGTGTGTGTGTGTGTGAGCAGAGATCCTGGCGGACAAGGGCGCCGGCGCCTCCAGCCTGGAGTGCCTGTCCAGCATCGTGGACCGCCTGTCCTCGGTGGAGTCCGGCTGCGGCCCCGCCGGCCTGAGGGACCCCCCCACCTTCTCCCCCGGCAGCACCGAGTCGCAGCCCTGCACCCCCGAGAGCCCCGGGTCCAGACCCGTATACCACGTCCTGTGAGGCTTTGGACGCGAGTCCTGATGTACATGAGACTGTAAATAATGTAAATGCTCATTTATTCTATACGTTGTCTTATCCCCAGTATTTAAATATGACTGTTAATGTAAGGTTGCTTTATTCCATAATGAAGGCGTATTTATGTAGTTTTAATGTCGTATTTTCCAACATGAACATTAAATCTTCCATTTTTTAATAAAAGCTGGAGAGTTCTTATTCATTCATTTGGGATATCTTGAGGAGAAAGGCAGTTTTTGATCCCCGACATCAAAGAAATCTGAGATAAAAGGAGCCTGGGGAAGACGATTCATGTGGAAAGATAATATTCCATCCCAGATTTCCCACTTTAAACACATCATTTTCATAATTCCTGGTATCTCCAGCGTGTTAATTGTGTCTGTGTGCGGCTCTTTGATCTTCCCGAGTGTGATCGACACCTTTGATTGACGCGTCAACACCAGCTTCAAGAACAAATGTGGCTGATTGTTTGCAGGAGGGGGAGGGGCTTCAGGAATGTCAGCGTCTTCATCTGCATTCTTAGAGTTTAGGAAGGACAAAGCGTTCGGATTAAAGCGCAAGTTATAGCCTAAAAATATGCACTTTGAAGGTTTCAGCGATGCCGACATGCTCCTCGAAGCTTCACTCTCATATCAATACCTGCCTTTAATGATTCAAGCACAATTCCAAGTGGACACTTTCCTCTGCATTTAGGTTGTTTAAATATTCATTTCATTTTGCCCGGAACACTGAAATGTTCTCCAACTAAAGGAGATTTTGGAGGCTGCACATTTGGAGATCAGCGGATTTTCTGTTTTCTGTGTGTTAAACGGCCTTTTGGGGAAAAGTTGCTGGTTATCTACGGCAACCAGATGTAGCTTAAAGAGGGAAAACAACATTATTTCTTAGATTAGAGGCGTGAAATGACACAAAGTGGGTAGGGTTATGGTTTTAAAGGCTTTTTTTTGTCTGTGTTACCCTCAAGTTTCGCAAACTAAAACTATTTCATATCAATTGTACAGAAAAACACAATCAAGAGTAAATTCCCGTTGTCCTGCAGGCCTGTGGACGCTGGTATTCCCACTTCTGCACTCATATTAAGAGACAGTCCTTGACAATCTTTGGTGTTATTTGGAATGTGTTGTGTTATTTGGACGCCACAAAAAAAGTGGTATTTTCAGTCAATGTAGTTGATGGCGGTCCGTGCAGTCCCGCCACTGACCACAAGAGGTGGCTGTTTCTTTCAGGGGTCACGTTGAGCCTCAGAAAAGTCTCAGATTGGTTGGTGAAGTGCAGGGACGCACAGTTGGACCAATCGGCTGTCTGGAGACTCAGACTGATTAAATGACTCAAGTCTGGTGCGCTGCTGCTCGGTTGGAACCGAAACCCGCAGCCACGCAGCCCTTTGTGGAGGAGTTTGGACGTCCTCGTGCTGCAAGGTGACGTAGACCCACGGCAGACACCGATTGGTCTGAGACGGCGTCGGCCGCCATGCCCAGAGTAAACGGAGCAGCTCCTTTATCTGAAGGTCTGCTGCTACATTGTACCACAGTGTGAAAGTGTACGCCATGGTCCTTTGAGGAGGAACAACCCTTCCTCATGGCTGACAAGCTTGAGACAGAAATATATTATTCTGTCTCGAGCCCGTTGACATTTCATCGCTGTAACCGCTGCTAACGCTCTTTGGCCCAGTTTTTCAGATCGTCTGAGCTTTTTTTTTTTTTCATTTTCTGGGATCGTCATGTCCAGTGGGCACTATTGTTGCTATGGAAACTCTCCCCAAAAACAGCACAAGCTCACAAAAACAAGTGGAGCCGACACCGTCGGCGGAAACGTGTCTGTGAAGGGTCAAAGGGTAGAAACACTAACTTTTCCAAAGTATGTGGATTATCCTGAGACCCGGTGATGATGAGGGCATTTTAAACTTGCTTTTAACACCAGGAGCAAAGAAACTTGGGGGTGTTAACAGGTTTGTCGGCTTTATTTTAGGGTGCGGAGGTGTAAAAGGGATGAAGAAGGCAGTAATAATGGTTTTCACACCACTTACACCAAGAAAGCGACAGACTTGTGTTTGAATTCTTCCCTAGTCAGGATCTCCTTCACGAAGCCGGAGGAGGTGCTGAGGGTGACGGGACGCAGGTGAAGGATCTGTCACTCGCGCTCTCGGGTTCTGTCACCTCCAGCTTCGACCCATTTGCTGGGGAGTTGTTGGAGAACGCGCTTCGAGCTGCTGGAGTTTAAAAGCCTCTGTTCGTAAAGAGGCGACAAAAGGCCTCCGACTCGTCGGGATGTGGCGCTGCATCGCGGGACAGTTGAAAATCGATATACATGGGGCCTTAGTTTGTTTTTCGCAACAGATTTCCAGTTACGTTTTGATTTTAAATATGAATTCACTGTGTATTTGTGTTTTGCAGTTACTCCCAACCTCAGAAATGTGTTTTTTATCTGAGAAAGAATTAAAGGAATCTTTTACAGTCATAATGTTGCAAATCGTATCATCAACCCAGTGTCAGAAATCGTATCTAATTGTGAGTTGAGTCTATCGTTACTTCTGTGATGACTCGCTGTCCTCGTGATCTAAACTGCTGAAAATTGCTAAAAATCAAATTCACCAGCTTTTATCAGAAAATAATACGATAACCTTGGATACGACAGCAAGGTAACAGGCTAAATGTGAACAATAAGCCACAAAAGAAGAAACAAACTGTTCACTGTACACAAGCACAAAGATTTATTTATACAAATATAGTATAACAATTGCATATCAACAGGTTTTTATATATATCTTTACGGTAAGACCCATCAGCTTCAAAAATGTCAAGTCAATTCAGAAAGAGTACCGGTGATTTTGATACAAAAACGAGTCGTAACGCTAAAACAGAACGCTGAAGGTGTAGCATTACGTCACCGCTGTCTAAAAAACAAGAGACTGGAGCTGAACAACTGGATGTAATGTGTGATGAAATCGTCAACGTAAGTCACGACGTAGTTAGATTCTATTAATTTGGGCACGAAAACAGCTAACAGAGGCGAGCCTGCTGATCGAGGGCCAAATGTGCTCAGAAAACCCTTTGTTCTCTCCAGAACAAAGCAAACACCGCATATCATTTATACAAAATTGTGAATCTAAAATCGGATTTGTCAGCTTTAAAGTCCAACAACAGTTGAAGCAACAAGCAAAAGAGCGCCACCTACAGAAACAAAAGCACAGAAAACCAACAACTGAGACATAAATGGCAGATTGGAAGTAAAATATTCAGGAATAATTAGCACCAAAGATGGTGGTAAAAGAGAAAAATCAGCTACAGTGACACAAAAAACAGATTCACTTTACGTTTATGGAGAAAAATTAATTCTAAAACATGTATTCAGGGGACAGAAGTGTAAGAATTATGTTATAGTACTCAGTACTTCACAATAAACGGTCTTTAAATAGACGGAACACATGAAAGAAACTGTAAATCTTTTAGATAAATCTCTGATCTCATAAACTATACAACACAGATGTTTGAAAAATAAAGAGTTGTAACATTTTTATTTCTTTAGGTTTATTTCTGACATTCTGTTTGTCTGGACGGTGTGGAAATCTCAGCAGGGAGCGGAATGAAAGGTCCAGTGAGTAAAATCTGGCGACACCTACTGGTGGCAACAAGGACTGCAAGAAGTGAGTGTATTTTATCGATTTGTCTATTTTTTTTTTTTTTTTAACGATCATTTCCACCGCCACTGTTTATACCCTATAAACACTTTGACTATATCTGATATTTTTTTAACATTTTTTCATTAGAAATCTTACACACTGGACCTTTAAAGTCAATCATTCACAGCAGTTATTGCACATTTATGCCACCTGTTAATCTCTTTAAATGGCACACATTTGGACCGAAAAGCTGCCTTACAGAGAGATTTTCTTTACAACGACGTACTTTGCACCGATACAGGATAAACTCTATAGATATCGGGTGTCGACTTTAGTGGCGGGACGGACAAAACGAAGCGTTATTGCCGAACCTACAAGATAGAAAAATTCTCTCTCCTGCTACAAGAAAGTAGGTAAAAAAAGAGTTTATCCAAAACAGAAGACGAGAAAGAAAGAAAAAGGTCGTTCACACGGAGACAAGCACCAGTTGAGGAATCGTTTAAAAACAGCACGGTACAAACGGGGGCGGTGCCGGGGCGCCGAGGATGACGGGAAAGCAGAGTGGAAACCAAAAGATCAGGGAGTTCCAGCAAAAGTCACAACTGAGGAGGACTGAAGAAGGGAGGGAAGTGGAGAAGAATCCCTCACGCTTGTTTTTGAGTTTTTGCTCGGTTACAGGTGGAAGGTGGGAAGAGCGAGTGAGCAGAGGAGCGGCCTCCGAGGTTCCTCCGAGGTTCCTCTGGGGTCCGCTGTGACCCCGGTCCGGGATCCTCTCCTTCACTTCTTCTTCTGGAAGAACCTACAAGGCGCAAAAGAAGACTGAGAGCAACAGTTGCGACAGATGTTTTGTTCTGAGCGATAAAGCTTTATATCCCCGAAAATCAATCCATCACGACTTGGCACTTAGATCATTGTTATGAGGTCACGCCAGCCTTGACACACGTGCTGAATGCGTGTTTAACTGGACTTGGATGGACATCAAACATCCGAATCATGCTCGCCCCCTGGTGGTGGGTTTCAGGATACGCCGTAAGCCCTCCCCTCCCTCCCTTTCAAAGTGTGCTGCAAAGTCCAACAACTCATCTGAGACGTTTCTCTGTTTTCTCTTGAAATCCTTTGATGTTGTTGCTTCGTGCTCCATTCATCACCCTGAGAAGTCGCTCGTTTTTCTTCCCGCCACGAGGAAGTGACATCACCGCTGGCGCCGGGCAGCGAATTAGAGCCAAAGCCTGGCTGGCTGAGTAACGCGTTTGAGGCTATTGTCTGAACTCCAGCTGCTGGTACCAGGAGAAGAAGGACGACTGTTTTGTCCTCGTCTCAGCCTGTTCGCCGCCAACCCAGATCTCTGCGGTCAGCACGCCCGGGTTGATAAAACCCGATCCCGGCTCGGTTCCCCGCCCGAGGCTCCACCACAACAAAGTGTTACAAGCTCTTAAATACCTTCCCAAGCTGCTCTCTGCCAAACTCTAGACAAGAGATACGGCCGGGGGGATCCGGCGTCAAGCGGGCAGTCGCGGCGCTCTTGGACGGGTGCCCACCCCCCTCGGATCAGGGAAGAACTGGAGTCTGTGCACAATCGCCCGTGGCGTGACGGGAATTAAGTCGTCAGACGGCAGTCTGAGACGTTAAAGCTCCATCCACGGCGTGAAGGTGAGGGCTAAATCTGACCCCCACGGCCGAGGCCCACCCACCAGCGCCAACGCCTCCCAACGCAGGTCCAGCAGAGTGTTGGGGAGGGTGATCAAGAGTCCCCTGAAGGCCTCCGCCGAACGCCGCCGCCGTCGCCCTCCCGCACCCTGAAAGCAATGAAGCGCCTCACCTACGACATGTGGTTCTGCTGAGAGCTCAGGTTCTGCTGCTGCTGCTGCTGCATGAGGAGCTGCTGCTGCTGGCGCCGCCGGGCCGTGCGCAGCTTCTCGAAGCGGGCCTCCATCTCCTCCAGCACCTTGGGGGTGTAGCGCACCACCAGCTTCACGCTGTCCTTGGCCGCCTTCAGGAGCTCCACCGCCTTCTCGTGGTGTTCCCCTTCTACGCTCTGCGGGATGACGGAGGGACGATGAGGAGCGGCTCCTGGGCGAAGCGTTCGGACTCTTTTGATTTGCGTACCACGCCGTTGACGGACAGGAGCTGGTCCCCTCGCTTCAGACCGCCGTGCCTCTCGGCCACGCCCCCGGGGATGATGCGGGAGATGTAGATGGGCGAGTTCTGCTCCTTGCCGCCCATCACGTTGAACCCGAGCCCCTCCTCCGTCTTAGGAAGCTCCACGACCCGCGGGTGGGAGTGGCCCTCGCTGGCTGCGAAGGCAGCAACCGTGGCCTGAAGGGAAGCGAACCACCGTTAGCCCAAAGGGGAGCCTTCAAAAACTTTCCCAAACCTTCAAAAACCTCCAAAAACCTCCACAGTCTCATGAAACCACATTCGTGGGCGTTGCTACATTTTGTGTCTTCCTCTCCCACATTGCCTGGACATCACTTCCACTCTGACAGAGATCCTCTCTCTCCTCTCGCTCTCCAAAGCGAAGCCCAAAGGCGGCTTGTTAGCATTCGTGACACGCGGCTTCGTGGGAGGGGGGGGTCACGCGCCTCGCTGACCTCTAGAAATGTAGCCGCCGTCTGCCGAACACCAGCGGCGTCATGAATAAAAGTCCTGCCTGGAGGTCATCCCTGAAAGATCCCGCCTCCATTGAGACCATAAGTAGGACCCCCAGGCCAGGAGTCAGCTGGGAGATTTGCCACCTGAACGACGAAGTCGCCCGTATCATACTGGTTGGACTGGGGCAACTTATGGGCGGTTGGCTGATTACCTCCAGGATGTGCTCCCAGTCTGCAGCTTATTTCTTGAACTGAAGGGAATTTTAGAGGCATCCAGTAGGAGGCACTTCTCAAAGGTAAAGATAGTAAAGTAGGACGGCTTTAAAGCTGCTTAAGGTCTCGACAGACGCACCAGGCTGAGGCGGAACTCATCTCGTTCCTCTGCCAGACTGTCAGAGCTCAGGCTCTCATGCTCCAGTCGTCAGATCCGACACATCTGATGGATGAAAATAGAGCCGTGGAGCTTTTTGGATAAAAATAATTACCTTTTACCTGTGTTTGCGAACCATTTCTGAGTTGAACGGGACCGAAAATGAACAGTCAAGTCGTGTGTGCGTGTTCAACCTCGGGGCGAAGTCGCCCAGCGTTGAGGTTGAAGCAGCTGTCATCGGTCCTTTTGGGTCTTTAACTCTTCATTCAAATCCGCAGCACATCCTTCCTCGACTCCAAATAAGTAAATTTAAGCGAGGCTGCTAATTCACTGCACCTTATATGGTGTCCGCCTGGGGGGACACTCAGCCCAACGGTTTTAACGAACATTTCAACCTTCTGACAAATTGGTCTAAATTTGGAAGCTTTCAAGGGACCTTTTGCTAATTTAAGTGAATATAATGTGGTCATTTGATCCCTCCTACAGTTTGTATGTCTCCACTGCCCACGGCAGACAAAACACACTTTCCGTTCCTCCCTCCCGATACGTGAGCGGACCCAGCTGGACTCCAAGGCCCAGAAAAACCTCGCCTCTGAGGACTCGTCCTGTTGCGAACAATTCTCTTTTCCCTTATTGTCACAGTCTGGGATTAAAGTTCCAAACCTGCAACCCCAGCACAGAAACGGGTCCGACTTCATTACAGCAAAGACAAAAAAAAAAAGTAGAAAATGAGAAAATCAATAAGTCAGGTTTGCGCGCCAGCGAAGACGAACGTTGAATAAAACGCTTTTTGTCGCGGTGTTGATTTATAGAGCACGTTTTCATTGCGGTTGCATAACAAATTGCGACTCTTGTGGGAGTAAAGCGGATTACAAATGGATGTTTGGAGGCTGTGACTCTGACAGTTCTGAGAGAGCGTCATTTGAGGAGGGGGGCAGATTTGCGGCTGAGATCAAAGCCTTTCAGTGACACCGGCGTGTAAATCAAAGGGCGAAGGGCTGATTACGCGAGTGCGAGGGGTCTTATTTCACCTGAAATTATCTAAAGATTCGATTTAGAAAAGCTCTCGAGTTAAAACTTTAGCTTAGCTTCAGTCTTTTGTCCCGACTGTTGAAGTTCCTGGCGGAGCCGTGGGCGAAGTCGACGCTTTGTGGGAAGGACGCCATTATTGAAGAACAGGCGAGAGTGTGCTTGTGCAGATTTCGAGGCCGAATTCAGCATTTCAGGTTGTGTGTGTGTGAAACATCTGCAACTATTTCAGCCCTGCCCTGGCCCCACATCTGGAGCTTTGCCTCCTTTCTCACAGTCCCAACAAACCCCGGGAACAGCACATAGAAACGTTGGCGTCGTACGCGTCCTACCTTCGCCGTAGCCCTGGCTTGATACTCGGGACATCCATTCACCGTTATGGTCTCGTGCATGTACTGGTACACCTGAAAGAAGCAAAGCAACAGGTGTTGTGATGAGCGTGCCGGAGCCCCACGTCGTCAAATCTCGTGTTGTACGCAGCTGGTCCCCAGATCCAGAATGCATTAACGCCGCTGACTGACGGAGAACACCCGCGCCGCGCTCCGCGGCCTCAAAGTCTCCGCTTACGTTCGTCTTTCAATGCCAATCTCGGCACCAAATCCCACCCAAACATAAACAAGTCGGACGAGGCAGAGGAGCGGGAAAAAAACAACGAGGTTTTCAGCTTTCAGGGGGAATCGGCGGCGACAGCTGACCTTTCCGAGACGCTTCTCAGCTCTCTTTTCAAAGAGGAAGCGTCGCGGGGCGTCTGGTTTATGATGTCTGCGGGAAAAACAGCAGTTCGGGAAGACCGATGTGGAGATTAGAGAAGTCCCATGCCCTGAACTGCTGCCCTGTGTGCTCGTGAGTCTCAAAGCCCGGGAGGGCGACTTCGGGTAATTCTGCCCCCGAACGCCATTTTTGGAGCCAACGGAGGAACCTGCAGTTGTGGACGGTTACCCCCCCACAATGTGGGAGGGGGGTCTGTTTTGGGCTTGAGAGCTGCTGGTCATCAGTTCATTCTGTGGTCATTTTCAAAGGAATGCCCCCCCCGCTTGTTAAATCACATCTGGGTGCACATGAATCCTAATCCACGGCGCCCCTTTGAGTGTTTGTTCTCGTTGCGGTCGCTCACATAATCCCTGATGGGACGACGGCACCTAGAGAGAGCGACGCTCCGCGAGGCGTCGCCCGCAGGGTGAGCTGCTTTGACAGCGCTGCGGCGCAACAGCAGCGAGGGGGGCGGGGGACTGGGTGGGGTAATGCTGTCGGAAGGAGAAAGAGCGCTCTCCCTCCCTCGGCCGTTAACCACGCGATGGAAACCACTCAGTGTGGCGATGCGTTCATTTTTCAGCCTAATGCGACGTGGGAGGCAGCAGCGCTGCGATGGAATCAACACAAATCCTCCCCCCGCTCACTTTTACTTCTGCCTAAAAAAAAAAAAAAAAAGTCAATTACAGAGATTGAAAATGTCCACTGAAGTGGAAAACTGACTGCAGCGTGAAGCTGATGAACGACGCCATTACTCACGTTTTTGTTTTTTTTCATTTTCTACTCTCTAATCAAACACACAGAGAAGTCCCCGGGCCTGATCGGGGTTTCTGCCTCTTACAAGACAGACAGTAATGAGCCAGCCCTTCCGACCCGTCCTGGAGCTGAGGTGTGTGTGTGTGTGTGTGTGTCTCTAGAGACCAAGGCCAAACAAACATCTTCATTATATGTGATTCTTTTGGGGTTTTTTCCACAATATTTCCTGAAATAACTCAACAGTTAATTAGCAGGTTTCTCGCCGTGGTGGCAGCTGGGAGTTGCGACTAATCGCCGATTTAGGAGCGCAGCCGACGTTTTAGGCAACTCTAAATTTTCTCATTTTCGCTCAGCTGACTGTAATCAAACGCATCGCTGAGATTGCAGTTTAATGAGCACCTCGCTGGTCGGGAAGGTTGCGGCGCCGCGGCCTCTCAGACCGACCTCCGAGCGGCCTCCGCCGCTTCTTCGAGCGGTCTCGACCTCGGCAATCGACAGGCTGCTGCCTTCAGGTCCACTCTGATCAACATTTGCCAGATGTGTTGGGAGGAGTGTATGTGTGTGTGTGTGTGTGCGCGCGTGTGTGTGTGTGTGTGTGTGAGTGTGTTGGCGGGTGGGCGTGGCCGAAGCGTCTCACCTCTCTAATGGCGGTGCAGAACTCGCTCTGGAGCACCTTCTTCAGCGATTGCAGCTTGTGTCCGGGGACGTCGCCCGACTCCTGCAGCTTCTCCAGCAGCTCAATGGCTCTGGCAACATCTGGGGGGGGGGGGCAGATCGGTTCAGCCGCGCCGCTGAAAAGCATTCTGGGACGTCGGCGGCGGAAAGAATCGCTCAAACACTTGATGAAGAGGAGGAACCTGCAGGCGCCTCACAGCATTTACGCTAAATTAACTCTGAGGCGTCGTCGCCGCCCGTAATTATCCGAGTTCAGCGAGCCCGCCAACTGGGCTGATTAATTGGCGACCATCTGAAATCGCCGGGGAAGGCGGCGGTTTGGTGGACAGTCTCTGGACGCTGATCACTGAATCGATAAGGTAACGGGGTGTTGCAGATTTACAGCTGCTGTTTTCCAGCAAATTGTCTCTTTGCCCGGTTTAATTAGCCTTGAATGTACTTTATTTTGAAAGGATTCGTTGACTGATCATCTTAATTTAGATTAAAAGGCTAATTGTGAGAAATAGCCAAAGAAAGAAGCAACAAAGAAAGGTATTTTAGGATCCTTTCAGGCTGCGCTGATGTGTTTTCGCCACTGGGGGGCGATATCGACAATAGCGAAAACCGTCTCTGCAACCACACGGGAAAAACCGAAAAGCCCGGAGCAGAAATAAAACCATCAACTTTTATCGCCGCACCAACAGCAGCGTTGAGCCAGTCAGCTGAGCTCTGAGGACAAACGGGAGCTTTTACCGTTTACGCTACACCGCTTTCGGCCGCTCTCCCAGCCGACCTTTGCGCCGGCGGAAGCGCGTGTCGCCTGGTTCTATTTTAAGCGGGCTGTAATAAAGGACGGAAGATTACATCGATCAACCGGAAATTGCGGGCTGCGCTCCCAGTGCGACCAGTTCAGCGCGCTGAACGCGTCCGGGGAGAGTCGGGGCTTGTTAGGCAACATCTGGCACCGAGACAAGTCATCAGGATCGCGCTAATTAGCTCTCAGGCAAATAATTCCAGCCTAGAAGAGATTTATGTGCATTTTTAAACATTTTCAGGAAGCTAGGTTCACACTGCATTGAAATTACGTGCTCCTCCCGGAGCCTCGATGTCGGATCCTCTTTGAGGGTGAATCGGGAAGCTGGCGATGTCTCCGACCTTCTTGTTAAATCCAGGCCCAGATTATCTTTTTATCTTTCCCGATCACAGCCCTCAAACTTTCCATCGAGCCCCTTTAATTTATTTATTTATCCAAACTTTTCTCCCGACTGGATCCGGACACCGGGGACGCTTCACTTGCAGGTTTATTCCGAAACCGCATCAGCAGTCTGGTGATTCCGCTCTGCGATGTTCCTGCAGACGAGTCCGCGGGCGTCCGCGGTTACATCACCCTCAAGAGCAAAACGCCGATGTTCATGAGCCGTGCGGCGACATGAGATAATCCACTGCCCCCCCTGCCCCGCCCCCCCGCCACCCCACCCCCAGGAGCGGAAAAGCAAATAAGTAAAAAATACGACTGGAGGGATGAGAGGAAACGCATCCCTGACTGCTGCAACATGAGAAGAGAGCTGTGGGGGGGGGATCACGTTAGAGACGGCTGACTCGGTTCAGTCATCTGGCCTCCAAAGCTTCCACCAGGAGGCGTCGGATGTGTCTGGGGGGGGTGGGGAGGGGGGTTACATCTGCCATCCGCCCGGAGCCCCTCACACCAGGTGCTGAGTCTGGCGCCCCCTGCTGGCCGGGCCGTTCCACGAGGAGCTCCTTTCCCGCTCATTCCCGGACTTTTCCTGCCCCTCTAAACCTTCAAAAGGGCTCAAGGGCTTCGGCCTGAACCTGCGCTGCGGCCGAGCGGAACCAGGAGGTTTATTTCAGCCTCCACGAGACCTTGAAAGGATCTCTGAGCCCAGATATTTGAACGTGTTTGGGGGTGCTGCTCTGCAGTCCGATCACGCTGCCTTCAGGTTGGGGGGGGGCGGGGCGTCAGCGCTCGCTCTAACCGCCACAATGAAGGAGTCAAAGTAACTGATCAGCCTGTTGAATCGAGATGCCAGAGGAAGCTCTGATAAGGCCAGCAGGGCCTCAGCCCTTCGGAGGGGGAGGTGGCTGAGGGATGCTCCAGGATTAAATTAGCTGCGGCAGGTTTTTAATTGCTCGGATATCGAGCCGTTCTCCAGACAAAGCCTCCGCTGTTTGCAAATGACAAATACATTTTACTCGCAGAGAGCTCTTAACCTTTTCATCCCGGCGTTCCCGCAGGATGGGATGGAGCCGGAGCGGGGACTGACAGAGCGGGACCTTCCTGGACCTGTCAGCGCTCCCACCTCTCTCCCTTCACATGCCTTTAACATCGCGGTTGTTTGTTTAAAGTCAAACTGGAGGGGCCGCGTCCGCCTCCAAGTGGAAAATAACCGGATTTTTTACCACTCTCCGCTTGCGATGCAAATTCCCGGGCCTCCTCCGCCTTGCAGAGGTTCGGCAGCGACATTAATCACTGTCAGTTTCTGCTGCCGCGCCAAAACGCCTGCGATGTGACTCCCGATCGGACCCGGGGACCTCGGCGTGGCGGGGTGGGCGGGGTTAAGCACCTAGAGGTTTGCAGCAGCTCCCCAGCGGGGGAGGGAACGCCGCCTTGGCAGTGATGAACCGCCGTCGTCTGGTCCAGAAACTCATTTCTCCGCTCTCCTCTAGCAGGAAAGGTCATCCTCATCATCCGCTCATTAGATGAGCCGCGGAGACGCTCCACGAGGCCCGGCGACACCGTGGCGACGGACGCTGGTTTAATGAGCCAATCGGTCCTCCGACAAAAGCGCACGGATGTTTGACAGCTCTGCGGAGGCACGACAAGGCTTCCTCAGACTCCCGGCTGATGTGGGAACATCACGGCCCGACGAGGCCGCGCCATCTGTCGGAGCAGCCTTGACCTGGTTGTCCTTGGCGCCCTCGGCCCGTCTGCCGCGGACGCTCCCCGTAAACACAAACACAGCCACACTCAGGCCGATTAGAACGGGACGACAGCGCCTCGCCAAACCAGGCTCGTCTCTACGCCAACGGAATCAGATCCAAGTCATCCCACAGCCACGATCCCTTCCAACGCCTCCCGTAAATAACGTCTCCGGAGGCAACGGCTCCTGGAAGAGCTGCTGCTGGTTACCGAGCGTCCCTGCGAGGCGTCGGCTGCGAGGACGCCGTTCGTTGCCTTCCGAGGACGCGTGGCGCTGGTAAGCACGCCTTTGAAAGTCGGGACTAAAATTCCAAGCGCCGTACTCTCAGAGAGGACGGGAAACCGGCTCCTGTGGTTGCCTTGGGGCTGTGATCAAAGACTCCACCTGGGGAGCGATCCCCGACGGCGAAGAGCCGCCTGTGTCTGAGCAGAATACGCTACCGGGACCCGTCGGGAGCATCGGGAGTCACTCAGGACAGGAAGCGAGAAGCTCATTAGTGGTTTGGACTCAAATCCGTCTTTTGATGCGATTGAGGAAGAATGTTAGGACCTCACAACTGAGCAACAGGAACATCGACTCTCTGCTGCCCTCCCCAGCAGCTGGAGCTCGCCTCCTCTGTCAGGACTCAGCTGTCGGCTTTCACATTCCAGCATCAATGTTCCGATAAGACCCTTGAAGAGACTCGGATACACTGTTGGGTCCATTGTTCTTCGTTGGCTGGCGGCCTCTCGTCATCGTTTCCTCCGACAACAACAGGAAAGGCGGCCCGGCCCTCACCCCGCCATGACC
Organism: Lagocephalus sceleratus; assembly: GCA_911728415.1. Lineage (NCBI taxonomy): Eukaryota > Metazoa > Chordata > Actinopteri > Tetraodontiformes > Tetraodontidae > Lagocephalus > Lagocephalus sceleratus. The sequence continues at coordinate 2,780,810 of CAJVRN010000210.1, read as the reverse complement.
CCCCGAATATCTCTGAACGGCCATCCGCCTCTTTCCTCCCCCGTGTGTTTGGAATACTCTGAATTTTGCAGCACACGCCCGACACGCATGGCGGCTGCTTTTAAACGAGCGGTTCCAGCGGCGGGGGGGCCTCCCCGACGGCCCCCGGCGCGAAGACTATCATTACTGCCCTCGAGCTGCGGCCGAGCGCGCCGACGCCGACGCTCAGGTCTGATTTCAGCGGTGGCTCAGCCTTCGCCACTTCGCCCAAACATCAATTAAACATGTGGGCAAACAGATGTTTCCTGGGCACGGGCGAAGCTGCGGCCAACATTTCCCACCGATCACACCGATTCCTGCCTGGTAATTCACGCAGGTGGCTGATATGGTTTATTTATAACCCCCCCCTGGGCGTGTGTGTGTGTGTGTGTGTGTGTGTAGGGGGGTCTTAGGTGTCTTCTTTCTATCTTTGACAGTGTCCTGTTCCTCGCTGAGGCTTGAGCTACATTACATTTCGGCTGTTGGGGGTCAACGTTTGTGCGTTCGTGTGCCCACGGCGAGCGCCGTGTCACGAATCCCGCCATCCCGAATGGGGTCAGGAGACGCTGCATATGCCCCAGTCACGTGGTCTTCAATTAGGCTACGTGCCTCCTCATCCCTGGGTCAGCACTACCTGTGATGCAAGAATAGCACGGGGCTCAACGAGCTTTCTCTCTAATTACAGTCACTAAAGGACAGATGGGTCCTGCCCGTGTAGTTTTTCAGTGAGAGCACCAAACGTTTCCTGATCATCCCCGCATAATTCAGTTACTGAAGTTGCTTCCTTCCTCGTAAACTGTCGTTTTTATGGCATTTAAACGCGCCTGAGCGGCTTCGTGCGGTTCCAGATGGAGCGCGAAAGCCGAGATAACGTTTGAGAGGGGGAGGTTACATAATATAGATGGGAATAAACAAGACGCGCCGTGAGAGGGGCGAGGACGTTTATCTCGTTTGAAATAAATGAATACATCAAGATCTCCGCGGTTTTGGAAATAAAGCCAGAATACGCGCCCCCGGCTGCAAAGAGAATGCACGCACGGAAGAGAGAGGCGGGACGATTTCTGTGGATAAAATAAAGGACGAGTGGTGGAGGCTGGAGACCCGAGCGCATGGATCCATCACCGGGCGGATCCGCGGTGAAGTTTCCCGGAGAGCTGCAAGCGGAGCCCGGGAGAGGCGAGTTCCTTACCTCGTTCCAGGGAGAGCGGCTGGACCACTGTCGCCATGACTGCTGTTTACTGGAGACTGGGGAGGGAGGGAGGGAGAGAGAGGGAGAGAGAGAGGGAGGCTGCAGCATCAGAGAGAGGGGGAGAGAGAGAGGGAGGGGGGAGAGAGAGGACCTGGGAGTGGTTTCATTTACCTCCATCCTCATGGTTTCACCTGCTTTACGCACACATGCGCACAGACAAATAGGTGGATTCAAGACAAATCTGAGGGCGAAACGTTTATTGTGTGGGTGAAAAAAAGGGAGGGATGTTAAAATGGTGGTGATTTGGGTGAGTTTCGTCCCGAACAGGACAGTTTCTGGTGACTGTCGTCGCGGTTCAAACCCTCCCGTCTCCAGCTTGTTCCCCGTCAAGGTCACGAGGGGGTGCTGGAGTCCATCCCAGCATTCACTGGGAGAGGTCCACCAGTCCATCACAGAGCCCACACCTTCACACACACACACACACACACACACACACACACACACACACACACACACACACACACACACGCTTGTGGTAGCGTTAGAGACACGTGTTTCCACCTCCCTTTAACGAGCGAAGCTGCCTGTCCCAGATGTGGCTCCACCCCCCCCACCCGAACCCCACCCCACCCCCCCAGCTGCAGGCAGATGTGCGCTGCTGCTGGGGGGGGCTCAGAGAGCTCAGAAAGAGGCCACGCAGAGATTACAGGCATCCGTCCATATGGGCGGGAACACGATCATGTTTTTGATAAAGTAAAAGCAGGATTAGATGAAGCCTGATGTTTGAAGGCTCTCCCCTCAGAGGAGACCCCAGAGAGGGAGATCAGAGCCCCCCCCCCAACATCCAGGCTCTTTCAAATATGTGACGCTTCCTCCTTTCAAAGGCCGAAGCGTGGTCGTGACAAGGTCGTCGGTGAGGTTTGGAATCTCCTGCAGCAGATTAGGATAATCCCCCTCCCGAGTCGGGGCAGCGGTGGTCGGGATTGGACGATTGAGCCGACAAGCCGATGTCGAAACAGAGAAAGTGTTTAAGGATGAGGCTGAAATCTGGCACCTTCGGGCCTCGCCCGGGTCGGGGCTGGTGGACGGGAGATCAAAGCCTGCCATTGCTGCCCTCGCCACTCGGCGGCGCCACGTGTTCTCGCCATTGGCGGGGAAAGACGCGACGTTCTTTCGATGTCCTCTTATCATCATCAAGGTTCCGCTTTGATCATTTGACAGACCTGAAGCCGCGTGAGCGCTTGGCTACGCCAACCGGGCTTATGCGAAGACAGCCCCGCCCACAAAAAAGAGATCAAAGCAGCCGCCGAAGATCCTCTTAAAAAAGCTTCCCGCTAGCACCTACATCTGCTTTTTGAGCCAACATTTGGGATTTCTGCCGCGACCAAAACAAATCTGCCTCCCTTCTACCCACAGCAGCATTATTTTCTCCGCACACACAAGCGAGGAAGAGGCTCCGTCCCACTTCTCAAGGCCGCGCGGTTTAATCTGCATTTTGCTGTGATCTGACCTGTTTGTGGAAGGCTAATGCTGCCCTCTTCAGAGGAGCTGCGCTTATTTTAACTATCGCTGAAGGAAATCATTAGCAAACCTTCTGTGTGGTTTATTACAAAGCCATATTCAGAGGCTCTGCAGGCAGCAGAACACAGCCTGGAGCTTAATCTTCCCCAAGCAAACTGGGCTAATTTGCCTCTGATGGCGGCCGAGTGAGTTCGCCTTCCATCAAATCAAAGAGATGGAGTGAGTCGTTTTGGATCGGTTTGAGCGCGATCGGGCCCTCGCAGCGCTCCTTATCAGGAGCCTGGAGCTGTGAGAGCCGGTCCTCTGCGACGGCCGCTTTCATGAGCGCGCCTGGCTGCTCGGGGGCGGAACCTGGGAGACGGAGGGGGCTCACATCAAAGCAACAAAGGCTGTGCTTCAAGGCAGCCTCTCTGGGATCTGCGCGGAGGGGTTCAAGGATTTCAAGGGTTTTCCAGGACAGTGTGTGGATGCACCTGTCACATGGAATATCTATCTATCCATCTATCAATTATCTATCTATCTATCTGTCTATCTATCTATCTATCTATCTATCTATCTATCCATCCATCTATCAATTATCTATCCATCTATCAATTATCTATCTATCTGTCTATCTATCTATTGATCCATCTATCAATTATCCATCTATCTATCAATTATCTATCTATCTATCTCAATTATTTATCTATCTATCAATTATCTATCTATCATCAATCCATCCATCTATCCATCTGTCTATCTATCATCTATCAATCTATCTCTCTATCATCTATTTCTATCTATATCCATCTATTTATCTCTCTATCATCTATCTATCTATCAATCTCTTTATCATCTATCTATCCTATCATCTGTCTATCTCCCTCTATCTATCTCTTGTCTATCCATCTATCTATTTATCAATCATCTCTCCCTCTATCTATCTCTCCATCTCTCTATATCAATTAATAAACTTGGATGTAAATATTACGGTTTGATCCTGAAGCTGATTCAAACATTTGTCGGCCTTTAATGTTGTGACTGCTCAAAGGAGTCTCCCTTCACCTTCCTCCTATCCCATCTTTCCCATCTTTCCCAGTTACTGCCCCCCACCTCTCCACTTCCAGGAAATTCTGGTCGTGCTGGGCCGCTCTGGCACCGAGTGCGCGCTGCTGTTCCGTCGTGTTTGGATGACGTGTTTCTGGGTCTGAGGCGGACTCTTCGGCTGCAGCCACAGTCTCCTGACCGCCCCCCCGTCCCCCCCCCCCACCAACCACCGTGAGGAGCTCCTGCAGCCATGCTCGCCGTGCGCCTGCCGCCGTGCGCCCGCGGCTCCAGGCTCTGGACGCTCCTGGCGCCCGGGAAGCGACGCGCGTCCGGCCGGACCTGCGCCCCCCCGCACAGCTTCAGGACCCACGCGTCCGACTCCGCGTACGGCCGAGTTTTCGCCTCGGCCCGGGATGACCCGGAAGGGTTCTGGGGGGAAGCGGGCAGCCGCCTGGAATGGTTCGAGCCCTGGAAGAAAGCGGTGCACACGGAGGATCCCGTTTTCCCAAACTGGTGGGTTTCCAGGGAAGAAGGCGCCGCCGCCGCCGTTGTTGTTGTTGTTGTTATTTGGGCTGTTGTCGTTGTTGACAGCAGCTGTTGCGAAACTGGGGGAAAGTTTGCGAACTTTGTGACGTCATTGGTCCGTGCGCGCGCACCACTTGCTGCACGCTTTCTTTAAAAACCCGCAAAAAAGTTAAGTCTAAAAAACAACCTGGGCTGACCCACTTCTGCCACAGCTCCTTCAGTCAGGACCCCCGACATTAAAGGACCAAAGAAACGATGAAAGCATGAGGAGGGGGGGGGGGCACCTTTCACCGGTACAGAACAACAACTAACCCTAACCCCAACACCCCGAAACATCAAAGCAGGGGCCCAAAACACGGCAACGTTGAACACGCGACATCCAGTAGTTGAACGCGTGTGTTTATCTGAAAATCTGGGATTGTGTGTGTGTGTGTGTGTGTGTGTGTTGTGCACGTGACACACTTGTCCGTCAGGTTTGTCGGGGGGGCAGCTGAACATGTGCTACAACGCCGTGGACCGACACGTGGAGAGCGGCCGCGGGGGCCAGCCGGCCGTCATTTATGACAGCCCAGTGGGCGGGGCCAAAGAGGTCATCACGTTCAGGGAGCTCCAGGACCAGGTGACTGTCTGAGGGGGGGCTGAGACACCTGCAGTGAAGTTGTAAAGCTTTGATCTCTTTGATCAATGTCGGCTCCGCCCCCAGGTGGCCAGGCTGGCGGGGGTCCTGGTGAAGAACGGCGTGCGGAGAGGAGACCTGGTGGTCATCTACATGCCCATGCTGCCCCAGGCCATGATCGCCATGCTGGCCTGCGCTCGGATCGGGGCCCCCCACAGCCTGATATTCGGCGGCTTCGCATCCAGGGAGCTCTCCGTCCGCATCGATCACGCCAAGGTCAGACAAAGCACTTCTGCTCTGCTCCCGGGTGCCTCTCGTGCTGCCTGACACAAACGTGCCCCCCCCCAGCCCAAGATGATCATTACGGCCTCGTTTGGCATCGAGCCGGGCCGGCGGGTGGAGTACATCCCCCTGGTGGAGAAGGCCCTGGAGCTGAGCTCCCACAGACCCTCCAGGGTACTCATCTACAGCAGGCCCAACATGGTAGGAGCCTGAGCCCAAGTCACTTTGATCTGGTCTTTGTTCTCTTTGATCCTTCCATCTCTGCTGAACCTTCAGCCTTAAAGATCACCACTCTGGTTCTCGAAGCTTCGTTGTCGCACCAGGTGATATGTTCTAGCATCAAGGTCAAACAGTGAGGGAAGAAAGACCTTCAGAAGGTTTCTGAAGGAGGATGTGTTGTTGAGCGTCTTTGATCATCTGTGTGACATGAAAAGTTAATTAAGTGGGAACCAGCTGGAGGAAGAGTGGAGCGGGAACTTCTGGAATGATGTAATTCATAATAAAAAAGACTGATGTAAAGAGCGCTAATGCTGGATTGGTCGGGGGATCAGACCCAACTTCCTGAATGTTTCAGCTTCAAACTCGGCCTGTATCAAAGCTTTCATACTTTAATAGCTTCGGGACCGTAGACTTTTCTCTGGAAGCTATTCGCAGCCTTATAAAACTACTTTATGGACGCTAGCTTAGCAGCCAAGGTTATGTTTGTGTTCTGAGGCCTGATGCTAAATGAAAAGGTGTGTTTGTCGCTCAAATCAGGTGACCCAAGAGTCGGGAAGCACCCCGGGGCTCAGCACACTTTTGTGTTTTCAGGAGAAAGTTTCCATGAACCCGGAGTTGGGTCTGGACTGGGAGGAAGAGATGGCCACCGCTCGGCCCCACGACTGTGTTCCTGTCCCCTCCAACCACCCTCTGTACGTCCTCTACACCTCCGGGACCACGGGAACGCCAAAGGTACAGCTGCCGGCCAGTCGGAATCACTCCTTTGATCTGTGCTTTGATCTTGGAGAACCACAAAAATAGGTTAAAAATCAAAGTGGGCTCCCCCAGTCAGCTTAGCCCTTACCTCATTCCTCCAGGGTATCGTGCGAGACACCGGGGGCTACGCTGTGATGCTGAACTGGACCATGTCAAACATTTATGGGCTCAGCCCAGGAGAGGTGAGTCATTCCAGCAACGCTCCTCTGGACCCCGATGAGCCTGACAGACGTTCACCTGCTTCTTCTCTTGGCCTGCTGCAGGTGTGGTGGGCAGCGTCAGACCTGGGCTGGGTGGTGGGTCACTCCTACATCTGCTACGCCCCTCTGCTTCACGGAAACAGCACAATTCTCTATGAGGTTTGTCCCACGGACGTCTTTGGGCTGCTGGTCGGGTCACTGCTTCTGGAGTAAGCAAGTCCAGAAAAGAGGGGAAACCTGGGCTGCAGCTGTTAATGAGAGCTGGAAGGTCCTGAAGCTGCTGAGGGTGCTGAAGGTGCTGGAAAGGCCGAGGTTGCTGAAGGTGCCAAAGGCGCTGTAAGTCTTGAAAGTGCTGAAGGTCCTGAAAGTGCTAAGGGAGCTGAAGGTGCTGAAGTTCCTGAAGGTGCTATAAGCATTGAAAGTACTGAAGGTGCTGAGGTTGCTGAGGGTGCTGAAGGTGCTGAGGTTGCTGAGGGTGCTGAAGTTCCTGAAGGTGCTATAAGTGTTGAAAGTGCTGAAGGTGCTGAGGTTGCCAAAGGTGCTGAAGGGGCCGACATTCCTAAAAGTGCAAAAATGTTGAAAGTGCTGAAGGTCCCAAAGGTGCTGAAGGTCCTGAAGGTGCTGAGGTTGCTGCTGAAGGCCTTGAAGGTGCAGGATACCGGCCAACGGCTCCATAAACACACCCACTCCTGCAGTTAGCTCTTGCGGCTCCGGTGCCGCAGCATCTCTGTTCATCTTAATAATAATAATCTTCAGGGTGAGGTTCAGGGCTTAAAACGGCACCTGCGGCTGCAGAACTCGGATGACTGTTTAAAAATAAACAAGACATGTCGAGCAGGAGTGCCGGTGCTCGGATGTTCAGCGTCTTAGCTCGCTTTTAAAACCGATGGGCTGGGGTCCAATTTGGCGGCTCGCCAGCCGCATACGGGATTAATGGCTTCGTCTGTGTTTGGTTGAAAGAGGGAAAGTAGGGCTGATCGTTAGAGGCCAGACCTTCAGCCTATTTAAGCACCCATGAAATTAAGTTTATCGTGAAATTAAAAGGGCAGCCGTGGTGGAAAAACGGGCAGCTGCAAACCTGAGCGATTTGGAGCTCCAGGAGCACAACACCGACGCAGTCTGCCGGCCTGAAAGTCATATTTGCTTTGATGTTTTTATCCTGTAACATCAAAGCAATGATTCCATCTGAGTGCGCGAGGCGAACGTGCACGGCTTCTTTTCCTTGTCTGTCACCTCCTGGAATGCGGCAGAGCTCAGCCGTGTCCCAGGATCAAAGCTGGATAAGGCGACGCAGACCCTCCACCTTTGTTCCACAAGCGGGCAAATATTTAACCACAGATGGGGACGCACTTCTGTTTACTTGACGTTCGTCTGCTGTCGTTTCTTCACCGCCTGCAGCTCCCAGTCTGTCCCCTCCGAGACCAGCATTCCTCCCACCGTGCAACAGTGTTTCCTGCCTGGAAGCAGCCCGTCCATTTTAAGCAGCTGCGGATGAATATTCATGACTTCAACGTTGACTTCAACGTCTCAGCAACGTCGGCGTGTCTTTCCGTCTGCAGGGCAAACCTGTGGGGACCCCGGATGCCGGGGCGTTCTTCCGCGTCCTCTCCGAGCACGGCGCCGCCTCCATGTTCACGGCCCCGACCGCTATCCGAGCCATCCGCCAGCAGGACCCCCGCACTGCCGTCGGGAAAAAGTACCCCCTGTCCAGGTATACGGTAGTCCGACCGAGGACGGACTCGGGACTCGGAGGGAGGGAGGGAGGGAGGGAGGGATAAATAAGGAGCTCCTTCCAGACTGGAGGCTGATCAGGATGACCCATGATGAAGTGTTTTCCACCACCACCTCCACAGGATGGAGGGTTCCTGATGCAGATGCGTTGTGTGTTAAGCTCCACCCCCTCACAGAGTCCAGGCCCTTGTGGTGTCGGTTCAGAACTTCCCCCCAGTTTTGTTGCCTGAAATTGACTCTAAAACCAGTCATGAGAGTGCGTGACCTTCGCCCCCCCCGTAGTAACTTAGAAAATGATGAGAGGATTTTAATGAAAGTTTCAGCAAAGGTAATTTTGGTGATGTTTCAGTTTCGGGAGCAAGTTTGACCTTTGACCTTTCTAGCTGTCTGGTTTTTGGGTTTGAGTCATTACGAGCTCGTTTCCGTTCACTCGCCCTTGTCCTTAAAGATTCTTTTTACCCCCTCGGAGGTAGAAAGGCGACGGCCGATTACGGCTCTGCCCTTCAGAGCAGAAAAATGCGACGGTTATGACCAGGCTGGAATCCAGGCGGCAGAGACGGTAACGCAGATTTATCGATGTCGCGGGAACGTCGTTGTCAGGCTGATTCATTGAGCGGCACTTCAGAGCAAAAAAGTCTGAATTTAAAGGAGGATTCAGAGCTGGAATGAGCAGCTTGGGAATCTGCCGCAGCCTGAAGGGGAATCACTCGCGTTTATCGGTTCTAATTTTCCGTTTCAGTGAAATTATCAGCGTCCGGCTCATTTTGATTTAAAGGTGCAAAAGTACTTTACCTGCTTTTATGAAGTTTTCAGCTTTAATGAGGGTTTTTCAGGGCTTTTTCACTCCGGAATCGCAACAAGGACGTCGACTCTTGATGCTGCCTCCAGCTGTTCCCGTCTGCGGGAATCTCCGCTAACGAGGAGAAGCAGCTCTCCGGTCTGGAGAGGGCTCGAATCAGCAGAAGCGTGGTTGTGGCGTGAAGAGCCGGAGTGTGAGGTCACCGCGGGGTCGGGTCACCGCGGGGTCGGGTCACAGCGGTGCTTTTCGGAATTACATCTCCAAATATTGAGTCATGAATTAAAGATCAAAAAGAATAGCCGAGGAATGTTGGCTTGACCGCAATTTGGCATAAGTGAATTGGTCTTTAACTTTTAATGTTTCCGATGTTCGGCGCTGTTGGGTAAAAAAGACATCAAAGAAATATCAAAGAAATAACCATCATGTTTCAGGGATCAAATGCGTGTTTGAGTTTTAACACTGATTTGAAATAAACGACAATAAACAACAGTCTTAAACTGCGTTTTTTCCGCGTCCCGGCAGACTTCGGCATTTGTTCCTGGCTGGTGAGCGCTGCGACGTGGAGACGCTGGAGTGGGCGAAGGCCAGCTTCGGGGTTCCTGTCCTGGATCACTGGTGGCAGACAGGTGAGAAACCCTGGGTTTTGAAGATCAATGAGCTTTGATGTTGCTTTGATGTTTTGATTTCCATCATTGTGATGAATTAGTTTGTACTTTTCTGCTGCCTCATCACGCCGTCAGTGTTTGCATCCCTCGAGGATGAAAACCTGTGTGTGATCTGTCACCACTTGCACCTTGAACACATCACAATCATCGTAAGATAATGACATCGTCTTGAGCTCGTTGCACTAATTCCCAGGCTGTGATTGATGTCGGCTCACTAACATTCACTAATTAAATTTACTCCGTTTGAGACGCCGAGTAAATGAGATGAGAAGACAAACTGCCCAAAACTGCAGAAAACTACAAAAAAAAAGTGTGTGTAAGTCTATTTTCTCCTCAAAGCCCATTACCCTAATTTGTTGTTAATCACCTTGGGTGTAAAGGTCTTTTGGAGTTAATTAACTCAGCTGATATCGCAGCGCCGCGCTCCAACTCATTTTTGGCATTTTTAAGAGGTCACGCCCTTTTCTCACCATCGAGCCTTTTAGCACATTAGAAAAGGAAGAAACAGACTTTTTTTTTTCATCTGCTAACTAAAAATCCAAACATTCCTGACAGTCCAGAGACTTCCACACCCTCGTCCTCGGCTCAGTGGTGATCAGGTGATTATTGGTGGATGTGGTTGATGAGCGGGTCAGGGTGTTGTGGGAGTCTTATCTTTCTGGAATGTTTGTCTTTTCAATGATGATGAGTGTTTCAGTCGTTCAACCTGTGGCTGCACGAGTCAACCAACCAGCTTTGGAGGTCTACCTCTCTCTCTTTTTCACTCAATCTCTCTCTCCCTCCAACCCCCATCCATCCCTCCCTCCATCCCTCTCTCTCCCCCACGCCTCCTTCTCCACCCACCATCTCTCCTCTATTTCCCTCTCCCTTGTTCCCTCCATCACTCTCTATCCACCCCTCTTCCTCTCTCGCTCTCCCTCCACCACATCCCTCCCTCTCCACCCCCCCATCCCTCCATCCACCCCATCCCTCTCTCTCAACCCCCCTCCCTCTCCACCCCCATCCCTCCATCCACCCCCCCATCCCACCCTTTCCACCCCCCATCCCTCCCTCTCCACCCCCCTTCCATCCCTCCATACACCCCTCATCCCTCCCTCTCCACCCCCACCCCCCTTCCACCCCTCCATCCACCCCCCATCCCTCCCCCTCCAACCCCCATCCCACCCTCTCCACCCCCCCTTCCATCCCTCCCTCTCTGCCCTCTGTTCTGCAGTATGTCTGGGAGAAAACATTTTATTCCGCTCGTCTCTCGTCTCGTTGGTAATTTATTGAGTTTGGAGAGGAGCCTGTGTCGCCGCTCTGTAAATCCCGGAGGATTTTCCACCCACCGCTAAACTCGATAGCTGGAGGCTGGAGCTGAAATCCAAATGCGCTGGGTTTTTTTTTTCCTTCTCACCCCTCGTCTCAAGAGAGCAACTTTGTTTAGCAACTTCAACTTTGTAATTTTGCGGTCAGCTACTGTGGTTCGTGAGGTGATGTTTCATCGTGTCCACGCTGTCTCTCTCGTTTATATACGTTTTAACGCAGATCTGCTCATCTCGTCTCGTTAAACGGTTTGATTTCTCCAATTTGAGATTTAATAACCTGATAAAGAAAAGCTGCCAAAGAAACTATGAAAAATGAAACTAATTCTGCTGCAGACATTCAGAGGATCACGACGATAAACAAGATAAAGCTCCTGTAACGGGCTTTACCGTTGCCCACCAACAGGGGGCGATCCAACAGCACCGTGGGCCTGATCTATGAGCATTCAGAGCTCGTTGATAGGGATGTTCCAGTCCGATTTAGCATATTTTATTAGATCAATGATCGGCCCAACAGCTTTCAAAATCCCTGATGCTCCACGACAATCTCTGGTGAGAGTCGCACGTGCTCTATATTGTCTCTACCGAGCATCCACATATACAGAAATGGCGGCGTCCTACCAAGCTACTAAAGTTTGGGACCATTTTAGCCTGGATACGGCCAATAAAAAAATCGGGAATTGAATTGATCACATTGTGACCAACATCAGGACATCCCGACTCGTTACCTCTTCAAAGTTAAAAATCCAACTTTGTGACCTCAGGCGTCCGTCCCGTCCCGGCGTTCCACCAGGCTTCATTTGCATCTATAAATATTGATGGGGCCGCCGCCCCCCCGCACGTCTGGGGCCGACTTCTTTGTGCAACCGTGAGAAAATCGATCGTGTTGCCGTCGGTCGTGAATCTTTTTGTGGGCGCGTCCTTCCTTTTAATCCCGGAGTGAAACATCCAGCCACCAAAAGACGGGATCGCTGACGGGTAAACAATGCCGGAGAGCAGAGGTGGGAGGAGCCCGCCGTTGGGAATTTAGCCGAACAAGCCCAGGTTGTTGTTTATCGACTGTAAGAAGACGACAACCAACAGAGGGCTGAAAACAGGCAGGGCCGTCTTTCATCTACAAAGAGCTGGCGGCGTACCTGTCGAGGCTGCAAATGAGTTGTCTGGAAACGGCGGCCGCGGCGGTCACAGCTCGGAGAGTCTGAGCTCGTCGGATTTCACGCTGTTTTACCACCGGGCCTGGATTTGGGGGGATTTCCCGTAGACGAACAGTTCTGAACCTAAATCCATTTTTTTCCCGCCTTCACACCTTGACTTCACGCATTTTTAATTTCGTGTTGTTGTCTCGTTTGGCTCAGAAGCTCGCGGGCGAGAATTTGACTCATTTGACAAGTTTAGCATATTGATTAGTTTTGGGTGGCGAGATTGGGGATCTGATTCGGGATGGAAGTGTCTGCTGCTCCCTTCCCTTGCCCCGCCTCCTCCCGCAGCCATGACATCAGTGTTTGTCTTTGTTTGATGTCGGTATTTGATCCTTTCGCGACGCCTGACTCCTCGCCGAGCCACGAGGGTCGCGTCTGTTGCTTTTTACGCACATGGTTGAAAATCACCCACTGATGATGATCTGAGCGCTATTTTAGGACTCGAGTGCCAGCGAGGAGGTGGGAATGGGCACCAATGAAGATTGCTGATGTCACCCGTGTTGCCTGGCAACAAATGTGTTTCCAGCTGGCAGGATGTGTGTGTGTGTAGTGATGGAGGATAGATGCGGAGCAGGGTCCAGGGTCTGCGTCTCCCTCCGTTTTCGGTTGCTTCTCTGACTCAGTCAGGTGATCATGTGGGGGAAGGGACCCCACAAGTCACCTGTGTCATCAAAGAAAATCAAAGAAATTGTAAATTTGAACACAGTTTTTGGCAACTGCAGCACGCAGACACCATCGTACAGACTGACTTATTATCCCGACGATTTCTGGACTTCAGGAGGAATTCGTGTTCTCTTTCTCTAGTAACTTGTCTTATGTGTGTCTCTCTCTTTGATCTTCTTTGATCATATAAAGAATGTGTAGAAGTGGCGTGTGAACATATCCACACCTAAATGCACATAAAATAAATTCTTATCGTAATTTAACCAACTTGGGATGCATGAGTGGCTTCAAACTGAATATGAACCTAAATCTGTTTGGTTTCTAACTTAAATATTTCGCCAGCTGTGATAAGCGCTCACCGATCTACATCAGAATGAGTCTCGCTTCACGGAGAAATAAATTGGAAGGCATTACGTTAAATTGAATATCTTTACCTGAGAACGCGGTAGCCGGCCTTCGGGAAATGAGACGTAGTTTTGTCTGTTGCTAACGCTCCGGCATCTGTAATTGAATCTCCATGAAGCGATATGCAACATTTGCATTAGCGGGTTGTTTACTTTCATCCTCTCCTGAACCCGGAGAATTCTTCTGGGAGGGGTCTTTCATTAGCGAGTTAGTTATTGTCGGATTGTAAACAGGAAAAACGAGCACACGTGGATCTGTTTTGAATCTTGCTTTCATGTCTTTGTTGTCCTTGATGTTTCCCTTTAATGTCAACCCAGCCAGAAAGGCTCAGCGGAGTGTGCCTCAGCACTCCCGCATCATTCAAGGATGTTTTCAGGTGTTTATTTTCCTAGTTTCAAATTCTTTTAAAGGAGAAGAGTTGTGGGGTTTTGGGCTTTTTCAAACTCTTTTGATTCTGTGTGGAATATTTTCACGTTATGCGGTACATCTCAACCCAAGCCCAGCAACTCCCAGCTCTCCTCAGATAAACTTGCCAATGCTCTTTTTTTTTTGTTTCAGTCCCACAACAACTGTTCTGCTTTTATCCTTCTGGTCAATGCTGCCACGTGACTGTGTCACCTTGGCAACCACTCATCACCACAACGTCCCAGAGTGCTGAAGAATGTCCAGATCTGTCTGGCCTCTTCCTCCCGAACCTCACAGTAATGAGAGTGGTTGCTGGGTCGGTACCGTTCTGTCACCAGTCCCATGTGACGGCCCTCCTCCCCCATTCATCACGCTCCAGAAGGCTGGTGCTGGCCGATCGGTTCTCCATGCAGGTCAGAGAACCATTGATCTGTTTCTGCATGGAGTGGAAACAGAGGGGGAGGAAGTAACTGGAAGACTGATACCAGAGAGCCACACCAGTATCCCCCTGGAACCATGAAGGGCTTTGATATATTTCACCCAGGGGAGGGTTTTTGCTTTGATCTTTATTCATGGGCTTTGAGGGTGCAATCTGCCTATATACATCAATCGAAATGCCTTGTTTTGGTTTTGATTTGACATATTTTTCATGATTTATGGTCATGAGTTTCAACGCGCCCACTCTAGTTCTGAACTGGTTGGAGTTCTGATGAGGAATGAGGAACTTTCCTGCCTGCACGAGTGGTCATTGCCCCTTACGCAGCAATATATAATGCGTGAGTGGTGATAGTGTGTTTGCCTCAGAGCCAATCAGGTGAGAGGAGCAGCTCCACACCTGAGCAAAGGTCAAAGGGGTCTTTTATCAGATTGTTGTACCTCTGCCCTCGGTCCAGGCGCCGGGTGGTTCAGATTAACGTCTCCTCTTCTTCACGTGGTATCTTAATCCCTCTCTCAGCCTCCAGGAAAACCTCCTGCCCCCCCACGTTTCCCAGCTTTGGGTTTCATGCTGCGTCTTCTCATTTGAATTTACAACATTCTTTATATCCTCTTGACCCACTTTGACCCAAACAGTGGGTCAGCTCTGGGTTCCCGACCCGTATAATGACGGATGCAGATGTCGGGAAGTGTTGCTACGCTACCGCGGTGCAGCAGCCATGTGGTGTGGAAGAATTTTAATAATGCAACAAATAAAAATAGAGGCAGCGGGGAGGTGAGAGGAAGAACTAGGAGAGAACAAACACCGTCAACTGCTCCACGTTTACGCAATAAAACTGATGAACTGAAGAAGCAAGGGCGCTGATATCAGGCAGATCTGTTGTGTCAGGTCTTATGTAATCTGGCTGATTCCATCTCTGGTTCAGTGGAATGAGGAAGTGGAACTTTCTTCAATAAAGTTTGATTTATTCTAGGTGTGCAACAATACTTAAAAATACATATTGATTTACTTTTATCAGCTTCTGATAGTAGATCAGATCTGCTGAGCTGTTTCAGACCAAAACAAGCTGCGGATACTGAGATGGAGGCCTATTATCCTACAGAACTGTGAATTCTCTTGTCTGGTATTTGTCTCAACAGAAACTGGATCACCCATCACAGCCTCCTGTGTCGGGCTCGGAAACCCACTGGCGCCCCCCGCTGGTCAGGCCGGGAAACCTGTTCCAGGGTACAACGGTAGGCCCTTCCTTTCTGATGTCCTCAAACTTCCTGATCACCAGGTTGGACACGGCTTCAATCAGCCTAGAACAGCTCCACAAAGTGTGTTTTTATTAGTCACAGTGATCGACGATGACATGCGGGAGCTGAAGCCGGGAGTCCTGGGAAATATCGTGGCAAGGTGAGACCTCCGGAATGCTTCATCCTCTACTTGTCACTCAGAGGAGCATTAAAAGTGAGGCAGGAGCCTTTTTTCACTCTAATCCGTTAAAAACTTCAACATTTGGCTCGTTAATCTTCGCGATTCACTGCTGGGACGCCGGCAGCGGTAAACAACACTCGCTGAGGCTGTTTTATGTTCGTCAGTGACGATCACTGTCTGAGCTCCACGTGATTTAACACCGTCATTAGTCCCTGGTTCCATTCATGTTCCTCACCCTCTGACCGGATCAGGAAAAACCATTTTAGAGAAAAAGAAGAAAGGAGGAGAGACACAGGTGAGGGATCTTTATTATGAAATCTGTCCGTGGAGGAAGCTATCACTGGGAGTAGAAGACATGTCCATGGACCCAGGTTTATCTTCAGGTGTCCTCATTGATCATATCTGGAATACCAATCTTTGAATAAACGATCTCCTCGTTGATTAAAAAACTGAAAAAAAACTCAGTGGTCTCCTCCCCCCAGTCGTCTGTATCCACGCCTCCTCCTTGGTAGACCTCCTGGACCTGCTCTGATGATCCAAGATCTTTCTTTCAGGGGCGAAGAGAGTCTCCTATAACTGTGTTGTTGAGGACGTCTCTTTGGTCACCTTAATTATAAGTTTGAAACTGATCCAGGCAATGCTGATGAGGGAGTTAGACAAAGTCAGACAGGTCTAATACAACACCAAGGCTCCTTGCGCTCTTCATCACCACACCTGCCTGCCTGGCTGCTGAAGAACTCACCTTCAGGGTCCTGTGTCTTCGATTTCCTTGTGAATTCATGATTCAGCACGTTTCCAACATTGAGCTCCAATTTTACACATGATGAATTTTTGAAGCCCCCAACAGCGTGGCAACCTTGTGGCAACATGGAGCTGAGAATGCTGATGCAAGTGGATGCTCAAGAAAACTTTCCTCGTTTGGACAGTCATTGAGACCTTCACTGTTTCGTTGACAGCTGTCTTCAAAATGTCAGCTGGTCACAGCTCATTCCTCTAAGACCCCCTCCTTCCACCTCGTACACCACAGGAGGGGACACGGCCCCCTCCTGGCCCCTCCTCAGACATGGCGGGATTTGAACGCGACGTCTGCACCTCGGCGACTTACGGTTCGGTTCTCTACCCACCACACCATCGTCAGTGACAAATGGAGGTGTTCTCTGTGTGCTTTTGTCTCTCTGCTCTGAGCCTAAAATAGACGCAAAGAGATTTGAACCCACAACCTTTGGAACATCACCCACCCAGAACCCCCTTCTCTCCCACTGCACCACCGGGGATATTCTCCTTGAGATGTTCTCATGGCGCTTTTAGCTCTCTACTTTGACCCAAAAACAGACAGAGAGCAATTTGAACTCACAACCTTTGGAGCATCACCCAGTAAGAGCTCCTCTCCCACCACACCACCGGGGATGTCCTCCTTGAGATGTTCTCATGGCGCTTTTAGCTCTCTACTTTGAGGCCAAAACAGTCATCAAGAGATTTGAACCCACCACCATCAGCTCACCAGCGCCTCAGAGTCGCCTTCTCGTCCCACCGCACCACGAGGGACACCTGGCCAAAGCCCCAGCCACATTTGTGCTCAATCTACCAGCTGATTTAAAGAGAAGCTCCACCTTCCGACATTGTCGTTTGATTTAAGTAGAATTTTGTGATTAGATTCCTAATTTTAATGATCGGACAACTTTTCCTGACACGTTTGCCCTCGTCTTCCAGACTTCCCTTACCTCCCGGCGCGGCGCTCTCTCTGTGGCAGAACCGTGATCTCTTTAAGGAGCTCTACTTCAGCAAGTTTCCGGTCAGACTTTATCAACTCACCTGAACATTTCCACCTCTTCTCCTCTAAAAACTTTGATTCCGGTCAGTCTTGGGGGGGCTTCTGTGGGTTCTGTGGTTAAACAGCGCCCTCTAGGGGTGAACCCTGAGTTCCTTCTCTGTCGGGCCTTTAGAGTAGTTGTCACGGCAACCCCGGATGAAACGCCTCCAGCTGATCGTTTCATCGTCCCTCCAGGGCTACTACGACACCATGGACTCCGGGTTCGTGGATGAGGAGGGTTTCGTTTACATCATGTCTCGCTCCGACGACGTCATGAACGTGGCGGGCCACCGGCTATCATCCGGAGCGCTGGAGGAGGTCCCGTAGTTACTGTTGCTATGGTCCCCACTCACACACCTGACACGTACACAATGCTGCAAGTTTGAGTTGTGAGGGGTGGAAGTGCAGGCTGAAGGTTGAACCCGTGTCTTTGACAGTCCGTGCTGCAGCACGCCGCCGTCGGGGACTGCGCCGTGGTCGGCCTGGAGGACGAGCTGAAGGGCGTCGTCCCGCTGGCCCTCTGCGTCCTGAAAAACGGTGAGGAGCGCGTCCGCGGCGCCCGGGT
This sequence comes from Lagocephalus sceleratus, assembly GCA_911728415.1. Lineage (NCBI taxonomy): Eukaryota > Metazoa > Chordata > Actinopteri > Tetraodontiformes > Tetraodontidae > Lagocephalus > Lagocephalus sceleratus. Next base: position 2,763,057 of record CAJVRN010000210.1, on the reverse strand, counting down.
CTGAGCCGCTGACGCCGCCGTTTCACCGGCGGCTGCTGCTGTCGTAGGCGTGCGCAAGAGCCCCGAGGAGGTCTCCGGCGAGATCGTAAAGCTGGTGAGGGACACGGTCGGGCCCGTGGCCGCTCTCAGGAAAGTGCTCTTCGTCCGGGCGCTGCCCAAGACGCGCTCCGGCAAGATCCCCCGCTCGTCTCTCGGCAACCTGGTCAACGGGAAACCCTACAAGGTACGACGCTCGAAACCGCCCACGCTGGGGGCGGGGGGGGGACGGACGATAAAAAGAAAAACGTCTCTGCAGATCACGCCCACCATCGAGGATCCCGAGGTCTTCGCCGAGATCAAACACGAGGTGGAAAAAGCCCTGAGGTCTCACGGAGGATGAAGACGCCTGAGGTCGGGCATCCCCAACCACGCCGATATCATCTGAACGCGGAGCTACCGTCTGGTGGGGCGCTCCACCTGCTCGATTGTCGTCCTTGTGTCTCACTGCAGCTAGTTTAATGCGTCCGATCCAGAGTGGGCGGGGCCTGTGGGCAGAGCGTTCAAACGTGGTTTAAAGATCGAGTTGATTTAAAATAAAGAGACTAAAACTTCACATATTTTATTGACAATGAAAAGTTGCTTGCTCACCACTTGACTTCGACCAAAGTACAAGAATAAATTAAAAAAAAAAAAAAAAAGAAGGATAAATAATAAATTGAACAGCTGTTCGTGCAAATTGAAGATGTCAAAATAAAAGCTGGAGTCGCCCGTTTGAGGGGGCGGAGGCGAGGGACGGGGTGGGGCCGCACGTCGGGGCCCGAACCAAGAGTCAACAGTTAAACAATGTAAGTCACAGCAAGCAACACGTATTTTTTTAGAGTCACCTCACTTCAACATGGTCATATACACTCTACTCACACGTACGAGCTAACGGGACTCTCGGGTCCGACTCCTGCTCCGTCTTGGGGGGGGTAGCTCGGACGCTCGCGCCAACGCACAGCGGACAAAACACACAACAAAGTCACGCCCTCCTCTTGTTCAGTGTTTTTTTTTTTTTTTTTTGTGCGACACCGCCTCGTTTCGTCCGTCGGGAAAGGACGGGGGGTGCGCTGCCGCCGTCCACCAGCAGGGGGCGGGCTTCGCCGTCGGCACGATGAAAAAATAAAACCGTACGTACAAAATGACGGAGGTTGATGAGGCTAACGTGGAGAGTTTAAAGAGCAGCATATATTAATCTATGGTCCGCTAAATGAGGTGGTGGTGGGGGAGGGGGGGGGCTTTTTTGCACAAACTTTAAATATCTTTTTATACATAGATGTGTGTATACATTAAAAAATGGCGTATTTATGTACAGATAACCTACACGTCTCCTGTAGAAGAATTACACAGTACGTTATGCTCTGACGAGTTACTGTACATGTAAAAGGTAGAAATGGGGAGGACAGTTTAGCACCGGTGCCTGGTGCCCACGTCGGCGGTGGTGGGGGGGTGATTCGGGGGAGCTTTTTGGCAGTGAGTGTCATCGGGACGGTTCCTCGGCAGGCGGGCACAGCCGGCGGGCCCCCGGTCAGCCTCCGTTCAGAACTGTAGCTGTGGAGAGAGAGAGCCTTTCAGGAGAGACCCGAGCACGTTCATCACCCCGTCCACGACAAAGGAGCTTCTAAATGCGGGAGCAACAGAGGTTCTTTATTTCAAAGTCAAAGGTTACAGTCTAAACGTCTTTGATCTAATGTTTAAAGGTCTTAGATCTAATTTGATCTAATGTAAGGGGGCGTGGCCACTTGCTTACTGTAAAAAGCCTAAAAGAACCCTTTGATATTTCAGGGTTTTTTTAAGGCTTACTGTAAAAAGCCTTTATAAAACCCTTAAATCTCAAAGCAAAACAGTAAAATCTACTTTTAAAGGTTGAATTAGAATGTTTACGAACATAAAACGAGGATCACATGTTGCCGTAAAGATCACAAACCAGCCTCAAAATCTAAACTGTCAAGTTTCTAAAAGTAGCTTTGGAGTTTTTGGATAAACTTTATGACAGATTTAAACCTCCTGGCCCCAACCCCCCCCCCGACCCTACGCCAGGCTTGTGTTTTGCCGTCTGCGTGCAGCCGAACACGCGTCCTCTGACCCGGTTTCGCTGCCTTTCCTCGTCTTTGTGGCCGCGCTCCACGGCGTGCTGATGAAAGCAGCAGAAACGGCCTGCGGGGTACGACGTGACTCCCGAATTACAGGGGGAACGCGAAATTACAGTTATGAAGTCGTAACTTTAAACTTTCCCCCTCTGAGTCGGACCCTCCTCGTGTCTTTATTTCTCCCTTCAGCACTCCTTTTGTTTACTTCCCCAACCCTTCCATATGGAAGCCCTGCCGCCACAGCGCTTTTGCGTTATTATTCATCATCAGTGGCTGTAAATGCTGCGTTAATTACATTCTGGAGGCAGATACCGGCCCCCCGGGCTGTTTTTGTGAACTCAACTCCCCATTTAAACGTGTCTTCCTGAAAACCAGGCATGAGGTAATACTTACACTACACAGTTTGTTAAAGTCTGAGTTGGTTAATCGAGACAAATGGGGGGGTTTAGCAGTCTTTAGAGGAATCAGTGAAGTAAGCGTGTGTTTGGTGAGGCCTTGTCGTTACATACAGCACACAGTTTTAGGTCCCTCTCCTCCTCTCAGCAGGAATAGGTTCTCACCGAGGAGCTGTCCAGCCGCTGCACTGCAGAGGGTCCAACTGTAGGGGGAGCCAGAGAGAGGCAGATTTAGGCCCGGACCCCCCCCAGACACACTTCATGAGCAGTCACACACTCAAAGGAGGGTTTGGTTTTGAGTGGATCAACAGTTCGTCACAGAACAGGGAACACAGCGTAGAGATGGCGGAATGTCGCGTCGACAGGGAGGAGAGCACTGGCGGAGCTCCGGGCATGTATCAATGTATCACAGAGGACGGCGAGGACGTGTGTGTGTGTGTGTGTGTGTGTGTGTGTGTGTTTGTGTGTGTGTGTGTGTGTGTGTGTGATACATGCCGTCGTGCTGAAGGTTCATTTCCAGGAATGAACTTTGCCAACCGCGAGCCAAAACGAAACGCGCTCATCAACAAAGTTGATTGGTGGAAATTTGAGGGTCAATTTCCGAGAGCGACTCGGGGGGACGAACGAAAAAAAAAAAAACAAAAACGGGGAATCGTCCTTCGCCGAGGGCCAACCGCAGCCAGTGTCCCCTCGACACCAGAGGGTGAGGAAGGACAGAAAAGAGTTCATCCAGGGGCGGACTGTTCCCTACGGAATCCTCCCGATTCGGGCCAGCCTGTGTATCCCCTTGTGTCGCGCTCGGCAACCGCCGCGCCTCGTCGATCGCCGCAAGGGTCGGTCCAGCAAGCATGGGTCCTAATCCATAACTTGGCCCCTGATCTAAAACCACCGGGGGCGACGACCTAACAACCATTTTGCAGCTCTGCAAAACACCACCCTTGGAGCCGGAGCAGAGAGAGGATAGAGATACGGGACGGTGGTGGTGGACACCATGTAAAGGGGGGAGGGGCACTGAGAGAGGGGGTGGGGCCTTGGGGGAGGGGGGGCGTGGCTGACCTTGAAACCAATCCAAATACATGTCGTCAGGACTGTCGTCCAGCGCCTCGTACAGGACTGCACAGTGACGCCGGAGAGAACAAGAGACAGGGTTGGCCTCAGGAGCAACGCCGCCGGTCACAGTATGGGGGGGCGGGGCTGGGGGCGGGGTCTCACCTTCCGGGGGCAGCCGGCGGGAGTGTCCGGATGTCGTGGTCAGACGGAATCCGGCGGGGAGCGTCTCTGCCGAGCCGGGCATCATACTTATACCGTGAATGTCTCGTGGGGGGAACTGCCGCCTCCAGGACGGACCTCTGAAGTCTTTGTCGTCGCACTGACGGACAAAAGCAGCGACAGCGTCAGCGGCCGTCGCCGCGGCAACAACGGGAGGGGGGGGGCGATGCTCACCTCGTCCAACCTTCGGTCGGTGCCCAGGGCCAGCAGGTTGTTGTACTCCCGCTCCAGAATCTGACGTGCCTGCGGACCGACAGCGTGACTCGGACAAGCGCGGATGTTTTTAGCGGCGGTGGCGGCGGCTTTTTTTTTTTTTTTTTTTTTTTTGGCGCCCGTTTCACCAGATCGGTCAGGACGAGGGCGCAGCGGGCCGCCAGGGCCACAGCTGGATGACCCAGCTCCGGTTTTAGAGCCTGTCTGGTGACGCCGGCGCCAAAGCCGGGCCGGTTCCGGACTCGGAAAGTTCCTACCTGAGTGTTCTGTGTGGGGATCTGGAGGAGCAGCGCCAGACTGCTGTAGTCGAAATTGTCGTCCAGGGCGACCAGGGCGCCGTGCACGCCGCTCTCCAGGAGGATGTTGGCGTAGTCCCTCAGGCCCACGCTCTGGACCCAGCGGATGACCCGCTCGTTGCTCCACACCAGCACGTCTGCGGGCCCACAGAGGACACGCCCCCTCAGCCGAGGTCGGGGCCCACGGAGGACACGCCCCCTCAGCCGAGGTGGTGGCGCGGGCCGGGCCCCCCGCGGCGGCGCTCACCTCTGATCTCGTGCTGACTGTGCTCCCTGCGCCGCTCCAGCTCCTTCCTGTCGTAGTTGAGCTTCTTCAGACACATGATCCCGTACTGTAAACTGGTTCTGGTGTCAGAGGGGAAGGAAGCGTCACCCGGGGGCGTTCCTCGCCGGCGGGCGGGCGGGCCCGATGCTTGGTACCTGTGGAAGCTGTCCACCATCTTGAGGTGCACCCTCAGGTCCTTCTTGGTGAGGTGGTCCAGCATGCGCGCGTCCACCAGGCACTCCATGAAGTAGCTGCGGTACTGAGGTAGTCCGAGACTGGGCAGCCATTCGTTCCCGATCCACTCGTGGTTCATGTCGCCGTAGGCCAGAGTCTGACAGAAACACACGGCGGTGAGGTCCGGCTGGAGGCGACCGCCTGCAGCGAAGGTCAGCGGGGCCTCTTACCTGAGCCCAGCTGCCCTCTTCAGACTGGGATTTCTGGATGAAGCACAAGGAAAAACCAGTAAATTGAAGTCTCTCGAACTTGATCTTCCAGCTCTCTGCGCGACTCTCGTGGTGTCTCGACCAGTGTTTCTCAACCTCTTCTGAGCCACGGCAAGTTTTTTTATATTGGAAAAAATCTTGCGGCACACCACCAACCAAAAATGTTACAAAATGACTCTCTGTGCAGTGTATAGAATTAGAATTTCTCATATTTATGCTCACTCAGTGTGAAACCTGAGGCTGTTTAGATGAACATAAAGCCGATATCCAGCTTCTCGCCACACACCAGACGTGGAGGAGGAGGGTTTCGTCTCAAAAGTAAAATCCGAACGAAAGATAGCTTTCACTCTTCCCCACCACTCATACTTGGGCCTTCGTCTGGGTCAGAATCTTGACCAGGGCCCAGTTTAAACTTTGCAGTTGTCCTTTTTAAAAACCTCTCCATGACCGCCACCACGACCTCTCGCGCGCGTCACTAATTCTCTTGAAGGAACGAGGCACTTAGCTACCTGTTGCCACCCAGACGATTATTCGATGACTCTGCAAGTCATTATATAGACAGCACACTCGACAATGACACAGCATTTGAAGATAACGATTAATAAATGTTCGTTTTAAGAAAGTGACGGCACACCTGACGACCTCTCACGGCACACAGTGGTTGAAAAACACTGGTCTAGACCATCATTTAAGGTGGAATGCAGCCAGACCACCTTAAACGGCTCTTTGTGGGTACCAGTATACCAGCGGCTTCACAGCGACTTAATGGGAAAATACAAATCCAGAGGGATGCTGTCTTGCTTCTACACGTGATTGACAGATCATCCGTCACTCACCACCGCAGACACACTCACACTCGCACACTCGTGAACGGCGGACCGGAGGAGGGACGGCGGTCGAGGGACGAGGCGACTGACCGTTTTGGACGGGGCTGCCATGGTCTCCATCTCCTCATGGGTCACCCAAACATTGCCTGACGGCTACGAAGGGGGGGAGGGGCATAGCCCAAGAGACAGAGCAGCAGCAGCGGGGTTGGTAGCACAGGTCCAGTGGGAGGGGCAAGCAGTGTTAAAGAAGAAGAGCAGCACCACTGTAAGCCAATAGTGTTATAGCATCACAGTCAGATCATGAACTGGCCCTCCGGACGCCCGGCAGGGGGTCAAAGGGCGTACGCAGAGGACAAAAAAATAAAAAAAAACAACACAGTGGAAAACAGCATGGTAGTGGAGGCTGACAGAACACACACAGATGACCCATGCAACACAAACCCCCCCACAATCCTCTGAGACTAAAGGTCAGCTCACTCAAATCACAGCACACGTGGACGGTGTTTACTGGTTTCACTGGTCGCAGGACAGTTCGTTCATTACGTGTGGACCATCGCCACCCTGGCGTTCCCATTATAATCAAAGTCTGAAGCTGGCTCAGTGATTCGGGTGATCCGACCCTCCCCCGCGCGAGTCTGGACGCAAACGCCAGAGCAGCAAGTCGGGACCAGTCAGACGTCCCCACAGAGGCCGTCTGCCAGTCTTAGGGCAACTGGGAGCTAGGGAAGCTGCTGGTGTGAAACCAGAGCATTAAAATACTGTTTCGGAGTCCGATTTTGTGTTGGAAGGTGTGTGGGTTTAAATCTTCTAACCGTTGAGAGAACGTTGACATTTGCGAGGCAGACTTACGGTCTTCGTACTGAACTTGTTATGTATCACCACAAATGCTCTTCTCCCACAGCTAAACTCTCAGAATATGGTCGAAGACAAAACTTTACACACAAACTGGAAAGACTGAGTAGCAAAAATATATCCAAAACTCACGGTTCTGGAGGTGGGCGGGGCCGAGGGGCTGGTGAGGGAGACCATTTCCTGGATGGCGAGGCGAAGCTTGAGGCGGTGGAGGGGGTTACTGATGCCGATCTCCCTCTGGATCTCTGTGTCCGACAGGGCCGACATGATGGCTCCGCTCTTTACGTTGGCGCGACAGGCCGCGACGTACCACGCCGGCATTCCTAACCACAGCTGTAGAAGCAAGGGATGATGGGAAGTTGAGTAGAGCCACACTGAAACTACAACCAACGGACAACGACAATAAAACAACGGAAGGTTTTGACTGTTAACGTATCCAGTATTAGTGCAACAAAAATCAGCTGTAGCATCCAGGTTATGTCTACAAATACACCTCATACTTTTTAACATTACTATTCACCTTTTACCACAAGCAAATCAAAACATTTCACAAATCACGTCATTTAATGTATGTAGTTCCACTCCTGTACAGCAGGGGGCAGTAGTGTCATCGTTCAGATGCTGATTTTTATCAATACTGTAATTAAAGTGATTTTTTTTTTTTAATTGTTGTTGAAATTACTCATTTTGTCCTCATCAAGGCACCTCACCTCCAGCCAGGCCACGACGGTGGGGCCGTCCCACTGGGCGAAAGGTAAACCTTTCCTCCTGGCCTCCTCCAGCAGCTCGTGTCTGGTGGGCGGGGACAGAAGAGGAGGCTCAGAAACGTGCACGCGCCCGCCGCGACCAACACACGTGCTCGGCCTGACATCGCGCCGCATCCTCAGTCCTGCGCGCGGGTTTCCGCAGGTCCCTGCGGTAACCGCGTGTGTGCTCGTACACGTTTTATCTCCCAGCACGGCCAGTACGCTCGGGGAAAAAAAAAAGGGCGGAGCTTTATCGTTCATCTCTGGTACCAGGAAGTAAAGAACACAGAGACACACTCAACGACACTTGCTGGATTTATGAGGACATTTTCAGACGACCGTATCTCATCCCAACATCTCTGTTCTGATCTCAAATTCCGTGCTGGGAATTTCAGGATATTGAAGTGCAAATTTGATAATCTTTTGAATCAATTCTTAGCGAGAGCATATTGAAAAAACACAGTTCTATATATAAGTTGAATAAAGAATGCTTTTTGAACATAGAATTTGCATTTCAGGAAGCGGGATGGCTGCGGTATATAACGCAGATTGTGGTCGTGAATCCTGACGCATTCTCAGGTAACTCTGCTTTGATTTATTTGCAACAGTGCTTTGATCTACAGGGTAATTCCGCACTGCTGCCACCATCACGTAAATTGCACTTAGCGACATAAAACAGAGCAGCTGCTCTCGGTCCGCCGCTCACAGACTGTCAGGGAGGAGGACTCGCAGATATCGTAAAAAAACGGCCGACAGCTGGGGCGAACTGCCGACCACACACTTCAGAAACTGCACGTGTGTTTCTACGAACACATTTCCGAACAAAAATCAAAACAGATCCAACGGTCCCTGAGTTATGTTGTCCAAGAACTTGATGGATGAAGAGAGTGGTTTCAGTTATCAGCTCCTCCAGAATTTCACAATGTTGGAATCGAACGCGGAAACGCGAATTTCGCAACCTTGCGATTTTTATCCAAAGGCCGATGAATTTCCGTGTTTCTGTGAAGCAAAAACGATTAAAAGCGCACATTGTGTCCATGTTTTTGGCTGGTCGGTGTGCTATCAAACAAAAAAACGCTGTAAGATGGAAAAAAAAAACATCCAAAAGTCTCCTTTCTCCTCCACAATACGCGCACGATACTTCGCCGATGCTAACGGTAACAAACCCCACTCGCAGATTCCGCCAGTTTTGGCCGAGACGGTCGCGCAAAAAAGGAGAAACACGTGAAATCCTGGAGCACCGGAGCGATAAACATGAAATGTAGCACTCGCAGCGCTGAAGGCCTCAGTGCGGCGGTGGAAGGGCACTTGAACACAGCATACACGGCATACACAAGCCTACAGGGACACGGCGAATGTGTTGACCCACACGCAGCCAGGGGACATTCACCATCTTATCCATCCAGCACATGGGGTCACAGCCCATGCGGTATGTTCAGGTCGGGTCTAATGCATGGAGAAATACATCCACTGAACATAGCTGGGGAAGAGGGAGGCAAGGAAACAGTTGAGAGGAATCAAACCAACAGAAAAAAAGAGAAGCTACATCTGAGGATTCCATAACCAGGAAGTGAAGCTGGTTATTAACACAGACAGAAAGAGGAGAGGAAACATTCCAGGGCCCCGGAACGTTCTCTGTCCAGCCCTGGAGGCAGCTGTAAGAGAGGGGGGGGGTGTCCTCGATGGGAGATGGGAAATTAAAAAAAAAGAAAGAAGGCGATGGTTGCAAACACGGACGGCAGAGAGAGCCAGACGAGTCAGTTTTGGCACTTTCAGAAAAAGATCTGGAGTCGAGGACGGATGGGAGGACGGACAGACAGGCGAGCGTGGCGGAGACAAAGGTCATATCCAGGAGGTCAGAGTCACATCCTCACAACTTACCCGCTTAGAATCAGAGGGTGATGAGAGGGAGAGGGAGAGAGGAGAGAGCAGAAAAGAGTGACGGGGAGACAAAAAAGTACACAAAATGTTAATGAGTCAATCAGTTTAACCGTCCAGACACACACACGCACGCACACACACACACACACACACACGCACACGCACGCGCACGGATCCAACAACAGACAGCATCCCAACAGCAGGAGGTCACCGTCTACAACAGTCCAGGCCCACATCTCGTGCAGCAGAACCAGAGATGCACTGAAAACACAGCAAGACCCCGCCCCCAGCCCCGCCCCCTGCCCCCAGGCCCGCCCCCTGCCCCGCCCCCCCAGCACCAGAACCCTCCATGGCCTCTCAGGTCAAGCCGCGTTTCCACAGCAGAGCGGCCCGGTTCAGAACGGTACGGCGGGAGAGGGAGGGGGGGGCGGGTCCGGGGCCCCTCGCCTCCCCCGACCTTCCAGCGTACCGGCCGGAAGGCCGTGGCGGGAACGCGGCTTCACGTCCAGCCTCGGAAACGACCGCCCCCCCCCCTGGGGCCGCGGCGGCCCGTCACGATGCTGGAACAGAAACTGGAGCAGGCAGCGCGACGTCATGCAGCACGGCAAGATGCAAAACAAAGGGTGGTGGTGGTGGGGGGGGGGGTACGGGGGGAGGGGGCGTGGCCTGAGAAATCCCGCATGGCGCCATGAAGAAATCAGTGCAGTGGAGGGAGGAAACGACACAGCTGTCAGCAAACAACACCGTCTGACCCAACACACGAGGGAGGGGGGCAAAGTTAGTTGTCATGGCGACTCAATTCGAGCAAATGACATTCGTCGTTTGGCACCAGGGCATGGCAAATGCACACACACGAACACACACGCGCTGGGGGGGGGCGGGGCCTGTTCACGGCGAGGGGGGGTCAACACTGACTCTGGCTACAGTGGGCTCGATTTGTTCTCCGGGTTCGATGTGTTTGGTGTTTAATGGAGGGAAGGTGACTGGGTCAAAGGTCAGACTGGCTAAGCTGTCTCCTGAAAGTAGCAGGGGAGGGGGGGCTTGTTTGGGGGGGAGGGGCTTGTTTGGGGGGGGCAGGCGGTGCTTACTTCTTTTTCAACCGGCGGTCTTTCTCGGCCTGAGTCCCCAGCTTGCTCACCCCCATGTCCTGGCCCGCCACGTCGGGGTCCATCAGGGTCGCTGGGGCGGAGAGGAGCGACGTTAGTGAGCGCACGAGACGCCGCCGCCGCCGCCACCTCGTTTTAGCGACGGCGTCCGGAGCCGCCCTGCGCCGCGGACCCCCGCTTTGGAGGTCTTTTTATTTTTTTTTAAACGGACAAGCGAGTGTCGGTCGGTGCGGGGGAGGTCGGCGTGGCGGCCCCCACCTTGAGGATCCAGCATGACCTGGCGGTGGGCCAGGTGGGCCAGCCTGCCCTTCTCCTTCTTCCCGAAAAGGCGCCCGATGGAGGACTTGATGCCCTTCTTCTTCGGCTGTTTGTGGAGCGAGTCCTGGCTGCTGGCCATGCTGCTCAGCGTGCTGGCCTCCGCCTCCAGGGACGCCCCCGTCCTGGACACACGGACGGCCGGGACGTCAGGACGGGCGGGCGACCCCCCCCCCGAGGACACCTACCCTCTTGCGTCGTTGTGCGAGGAGGCGGGGAGCGTGTGCGTCATGCGGACGGTGCGAGGCGTCGGAGGGGGGGAGGTCTCGCACTTGATGGTGGCCTTGTCCTCGCGGCCGTCCTCGTCCACCGCTGCTATCTAGAGGACACAGGGACGGGGGGGAGGGACGGGGGGGGACGGACAGGGGGAGGGACGGGGGGGCGTGACCCTCAGGGCGACAGTGACGGACCCGGGAGAAGGGTTACGCCGTACCTTCCTCCGGTGTTTCCTCAGATCGCTTGGCTGTTGGGAAAAGGGAAAAACATTAACAATAAAATAATATGTTCAAAACCAACCCCCCACACACACACACACACACACACACACACACACACACACACACACACACACGCACTGCCACGGGGGTGTAAAGGAGGATTGTCAAGGGTGATTCTTCTCTGATGGTAACATCTGGACTGTTTCAGCCTCAAGTGTGCGTGCGTATGTGTGTGGGGGGGGGGCAGAGCTAAACAACTATTATTGTCTATCCTCAGAGGGCCCCCCCCTCCACATCTGGGTCGCACGGCAACAGCTGCCCCTGCGTGCCAGCCTCTCAAAACGAGCGCGTCAGACGGCCCCCGAGGGTCAGGAGGGGACGTACCAGCGTCATCACCCCCATCCGCTCCATGTCGCGGGCGGGGCTGCGGGGGTCCAGCTTGGGGGTGGAGTGGCCGCTGGGGGGGGAGGACGAGGCCAGGGAGGAGGCGGTGGCCGAGGCGGTGATGGAGGCTCCGTGGTGGTGCAGGCGGGCCAGGTTGAGGCCCTCCAGGCTCACGCTGGCCACGCGGTTCTCGATCTCCTCCGCCCGGAGCTCCGTGGACTCCTTCTCCTCCTGGATCAGCCTGCGGAGGGAAACGCCTGAGCTCCGGATCCACCAGTTCCCTTAACCCCCACAGTTTAGTCAAGCAAATAAGGGCCTGACGCGGAGGAAAGCTCGGTGTCAGGAGGGTCAACGGAACAAAGACCAGAGGCCGTCCCGGCGTCTGCTTTGAGTCGAGCGGCGGATCTGAATTAACTCCCGAAATCGAGTCTTTTCACAGAGACCAAAAGCCACGTGAAGAGCCCTCCAGCTGAAGAACCCAGGGAAGTCCCGCTGGAGGTCATGAATACGAATGAGCGGAGGATAATTGGAGCATTAGAAAGCGAGCAGCAGCTCAGGGTGGGTGCGGGGGGGCGCGGGGGGGGGCCTACCGGATCTCCTTGTTGATGGCGTCCAGCTGCTCCTGCAGCATCATGGCCAGCGTCTGCGCGTCCGAGTGGCCGCCGGGCGACAGCAGGTCCATGGAGCTGAACAGCGTCTCCCTGTCGTCGTCGTCGATGTCCGACATTTCCGTGTCGCTCTCGAAGTGGTGGCCCCCCAGGACCCCCAGCTGCTGCGAGCGCCACTCCTGCTCGCCCAGAGATTTCGCCTGGAGAGCGGAAGGTTTTTTTTTTTTTAAATACACTTTTATACGAACCGGGAGGAGACGGCGAACGCCCGCGGCCCACCTTGGCGTCGCGCAGGCCCATCCGACCTCTCCTCGGCCTCCGGATGACCTTGGCCGAGCGGTAGTGGTCCGACTGGGTCTCCGCCAGAGATCCCAGGGAGAACCGGAGCTCGGCCGACGTGTCCAGATGAGATCTGGGGGAGGAGCTTCTGAAATCAGCCAAGGTGTGGAAGGGCGCGGCACGAGGGGGGGAGGAGTCAGAGCGGGGCGGACCTACCGCGACAGGGCGGGGTCAGTGAGGGAGCCTGCCCTCAGCCTGAACTGGTCGAGCTCCGATCTCAGCTTCTCGATCTCCTCGGCCAGCTGCGACTGGAACAGACGGGACAGGGATCACGTGGAGGAGGGCCCTCCCATCAGCACCGCCGCCGCCGCCTGTGGACCCCCTCCACCTACTTTCTCCTGGATGGACTCCTCGTACTGCTTCCTGTAACCTTCTGAGTCCTGGATCAGCAGGTTCTGGTGGGGAGAGGAAGAGGGGCGGGGTCAGGGCGGGTTCACAGAGGGCGTGAAGGTCGGGGGGGGGCTCTGACCTTCTCCTCCAGAGCGGCCATGCGCTCCTTCAGGTGGAGCTGGAGCCGTTCGTTGGACTCGGTCAGGAGCCGGTCCACCGTGTCCGAGAGCCTCTTGTTGTGCTCCTCGTTCATCTTCTCCCTCTGGCGAGCCTGCGTGATCGGAGAGCCACGTATTAAAGTCGGCGGTCGGGGGGGGCGAGTGTGTCCCCAATCCCTCCGGAACGAGGCGAAGGCGCACTTCAAAGCGGAGGCTCTCATCCAGACGCACCTGAATCACAGGCTTTAAAAATCGGCCACAACATGAAAATTCCAGACGAGCGGAGCAAATCGGAGTTCTCTTGGGGACACCGTCGAGGGTGTGGAGCTTCCTTCACCCCCCCGAGACGGGCTCGAACCTTTACCTGACCTTGAACACTGGATCCAGCGTTCAAGGTCAAAGGTCAGGAGTTTCACCTCCTGGCCTTCTCAGAGGTCAAACATCGGAAATGACTCCCGGCCCCGCCCTGGAGCTCCCCATACTGTTTACTGAAGGCGTTTCTATGACGACCGAATTATATATTGTAATGAAATACGATACCGCGCCGACAGCGGCTGGTGCGGACGCCTCCGCCGTGACTCACCCTCAGCAGCTCCTGGTTCTTCTCCTCCAGCTGGCATTCCAAGTGCCTCATCCGCTCCTCGATGCTCCCGTGACGCTCCTCCGCCTACACACGGATCACAGCATAGACAAGACGGGGATCTGCTGATGATCTCTTCAGCGACGGGCAGGAGAGAAACAAACAAGCACTGGCGACAACACAAGCCAAAGCCTCTATCCCAAACTTAAAGATGGAATATTTATTGTTTTAAAGCATATTTGCGGACAGAGCTGGTCGGAACAAAGGGTGAGGAGGAGAAAGAGGAGGAGGAGGAGGAGGAGGAAGAGGAAGAGGGGGAGAGATGGAGAAGGAGGCCACCAAAGGACAGAATGAAAGAGGAAGAGAGCTCCTCCAGTGCTGCCAAGTATGAGCTCCAGCCAGAAGAGCCATGCAGCCGTCCCCAAGAGTTCCAGCAGCCAGAGCAGAATCCCACAAAACACTAACGAGAGAGATGGATGAAGGCTGCTGTCTACAGGAGTCGGCAGTAGCTGCGAGGCCCTGCGGGACTACCTTCCTAAGAATGGAGTTCATGTCTTGGAGTTTAGCTTCCATAACAAAGTGATAATCATCGGGGGAGGAAGAGGAGCTGGAGTCAGACTATGTGGCCGAGGAAGAGGAGAGGGACATGTTGAAAACGTCATGACATGACACCACGTGCACGCGTACACGTAATTAAAGAAAAACCTGAAAAAGAATAGAGACAAACGAGGACGCGCGTGTGTGTGTGTGTGTGTGTGTGTGTGTGTGTGTGTGTGTGTGTGTGTGGGGGGGGGGGGCGTGGCGGTCGCTACCTTGGTGAGGGCGGCGATCCTCTGGGCCAGCTCGGCCTCCACCTCCGGGAGGGTCTCGGCCTTCCTCATGGTCTGCTGCAGCTTCTGCTCGGCCAGCTCCAGGCGCTCCTGCAGCTGCCGGTTCTTCTCCTCCATCTGCGCACACGCAGCAGCAGCCCGGGATCAGGGGCGCTCCGGAGCAGCCCGGGATCAGGGGCGTTCCGGAGCAGCCTGGGATCAGGGGCGCTCCTGGAGCAGCCCGGGATCAGGGGCGCTCCCGAACAGCCCGGGATCAGGGGCGCTCCCGGAGCAGCCCGGGATCAGGGGCGCTCCTGGAGCAGCAGCCCAGGATCAGGGGCGCTCCCGGATCACTCCCGGGCCGCGCTTCCCCGCTCCGGTCCAGGAGGACACGCCCACCTGTCGCAGGAAGGCCTCCTTATTGGCCAGCTCGTTCTCCAGCTTGTCGTTGATGTCGTGCACCGTGGTGGACTCGCGCTGGGCGCTCAGGTAGCGCTTCTCCAAGGTGACGATGCGCTCCTCCATGTCCTCCTTCTGACACATGGCCTGAACACGGACACACGCGTGACTCTCCCGACCTCCGCGTGGAGTCTCAGCCGAAGCGCAGACACGGGGCGCGTCTCGGAATAGCGCCGCCGCGTCTGCGGGGGTAAATTTCCTGGATGGGAAACTGCTTCAGATTCAAACGCGCTCCGGTGGGACCACATTCAATTTCAGGGATCAGCAGCTTCCCAGTAAATACCAGAGCGTAAATACTCGGAATCAAATCGGGTCTTTGTCAAATTCTGCGTTCTTGTTAATAACGTTTTTTTCCCTTTTCTCAGAAGGAAACAGCCTCTTCCCTGGTTTCCTCCGGTCTAATGGAGTCAGGAAGAGTCGATGATAATGGGGGCTTTTTATAGGCTGGCGAGTTTCCTTTGATGTGTCTCTGGGTGTGCACGTGTGTGTGTTGTAACCTCTTTGATGTCCCTCTGGTACTTGTTGTTCATCTCCTCCGACTTGATGAGGTCCTTGCGGGCGGTCTCCAGCTCCTGCTCCACCTCGGAGACGCGGGAGGAGAGCGAGGACATGCGCTCCTTCATCTGGGCCAGCTCGTAGTTCTGCTTCTCCAGCAGGTCCTGCAGCTCCACCACCTGGCTGGCCTCGTGGGACGGCTCCAGCGAGCCGTTGGACAGGCGCTGGCGAGGCCGGGACGG